>NW_017566833.1:250086-313468 GCF_001854935.1 Bemisia tabaci
AAAAAAACCAAGAAACGTAGACTCTTGGTATTCATTACACATAAACTAGCGAGCCCCAGAATGAGAAACAAATTTTAATCATTATTATTGACGGATTAGTAAACTTTTTACACGCTTTGGAAAATCTCAGAAGTTCGCGGTAGTCACTTTTCGGTAAGGAACTAGGGGACTCGGTTATTGTATCGAGGGGGGGGGTCGAAACGATCGCAAAGGCGGTATACTACGTATACGCGCCAAAAAAAGAAAGAAAGAAATTAGATTTTGATGAATTACACGAAAACCGGTCTGAGAATACAATCCAAGAAAAATTCAAAACTAAAATTCAATTTTTAAGTATCTAAAAGTGAGTTTGAGCTGTCGTTACGCCACTTTCCGTGTGATATTGAAACTTTAAGCCCGTATTTTTTGAAGAGCGAACATTGCATTGATGCACCCTCATAATGCATCGGTTAAGTAACAAATTGTGGTAGATTCAAACGCTTCAGCCAAAAAAAGGAGAAACTCGGTCTGAATATATATTCCAAGAAAAATTCACAACTACATTACAATTTTTAAGTATCTGAAAGTGAGTTTGAACTATCTTTTTGCCACAAATCTTCATGAAATATTGATACTTTAAGCACGTAGTTCTTAAAGAGCAAAAAATGCATGTCTGTGCCTTCATATTGCATCGATTAAGTCAAAAACCGTGGCAGATTTAGACGTTTCAGTAAAAAAAAATGAGATTACAATTTATATACATTACGTCAACGCGAGGATGCAACTATTCGTGGTCTGCGGATGTCCGTGTTGCGTGCACAAAAATTGAAGGAGTTTTCCTTGAGCTTGCGGTTAGCGCGGTCACCGTGCAAACGCTAATTTTTTACTTTCATGTTGATTTCTGACTTTTTGTGGTGATATTTCTCGGGTTTTCGGCAGGATCAAACTGCCTTGCCATAGATCGCATCGATTAAGCCAAATAATCTTGGCATCTTTTGATGTTTCAGCCCAAAAAAATAAATAAAGCCCCTGCGAATCATGTGTAAGAATCAGCCTCCAAGAAAGAAAAAAGAAAAAGAAGGAATGTGTTTGTTTGAGGCCTCCATTATCACAGTGTAGAATCATATGTATAGAGCATCCATAGGAATAAAGTTGCTGTTTAAGAAACAACTATATAAATGCAATAATAACAATTTAAACAGCTGGTAACAAGGCTAATTTCACATAAATACCACCAAAATGTTTCGGCTGAAAACTCAGCTCCTTCCTCAGTTGGATAAAAACAGTAAAAAACTTTAAAATCTAAAACCTTAGTACTTGGCTGTACCTTTCACAGCGAGAAAAATGTTGTTAACATAGACAACACATGAGATAAGTGATTTTACACATAAGTGACGAGCTATACAACTATACAATAATAACAATTTAAACAGAGGGTACCCGGTACCTAACAAAGCTATTATCACATAAATACCACCATAATGTTTTGGCTGAAAATTCAGCCTTCCTCAGTTGGATAAAAACTATAAAGAATTTAAAAATCTAAAATTTTAGTGCTTGGTTGTACCTTTCAAAAGTGAGAAAAATGTTGTTATCTATGCTGTATCTTATGGTGTTATCTGTTAACATTTTTCTCACATAAGATACAGCATAGATAACAACATTTTTCTTGCTTTGAAAGGTACAACCAAGCACTAAAATTTTAGATTTTTAAATTCTTTACAGTTTTTATCCAACTGAGGAAGACCGAGTTTTCAGCCAAAACGTTTTGGTGGTATTTATGTGAAAATTAGCTTTGTTAGGTACCCGCTGTTTAAATTGTTATTATTGTATTGTTGTATAGCTTGCCACGGGTTGCGGAGCATCAAACATATCTTACATAAGTACAGCCCTTTTCCCAAGCACACGCGCAGCTTCAGTGCTGCTTCAAACTTTTCAAATGCGGCAACATAGGCAGCTGCGGAAGTCTTGCAAGTTGATTGAATCTTGGCCTAATCGCACTGGCTCTAATCGAGGTTTAGTCACCGCGTGATCGATCGAGCCACACGTCAAGTGGATGTACGTTGGTACGTTGGATCTGGCGGAAAAAAGGTAGTTCTTGTCAACAGGAAATTACACGCACCATTTCCCGAGACTCCGGCCTCCGTGCTCCACGTGAGAGCAGGAATATTTAGTCGAGTTCGCGTCCAAAGCGGAAATTCCGCCTTACAACGCAGTTTCCGGTCCTGAGTAAACTCGCGTGGCTATTAAACCAATGAGATACGAGCTACCGAGGAACTTGCATCGTAAGAAAATGATTTTTTTCTGAAAATAAATAGATGAATTTGACCGGAATCATACTATAATTGCATTTCACGTTGCCTCGTCTCCCTCGTGTTTTATTTTTTGAAACAGAGAACTGAATTACTTACGCCTTCAAACTCTCTATGAATTTACCCTGAATTATCAGGAATACCTTCAAATGATTTCAAGTTTTACTGGAAAAAAACACATTGGATCTAGAGTCCAGACTCTTAAAAACATCGAACAGAAAAAATACTCTTGATTCAATCGGATTTTTGCTTCAATCAAGAATCAAGCCTCTTAATTTGAGCGGATTTCCTTTTGATGATTTATGCTTAAATCTGATTAAATCTGAATGTATTTTTTCTTGTCAATGTTTTCAAGAGTCTGGACTCTAGATCCAATTTTTTTCCAGTGTTCAGTGCTAAAAATGAAACTTCGAACAGAATTAGTCATCGTTTCATTTAGTTATGATGATTTTGATCAAAATCGTCATCCATTTTACCCAACTTGAATTTTTGAAAATAGTAATTCGGATCAAAACTATTTTTGTGCACTGTTTTAGTGGCAGGAACGTATGACTTACAACATGAAAATTTTTGATCGAAAATTATGAACGTGTCCACCAAAGTTAACTGATCCGCATGTATTTTTGTGACCTTAAATGGAGTGATTTGTAGGGAAAAGTATGCCCAATAATCTAACGTCATGACTCACGTTCATCAGGAAAGAGCGGCTCTCCCAGAAAATGTTTATTTTAAACTTGTAGAATAAAATGCACACCAAAGTAGAATGGAATACTTCTCGGGGAAAATCTAGAACACAGTCGTCAAAAGCTCAGAATCTTTCAACTCTTAGCGAACTTTATGGCATCATATTGTTCTGCGTTTGAAGTAATCAGTGAAAAGAAAATCGTATTCACCGGATGAAGGAAAACGTTATCGCTTAAAAAGTTTGCGGAGCGTTTTCGGCTGCTGACTCTTTCTCGACTGTGGTAAGGAAAAAAATACGCTCAGACGTTGCCAAATTTCTTTTCATAAAGTCGGAATGTTCAAGGAAACTTGAGCTTGTTGCCACGTCTTATGAAGGAGCTCCATTCGCGAGTTCATCTAGGTGCATCCGAAAATCTCAAGAAAGGATGTGCACAACGTTTTCAAAAATTAACTTTTTGATTCAGGGAAATTTGGCGACATTTGAATGCTCATAGGACTTTTTTTTACCGAGGCAGTCATGCTGATCGACTCATCAATTCGTAAGATCTGGCTCCGGAATCACGGGCTACCCTCATTAGGAGTCGAATGGAAAGGAGGGAAGAGACACCGCTCCTTCTTTTTATCGGGAAAACGTCCAATTAAGAACTATCAAGCGTCCTTTTTAAGGCAAAAAAAGACGTCCTTTCAGCTTGCATTTGCATTCCCACGCAGAAGAGCGTTATTGCCGATCGGAGGCGGGAGCATGCTTGCCAGATTGCGCCGAAAATCATGTATTCTCCTATAAAACTCTGTGCTTACTTATTAAGAAATTGAACAACCTTGGGTGGGAGCGTCGTTTGCGATTTCAGGGACTAAAATCGCGGCAAGGAGGGCGGAGAGAGGGCTTCTTGCAGTTTTTGACGCGTGGAAGAAAGTCTGGAATATCAAACGGAGGCTCTTCAGCAAAGTAATTACGAGCCGCCGAGCTCCCAGCGCCGCACCGTGGTCACAAATTGAAATGAAGTAGGCTCTCTGCAGATCTGTAATATTTTCGACCAAAGACACATCTACGGCGCGTAGTCGAAAAGCACATACCTCGATTTTGACAGTTCGAAATTCCCCCCGCATCGTTTCATTTGTTGAAAGGAAAACGAATGAAAGAAGATTTTTGGAATTTTGGCCGAACATATTTTGCAAGAGATGAATTAAAATCAGTGATAACATAATTAAATTTTCTTTCAAATGCATTTATTCTAGAAAGTATTCCGTTCCAATGAATTAAATTAAAAGGAATCATGTGCATTAGATTTACATGCTTCATTGTTATTCCTTTTATTCAATTCATTCACACACCCACATATAGACCGAGTTTAACAGAAAGGAACCAAGCCACATCAGCTATTGCCAAGTTAAACTGGGCAATTAAATTTTTTACGAGAGAACGTTTGTTCGGATTTCTTTGAAAATTTTAAGGAATTTGCTTCGTACCATGGAGAATTTTCACTGAAATGTGTACGAAAATCCGCATAACCGTTTTCATGTAAAAAATTAAATTGCTCAATTAAATTTGGCAATAGCTGATATGGCTTGGTTCCTTTCTGTTTAACGCGATCCATATAGTTCTATTTGCCTCAATACGTCAAATGGTTTTCCTTTGAGACAATATAATATGACTGAATATCTGTGACGTCACGCTTTGGAGCACTACAGTCCTTTTCAAATTTGACCATTGACACACCACCGAATTTTGGAAATAACTTTCGTTCTCGAAAGTAAATTTTTAAGGAAAGCTATTGTTAATCGTTCGTAGAACGTTATCAATTTTCTCAGCGCGGCAATCGCCGATTTAACTTATGTTGAGTTTCGTTTTGCCATTAGCCGAAAATTCAAAAATGTTAACGTTGAAGTTTTCTCATGATCAATTTTGGACATTTTATCAGGTCCAGCGTACAATTTTGATGAGGTAACTTTCCTTCTCGAGTCTTACTGTGTCCACCAGTCTTGTACATCAACGCCCGGACGCAACTATTCGTGATCTGCGGATGTCCATGTTGCATGACCAATTATTGAAAGGCGCTTCGAAGCGATGCGCGAACCCCGTTCCGCGCTCTCTCAAGTCGAACGCATTCTGCTTTGACTGAGATCATTGAAGCCTAATAGAGATGTTGCATGTGTGAGGGATTTGCGATTTGACTGTTGATTCTTATGTAAAAGTCGCGAGAAACATGATGGTGCCACTGGTTTTCTCTGAAATCAACTCCCAAGCTCAGAAAAAGCTCTCAAGTTGAGGCCAAAATGGAGGGGATATCCCACGCTGTCCTTAGAGTCCACCTCTACATCAAGACAAACTCTCCATGCAAAGAAAGGGAGCAAATACATTAGCAGTGTTGCCGTGTTTTCAGTTTTCAGTTTTAGAGTCCCCAAATAAAGTGGCAGCCCTGTCAATGTATTTGCTCCCTATCTTTGAATGGAAAGTTTGTCTACATGTAGGGGTGGACTCTGAGGATAGCGTGGGATACCTCCTCCATTTGGGCCTCAACTTGAGAGCTTTTTTTGAGCTTGGGAGATGATTTCATAGAAAACCAGTGGCACCATCGTGTTTCTCGCGAACTCTTACATAAGAATGAATTGTCAAATCGCAAATCCCGCACACATGCAACATCTCCATTTCGAGTAAGAACATGTTCAGTTAATAGCATTTTTTCCATGGAGAATATAATCGTGCCATCTACCAAACATTTGGAGGAATACATGATTCTCACCCATTAGCGGATCCAGAAATTTGACAACACTGGATTCCTCCATTTAAACCTATGGAAATGTATCGTTTCTTGGAGGGGCCAGGCGCTCCGACACGAATCGATTATTTAGCACAGGTTTGAATTGATAGAATCCGGTGTTGCCTAATCGCTGGATCCACCTCCGACTGAAATGTTCGTATTTTAAGGAAGTAAGTCCCGCGGTCCACTGTCGGCGTCTCACAGTGCGACTATCACGAGCTCGCCGATCCCTTTTCAATTGCGATGGCAGTCAAATCAAAAATCCCTCCTCAAAGAGCGAGAACTCGGCTACCGGACGCGGGACCGACTCCGGCTTTGAGGCTGAACTTTTCAAGAGTCCCTCGTTCGTCCCGTCGAGTTCGGTGCACTAATGCTTGTTTAACGATTTACTTCATCAACTGGTTATTTGGTCAAGCAGGGGGTTNGGGGGGGGGGGGGTTTCGACCGCGAGTAATGTCCCGGCTCTGGACCCCGGGTTCGCGACCGCAAGGAGTTTTTTCAGCCCCCAATTAAGGCCGGTTAACCTCCGTAAGATGTTAATCCCCGCAAGTAGAGTCAGGCTTCGATAAATATTTTTCTCTCCCGGAGGGATTTCAGCCCCGCGTTGCCGCGCTGCAGGCTGGGATTCCGCCAATGATTCGTTTAGTTATTCAGTCACTGCAGGAACAAAGAGCCACATAACATTTTTATGAATGTATGATCTGAAGTAGATGTAGTGCGGTGGCACATGTAGTAGTACGGTTTAGATACGTGACTTGTGATAGTTCTATCTGAGCGGGAGCGGGGTTAACGAAAAAGGAGCATTAGTTCGGCATTAAATGAAGGGACTCTAGTATTTCATAAAGAGGATCGCGGATCCAAAACTATTTAAATCGATCAATAAAATTTCGTAGTTTTCTACGTTTGTAAAATTTTCTTTTAGGGGATTTGGTAATTTTTTTACCCTCCCTCGGAAATTGATATTTAACTTAATGACAATTCGGGACCTCGAAATGTTTTTAGATATTAATTTTAAATGTTTATCCGCATGTTACCATTAATAAAATGTGAATGAAATATCAAACAAATTCTCTCAGGGGGAGTTCAGGATATAAACAACTGTCCATATCGACCTCGTTCTTGAAATTTAAAAGAGATATCGACTTATGGTTTATGAGAGGCTTTGGATCAACTCCTTAGCTTTAAAACAAGACAAAGTGGAGCTCATTTGATTGAAAACTGACGATTTTACAGCGGTTTTACGATAGCGTGTTGATTTAACCCCTCCAAGATTTTACGGAGATTTCTGCAGTTCCAAATTCTGAGACTAAATCTTGATTTCACTTAAATCACAATACATTTTGTACATAATCGAGATAAATCTCGCAACGCTGCTTCATTTAATTTTTTCGAAGGGGATTTGATGGAGTGGGTCTTGATGGTCGATGCTGCGAAGGAGGATAAATTCTTTGAAAGCAAAAAATAAACTTTGAAAGTGACTTCCGCTCTCTCCGGCTCTGCTTCGGTAAACAGTTATTAAGCGGGACTTAACTAAGTCCCCCGCCCCGGTGAGGATAAGCGTCTGAAAGTAACGTCCTCGTACGTGGTGCTGAGCTTGTAGAATCCGCGGTGAAGTAGGCGTAAAAACAAATTGGAAAGAGGGCACTCCTGAGTCGGGATTCGATTTTCATACTGACAACAAAGTTCGTCGTCTCCCGGACGAAAGAACGTAACTCCATTCCAATGTTGCCAAATTTCCCCTTGCAAATTGCCTATTAATCAAGAGAATCTTGGGCATTTCTGACTGAAAATTTCCCTGATCTTTCTCTAGATCCCAAGCAAAAAACAGAGATATTTTGGATAAAAATTGCTTACGTACATTTATGTACCATAAGTAAATTGTTTGAGTCAATTTGGCAACCTTGGAGTGGAGCTACGTTCCTTCGTGCCGGAGACGACGAGTTGTGAGTCGTTGAAATTTCGGCTACATTTTAACGAGAATCCATGAATGATTCGCCTTAACATTTACGAGAACTTAATTTCTTCCTTCGGTTAGGTTGAAACCTAGCTGAAAATCCAACGGAAAGGTGTAACTACACCTCCAAATGAGCTTTTCCATCCATAGAACTCAATCTCTTCCACGGGTCACGTGAAAATGTAATCTTAGCGTTCTCTCAAGAGCATGACGAATTCACCAAACACATTAATTGTGAGTCGTTGTTAGTCGAAGTTGGCTAATTTTGATACTAACAACCCCTAGCGCTTTCGTGACTCATTAACCACTGTGTCAACAACAGAGTAGTTCACAAAGTAGAGAGTTTGGAAATAATTTTCTCTTCGTCTTTGCAATCAACATTACTTTGTCAGATATTGTAGGTCAAGTATCGGTGAATGGACTATGAGAATAAGCACCCATATACATTTATGTCTCCTCATCAAAACTTTGTGTAAAGTGCCTTAAACACATTGAACATTTTCAGATTTATCTGATCTTTCTTTCGGTTCGAACCTCTTGCATCTTGGTGCGTTTCTGTTAAACTCGGTCCAAATGAGGATCCTGTATTCAATAGAGTCCCTACTGAGAGTCAAGACAAAATGAATCCATTTCTGATTGGTTCCTGTATTTTAGGCCTTCACAGTGTCACAAACGAGAATAAACATTACATTTTCACCGATTGCAAATATTATAATCTGGAATGGACCAGGGAATTACGGGTTCGGCAAGGAACAAACGGAATGAGGAAAGGCACGGAGAAAGGAATTTGAGAATGGACCGATTAAAGATTACGAAAAACGTTCAATTTCTGTAATCTTTATTCCCGTTTGTGACTCCATAAGGGGGTGTTGTCTTGACTCTCAGTATAAGGGACTCTAGTATTCAATAAAATTTTTGGTACTACACGATTATATCCTCCAAGCAAAAGATGTTGTAACTGAGCACGTTTCTACTCGAAATTAGGCAACAGTTGAACATGCTCTCGAAAGATTTCTATCTATATTTTCCAACCTCTGAAGGAGCATCCGCTTAACGGAACTCGTTGGAAAAAATTTTCGTAGAGCCACCAGCGTAATTACTACCATTAATTTGTCCGTGCGACAATGTACGCTTCAGGATAACACACGATGCAATGACAAAAGACAAGTCCCTCTCCGACAACCGTACATTTAGTCCCGACCCAAGCAAGAGTCTTGATCTCGGCTCATTACATCCGAATGACCGATGCAAGGAAACGCCGCCAGCTTGAGCGAGAATTCGTCATTTATTTTTCATCCGACAGGATAGTGAGTACATCTGAAGCCCCATGCAAATTGGCAATGGTGCTTACTAATGCTGTCCAACTTGACCTGCACCACTGTTTCTTTTAACACGCGTAATTTAATTCATTTTCAGCTCACGGCCATGCAGGCAACTAAAAACCTACAGGGTTTCAAGATTGCACACAATTTCATGTATATTTCAATGGTTGCGATATGCGAAACGTCATAACATCGACTAAACGCGGCGTTGATGTGAGCCTCCTGCTCTAGTTATTTCGCTCTTCGCGTTTTTGTCACTTTCTCTGTTCAATTGAGGCGGTGATATCTTTGTCACTCTTCTGATATTAAGTAATTAATCTGTTGTTGTTTCTACATACATTACTTATAATTTAAGCTAATTGTACATATTTCCTTATGGAAGCTTACAATAAAATAAATCTCTAAAAAAAAAATTAAAAAAATAAAAAATATCTCTGTTGGTTTTGGTCTCAAAACCCTTTTCTGTGGACCTGTATGTATGACCTGTAGATGACCGATTTTTTAATTTGCAAGATGGAACATTCCGAACGCAATCTTTTCATCCATCTCTTAGAGATTTTCCCAGCAACACCATGAAATTAGAAAGGTGATGCTGCTTAATGAATACGCCGTAGAATGTTGAACCTTTTCCCTTCAAACATCTAAAGAGCTCCATTCATTCAGCAGTACTTGCGTCGTCCGCGTGCATTCAGAGAGCGATCGGCATTGCCAAAACGCCTTCATTTTTTATCGTATGCAACACGCACATTCGTAGAACACGAATAGTTGTATCCTAAGTTGTTGTCATGTTTGCCTCGCGCAGCAAGCTCAATGATGTTTAAACCGGATCAACGATGGTACCAGCCTCTTTTTTGGACAGTGTTTTTTGAAAAGGAAGCAAATGACGCTTTTGGAAAAGTCGAGTGTCTGATACTTCTGAGCTGTACTTTGAAGCACTACTTTGAGCAGTACTTTGAGCTGTGCTTGATGTTTCCTCCTGTTAGAAATTTGACGTCCGCAAAAAAGGAGATTTTTAACAGATTAAGGAGATTAAAGGAATTGAGGGGCTTGAAGGACAAGGTGCATAAGTGCATGTTTTGAAAACATTGAGGTATTAATGATTTCAAGTAAAACCATTCTTAATGCATGTTCTGTGAAAAATTCGCTCCCAAATTCCAATTTTTTAGCATCGTCAAGTCAGTTTGAATTTTTTTTCCGCCATTAGGATCCATGTAATTTCGAAACTTCAAACACGCGTTTCTCGAAATGCACGTATTTATGCTAAAAGAAACCATGTTTCACGTAAATCCTAAGTACATAGTTCCTTTCAGCATAAATACGTTCAAATAGCAAAAACTGCACTGACGCGCCTTGTCCTCCAAGCCCTTCAATTGTGCTTTACTTAACCTCACGATGCAATTAACGACGAAACTGAAAACAACTTTTCACGTGAATCTGTTCTCCAGAAATTGGAGATGTTGCATGTGTGAGGAATTTGCAATTTGATTGGTGATTCTATCGTGAAAGTTCGCGAGAAACACGATGGCTCCACCGATATAGTTAGTATAAAAATCATGAAGTCGTATGACGTTAACACAATTTAACAATAGAAGTAATCATTTTTATAAATTTGTGCCTAAAATGTTTCCGTTTTTTTTGTTGCAGGTATGTCTTTTCCATTCACGTGACGTTTTTCCGTAGCTAAATCGAGTAAGTTTCTTGGCTTAATTTTAATGACGATTTTCAATAGTTGGCACCATATTATTTCCTCTTTATGGATCAATGGAGATGTTGCAGGTGTGAGGGATTTGCGTTTTGACCATTGATTCTTATGTAAAAGTTCGCGGAAACACGATGATGCCACTGGTTTTCTCTGAAATCAACTCCCAAGCTCAAAAAACGCTCTCAAGTTGAGGCCAAAATGGAGGGAATATCCCACGCTATCCTGAGAGTCCACCTCTACATCAAGACAAACTCTCCATGCAAAGGTAGGGAGCAAATACATTGACAGGGCTGCCACTTTATTTGAGGACTCTAACATTGAAAACACGGCAACCCTGCTAATGTTCTTGCTCCCTATCTTTGCATGGAAAGTTTGTCTTGATGTAGAGGTGGACTCGCGAACTTTTACATTAGAACCAATAGTCAAATCGCAAATCCCTGACACATGCAACATCTCCATTAGGCTTCAATGATCTCAGTGAAAGCAGAACGCATTCGACTTGTAAGAGCGCGGAACGGGGCTCGCGCATCGCTTCGAAGCGCCTTCAATATTCGGTCATGCAACATGGACATCCGCAGATCACGAATAGTTGCGTCCGGGCGTTGATGTACAGGACTGGTAGACACAGCAAGACTAGAAGTGCGACAAGGAAAAATAACCTCATCAAAAGTGTACGCTGGACACGATAAAATGTCCAAAATTGATCATAAGAATACTTTAACGTTATAACATTTTTGAATTTTTCGGCTATTGGCAAAACCAAACTCGACTTAAGTTAAATCGGCAATTGCCGCGCTGAGAAAATTGATAACGTTCTACGAATGATTAACTTATACATAATAATCAATCGTCAAATTGAAAATTCCTCACACATGCTTCAACTCCATTGCCTTTTCAATTCGGCGGCCTCGGGAATATTTCGCATTTGGTCGGCAACGCTGCTCTGGGAGGGAGCAAAAGGGGTAAAACCTGAACGCCCTTAAATTGCGAAGTTTTCTCATTGCGAATCCACGACGGAGGGGGGTGTGGGGGCGGGAGCAGTAAATTTCAGGCGTTTTAATGACTGCACCATTTGTAAACTGACCGAGGAACTGTCACTGCTCCTAAGTGTCGGAGAGTGTTTGCTCGGGGCTTTTAATGTCCGGCCGCGGCCCGCGCCGAGACGGACCGACCCGCCGCGCCGCACCGCGTGTTCCCAACGACACCGTCAACGCATTCTTGGAATTCATTTTCTCCGCGTCTTTCGCCCCCGCGACTCGGACCCCGGCTAATTCGTTCGAAAAGTCCTAATCTGCCGCGCTAAGGAAAAACGCCGTATGAGCCATCAGGCGTTGCCAAGTTTCCCCTGGCAAACCACTAATTTTCAGGAAAAGTTTTGGAAATTTGTCTGTACTAATTTCTCAGATAATTTTGTTCGTAATTGATCTAAAACGTCTGAAAATTCATTTATCATTCATTCATTTTATCGAAGGAAATTTGGCAACTCTCAAATGTTTATATAGTGTTCTTCCTCAGCACGGCAGGCTAATTCGTCCGAGGAGTCCTAATCTGCCTTGCTGAGGAAAAACGCCGTATGAGCCTTCACGCGTTGCCAAATTTCCCCTGGCAAATCACTAATTTTCAGGACAATTTTTTAATATTTGTCTACCAATTTCTCAGATAATTGTGTTTTTAATTTGACCTAAAACGCCTGATAATTTAAAGGAGAAATACTCATAATTTTCCTCAAAAATAAACATTTTATCGAAGGAAATTTGGCAACTCTCAAATGTACATATGGTGTTCTTCCTCAGCACGGCAGTAATGTCGTCTGCTCCGTTCGCGGCGATAATTTGAGGGTTTGCAACGAGATACTACTGTCACATTTATCCGTCGCAATTAAGAAATGTTAAGCTCGGTATATATCTAGTTATGAGGCACGGGGAAAAGAGGTAGCGGTCAAGTCCCAACTCGGACATTTCAAATTAATTGTGGTGGTACCCCAATAAATTAGCCCCCTCGCCCAAATTTTGCGGTACTACTCCATCTTGAGTTGCGGTACTACATAAATTAATTGGAAGTGTCCATATCATCCGACGAAATGGGGTTGTACCACAATTTTAGGGGATGACCCCTAACACTTTTTTTCCGTGATCATATGTTGAATAAATTAGAATTTATCTTGTTGAAATCGATGAATTGTAAATTAAATCGAATTAAATGAAAGGAAGTAATGATAATCACAATTAACCGAAAAAAATTGCCCATTTATCACATAAATATTTAGCCAGTATCATTTCAACATACATGCACAGTTCTGAATTTGATTTTCTTCCTATTAAGACGACTGTAAAGGAAACGATGCACTTATTGTACTCGTATTTAATTGAATCAGTGCGAACGAAAACACACCAATTCGGTATCTCAAAAAGGCTCAATTTTCATAAAAGATAGCCAGAAAGGTCATTGGAGTTAGAGTTAGCGTATCTGTTTCAACTCGGGTCTTTAAAGTGTCCTTATGTATTTGTCTTTCGGCACCGAACATATTTTTCCTAGACCAACTTCTTCACCTACCGTCAGTTTTGTGTGTTTTGATTACTGTCATTTTTTCGAGTTGATGTGTTTCCGCTCTCACACTAATTCAATGAACACCTATTGGGAGTAGAGTAGTAGTAGGGAGAAAGAAGATCCAGAGGGCCTGGACTCCTTTGCGATTTGGCAACGAGGACTCGGGACACGGTGGTGTTTGACCGAGTCACCGAGTTGGGAGTCCCTCGGGATCCGGAGGCAAAAAGCGAGCTCGTCCCCGGTCCCGGTGAAATATCGAGTTTCGATCCGCGGGAAAGTTTTCCCTGATAAATTAAAACCTGGCGCCCCCGCCGCGCCGGCCCGGGCCGGGCGCGAGAGTTATCCGAACGAGGATGTGAATCCGGCGGCGATTTAAATCTTCTCAATTTGTCGGGTGATTGCGACTAGTGTCCCTCTGCGGCCTCCCGGCCGTCATTGCCTCGCTCCGGAACATCCGGCGAGTAGATAAAGTGCCGCCGAGGTTCGCCGCGGAAAGCCAGCGTCTTCCAGCCGAACCGATCACTGACTGTAACATCCGGAGATGCTGTGCTTCATAGTAGAGTATAGACTCGTCGCAATTTTTGAGGGTAGGTCAAGGAGCTTGCAGGGCCCAAAAGACCAGCCAACCTATGAATTGGACGTATTTATGCTGAAAGGAACCAGAGACGGCTGAGAACGCAGAGGAGTGCTTGTTAGTTGAGGGCCGAAAAGAATGAATGGGAATTTTAAAACGCCAGTGACAGCGGCGACGACCGAGCTCAAGCATGGCGAGGAGATCGACGGCGGATGAGCCCGCTTGTTTCTCAGGATTGTTTCTCATGTAGCTTGCACTAGCACATCCCATTTTTCTCACACGTCTTCAGTGCCATTCAGCATCAATACCTCCACAGGGTGTCTATAAGTCTGGAATTTCTGGAAAGTCAGGAAATAGTACTGATTTTTTAAGGGCGGTCCGGAAGTACTGAAAAAGTGCGGAAATTCCGCGAGAAGATCTGGAATTTACTTCATTTTTTGCCATTTTTGTCGCACACTAAGCGAGAAAATCATATTTTTTAAATTTTTCGAATTTCGTCAAATGGAGGTACTGAAATAGTACTGAATTTTTCTGTTGAGGAGGTACTAAATTTCTTGGAAATGTACTGAAAAAGCACCGTAAAAGTACTGATTTTTGGCCAGCCTGTTTTACTAAACACCCTGGTCCAATTGAATCATCCAGAGTGATTAATTATTATACCATTGTTACGATCCGACGTTTGTGAAAACACGTATTCGACTTAGTTTTTGCATTTTACTCATTTTTGCGAAAGAACACTCATTTTTGAAGATTCTTGACCATCTTGGTTTGATATTGTAATTTGAAGATGGGTAACGACATTTTTCGTATTAGAAGCCTGGCTGCTCTCTTGGATTCTAAGAGCTCCATATTTCAACGTATCTGCTCTCACAGATAAAACATGCCCGGCTGTCAGGCAACGTGCAATTGAGGTATGTTCACTTCGGTTAAATTCGTCTCATTGTAACAATTTTAGAACGAGGAACGGAAAATTGTAATTTTTTTCCCTGATTAATTTTAGCTGAATACCCAAGTTTCTCATCGGAAAATACCTGCGCTCCAACTACCTTGATCCCCCACGAGGGCAAAACTACCAGTAAAGTTCGGTCAGAGGGTCAAACCTTTCCCCCTCATCCCCTCACCTCTAGCTCAGGTGCATATTACGGAACTTTCACGAGTTATATATGATTCCTCCCCCCTTCCCCGAGACCGCGGAAGGGGGGGGGGTGGAGGGGGCTGGTGCGGGGCACGCAAACGTGATAATTTTATTCTCGTGAGTTGCTCGTCTGTGGTTTTCCTGTGGCGTCGGTGGCGGTGGAATTTCGAAGCAGCGAGGTGTACTGCAGGGCTAAGAAAGGACGCCGTATGAACCTTCAGACGTTGCCAAATTTCCTTCGATAAATACCGAATTTGCGGAGAAAATTGTGGATACTTTTCCCCAAAATTTTCAGACGATTTTTTACGCAATTTAACCTAAAACATCTGAAAATTTCAAGGTTAAATATGCGTGAATGTTGTCAAAAATACGTGTTTTTTCGAGGGCGATTTGGCAACCCCCGAATGTGCATACGGCGTTTTTCCTTAGCACGGCGGTGTAGCTGAAGAGCCCGCGCTCTCGTCATCAATGGCTTCAACTTTTCTGCGAGTCGTCACCCGCGACCCAGGTTTTTCCTTTCGCTGCTCTCGCCCCCGCGCGATAAATAGACGTTGATTGCACTTCACGTTTATTGTGTTTGGAGTGATAAAAATTGAAGCTCGCTGCGTTGCCGCACTGAGCGTTTAGGTCGCCTACGGCGAATGCAGTGCGGAAACTAGGGTATTGTGAAACGTAGGTATGCTCCTCCCGACCCATTTGACCGAAACGTAGATTTTCTTGTTCCCGCTGGCAGAGCCGTGGCAAGATATTTGAATTTTAATACCTTATTTGCAGTCTTGACCGAAATACAGTGTTCGTAACTCACCTTTGAGTTTTAGGAGCCATGTGGCGCATCAAGCCCAATTTTTAGGCGCCATTAAAGATTTTTTAGGGGCCAAATTGACATTTTGCCTATACATTACGGCACATTTAGTGAAAAGTTGGACGTAAAATGTTTTTTTAACAGAACTGGCAAGTAGCTGTAACTTGGGGGAGACAAAATCACTAAGAATGAAATCGTGTAGTAGTAAAAGCAAGCTTTCATCATCATCAAGCAGCTTGTAGGCGCTATCCGTTTCACGCTGATCGCACTGTGTTTGATGCAATGCGTGAAGTATTCGTGCGGTCTTGTAGGCGCTATCCGTTTCACGCTGACCGCAATGTGTTTGATGCAATGCGTGAAGTATTCGTGTAGTCTTGTAGGAGCTAATATGTGTTACATGCCGATCGCCACGCCGAGGGCTTCTCCTTTTCATCTCAAGTCCTCGTTATCATTTCTCTCTAAATTGCGCCGTTTTAGGCCAAATTGCGTGTTCGGTTTCTCTCGTAACTCAACTTATTGAGGGTGCTGTCTCTTGTATCACTAAGAGACGACAAAATTAGAAATTACTATACTCTCAGGAAATGACAGATTTTGTCGCCTTTTCTCGTTTGTAATTTTTCTTTTATAAATCCGATTTTTTTTCATACCTACACTTTCAAAAATTGCAAGTTTTTGCCGCCCCTTAGATTTGCCGTCATGGGCCGCGGCCCATATGGCCACCCCCTTAATCCTGCGCTGTTAAGAACCAACTGATTTGACCTAATAACGTCAACTTTAAAAGCACTTTTTTCAGCCCAACATGGTAACGATGGAGCACTCTGTTGACTCGTGAACTCCTCCCGCAGGGAGACAACTCAAAGGATCGCTCTGAAGTTGAGAGGACTTTGCCGGGATTCTCGAGTTGTAATGAGGGAAAATGATGCAAATGGAAGTATTCAAAGCTTCCCATAATTTTTCCGAATCGAATCCTGCGGGAAACCTCACTCAGCGGAGAGTGAATAGGGGCTCGAATATGAAGTTAGCATTTTCAACATGGACGCATTTAAATACACGGAAAGGAACTATTTTGATCGTGACACGGGCCCCGGTATGCATTCACTTTTATGAGTCTCAGGGCTCAGGTCACATTATAGATGGGCTCTTTTGATTTAAATAAGTTCATATCTGAGTTTAAAGTTAGGAAGTGGCTCTCATAATTGATATAACTTCCAAACCTGAGACATGATATTTTTGAGATCTCGCTGTGTAGCGAATGCCGACGGTTGAGGGAAAAGGAAAGTTTAAGATCGAGACTTTTTCACACTGATTGATGAATGATGAGTATGCTCTTCGCTGAATGTTCACTCATAAACGTCAAATTGAGCAGCTAGCAAGCTTGTCATTTTCCAGTGGGCCGAGTTTTAAATTTTTGAGTATCTTCCCTTGCCTCTAAGAACATGCGGAATGTTAATTAGCCTAATACGTTGTATTTTAGACTGTCCTTGTAAACAGATATGTTTTCAGCATTAGAAGACTTATAAATGGCATGTATCGATCATGAAACTGCATAAACTTTTATCTTAGTTCGTGACGTTGCAGGCTTTCTGTCTTAATTTACTTTCATAATTGAAAAAGGCTCATCGTCAATTCTTGAAAACTTTCTTAATTTTTTTTTTTTTTTTTAATGTGCGAAGAATATTCTATGAAAATTTCAAGCAATGAAGTTTGTTCGTTTCCTTTTCCTTCTCATAATCGAAGCATAGGTAGTGAGAACATCGTGCATGAGGAACGCGTTATCGCAGTCTCAATGTTCGTTTACGAGAACGCAGAGAAGCGCCTTCAATCTTGCTTGATACTCTCAGCTTCACCGCGGAGTTAGTTTAGTTGCTTAACCCAACCGAACCTAACTTGGCTTAGTGCTCCTCACCGCCAGCTGTTCAGGGCGTAAAACTTGACGGCACAACCACTGTTATAGCTTGTAGACACATCATTAAAACAATATCTTATAGCTGGAATAAAAATAAAGCATTGATACATACGCCGCACCGTAAAAAAAGTATATTTGTCAGTATTTTTCACAAATTACCCTACGAAGTTTAGAAAATTCCACCGACCTAACTACAATCCTTTAAGATAAATTTTATAAAAAATCACGAAAAACCGAAGATTATGGCCTACAGATGCAATTTCCTATCATTGCTTTAAAATGTCAGCCAGTTGATGTTTTGAAAATTTCAGCTTCGGAAAAC
Organism: Bemisia tabaci; assembly: GCF_001854935.1. Taxonomy (NCBI): domain Eukaryota; kingdom Metazoa; phylum Arthropoda; class Insecta; order Hemiptera; family Aleyrodidae; genus Bemisia; species Bemisia tabaci. Next base: position 268,085 of record NW_017566833.1, read on the forward strand.
TAATTCAATGTATCAATACGTATGTTACCGGCAAACTCCGATTTCTAGGCAAACCCAGGTTCGCCTAGGCAGTCATAGGTTTTACGTAGTTTTACCTAAGCAAACCTTAGTTTGGCGAACGCTTTTTAAGGCAAACCCCGATTTTGTTTCTTTACCGCAAATATGACAGCACCGCTTAACTTTTTTTTACCACAAATATGACTGTATCGCTCAATTTTGGTTTTTTTTTTTGGTGTTTATGCCACGCCAGCACCCACTGCAACACCTAGTAGTCAAGTAATCTTCACCTCATTACTTTTTTACACATTTTTAAGACGTTTTGTACAACACTTATTCAATTATCAATTTTCTACGGTATTTCCCTTTTTACTTGTAGCATTTCTCATTGTTGTACGTGTTCCTGAAATAAAGTCTACTTCAATCTGTAAACATTTGTTCTCTACATCCGCCCACCAGCATTAAATTTGCGGTAAAAAAAACAAAAGTTAAGCGATACGTCAGATTTGCGGTAAAAAACAAAATCGGGGTTTGCCTGAAGTATAGCGTTTGGCAAACTTAGGTTTGCCTAAAATGGCGTTTGGCAAACCCAAGTTTGCCTGAAAATCGGGGTTTGCCGGTAACATTTACAAGTCACCGTTGTTAACATGTGCTAACAATATTATTACGAGCGTATTTGTAACAGCCTGGCAACACCGTTTAGTGTGGATTAAGCCTGTAAGAGGGGATCAGGAAGATACGTGACCATCGCATCACGCCGCGCAGATGAGATGTATCTTGAGCTTCCTCTTGTTTTCCACCCCCTCCCCCCCGAAAAGTTTTAGGTCCCACATTAAAAATGAATAAGCTCTGGTTTTTTTTTCTCGCCCCTCTCATTGTATGTGACCGAAATAAATATTTTGTGTAGGTTCAGAAATTCGGGTTCCATCTTCGTATACTCTTGTCTAAAATTTGAAGTAGAATGTAATGATAATGTCAGCATCATTTGCGTGCCCTTAAATGCCCCAGTGTCTGCTTTATGCTTTAAGCTTTTAAGATTCACAGCGATACTGCTTGAGATGGAAATGAAAAGAGTTCTTTTTCAACGAAGAGCGCGCCTGTTCACATCAGGCTCAGATTTAAATCAGGCGTGACTTCCGGAAAAACGAGAATGTTTCAGTGGCGCGGCGTTCTTTGCGATGTATCGATTGTTATGCCATTTAAACCCATGATGAAGAATCGATTATTGAGGTGGTCTCTGCGAACACCCTGTTTATCGATCCTTTTCCATATGTTTAAATGGCATAGTAATCGATAAATCGCAAAGCACGCTACGTCACTGGTGTTTATGCGCCCGCGCGGATTTACCCCTGAAGTGGATCTTGATTTTGTCAGTTGCGTCTTTTTTCCCAATATAGTTCTCTTCGAATCTTCGACATGTTTCGTCCGCTTGTGAATACATATATGCATCCATTGATAGAATCTATTAACTTCTCTCTGTCATGCACAATAAAAACAACGAAAAAGGATTAGAATAATAAAAACTATGATAAAAATGATAAAAAACGTAACAACAATATTATATTTGACCAACCAAAATAAGTTTAGAACTAGGAATTATTGAAAACCGAATGGTTTAAAAAAATGATTAGCTAGTACAAGATTCACACAGGGCAGAGGTGAAAATATATAACTTATGCAAATATTGAGGTTGGTCCGAATCTGTCTTTGTGAAAACGGGATATGTTTTCACTCATTTTTAAATTCAGAAAACAAAGAGAAACATTTCAGTTTTTTTTTAAAAATTTTAAGGTAGATTAGGACCTTCTTTAATATTTGTGATGACAAATCATTTTAAGTCATTTCAAGGATCTATTTCTAAAGTCATGCTCTAGAATTTTACCCAAGGTTTGGAAAAATCGTCGTTTTTACGATGCCGTGATGAAAGCATCCTCCTACCTCCAACCTCCCTTAGTCTCAATGGAAACCAAATGGGGCCTTCCTAAGGGAAGAAATTGTTTGAGTCTTTAAAGAGATTCGATGGACGCCATATTTTGTGTCAGAACGGTATGCGATATATCCTATTAATTGGTTCCATTATTTCAGCTACTCGTCATTTTTCACGAAATTTGAGATCGCAATTCCGTTGTCAGGAGACTAAAGCACTCGCTTACCAATTTTAACAAATAAGTAAATTCAACGTAGTAAAGGCGTGGTTTTTTTTAGAGAGAAAACATCGCATTCGATACTGATTTCGAAACTGCACTAGAATGCGATATTTTCTTTCTAAAAAAAAACCACGCCTTTATTACGTTGAATTTCTTTGTTAACATTGGTAAGCGAGTGCATTAGTCTCCTAACATCAGAATTGCGATCTCAAATTTCGAGAAAAATGACGAGTAGCTGAAAAAATGGAATCAATTGATGCGATATATCGCATGCCGTTCAGACACATAATATGGCGTCCATCGAATCACCTTAAATACAGCATTTAGGTTTGCAGAGATAAATGCCGGCCAATGTTTGACTTGAAAGGAAAGGATATGTGTCAACGGGCTCAGAATTAGCCGGCGACAATTATTTTATCTCGTATCGTCATTGTTTTCGTAGCAGGTACGACAAGCCGAGTGGCCAGGATGAGCCTGCTCCGTTGCGAGCGGGAGAGCCGTTCCCTAACAATGCTGCTTAATTGCTTTAATTAACTCCTTCGCCACTTCTAAAAAATAAGAGCGCCTTTCCCGCGATAATCCCTCTAGCGTCGTTGCCACGTCGGGCGAGATATCCCTCGTTTTCACGCCTGGGAAACGGAGGATTTTGCCGGCGCTCTGGAGGCGGGGCTGTTAAATCAATTAGTCGCCACTTTTCTTGTTTCTCAACTCTAAAATAATCCAGTTAAGTCTCCTCGACGGTTGGCGGTCCCGTCTCGTCAGGACACGCTGCGCCGCGCGTTGCGCCGACCCGAGACGGTTTCCCGAAACCGACGGGGATGCAGGGTCATTTTTTGCGAATTTAAATCCACACCGCCGCCGTGCACCGAAACTCCTGTAATGGCTAAAACTATAGAGTCCCTTAATACTGAGAGTCAAGACAATGTGAATCCATTTCTGATTGGTTCCCGTATTTTAGGCCTCCGCAGTGTCACAAACGGGAATAATTATTACATTTTCACCGATTGCAAAGATTATAATGTAGAATGGACGGGGGAATAACGGGTTTGGCAAGGAACAAACGGAATGAGAGAAGGAACGGAGAAAGGAATTTGAGAATGAGCCGATCAAAGATTACGAAAAACTGCCAATTTTTGTAATCTTTATTTCCGTTTGTGACTCTATGAGGGGGTGTTGTCTCGACTCTCAGTATAAAGGGACTCTAGCTAAAACCTGGAAGCTATGCACCCTGATTAGGGTGTTCCAAAATTTTCTCTTCGATTTCGATTCCCTAGCTGTTTCGAAAAGAAAGGAGTATTCTTGATTTCTTAAAAATTTCACAGAATATTTTGGGGCCACCCGTAACACAATTAGAGGGGGGGGGGAGGGGGAAGGGTCTAGCGGTGGATGACTGTGAGTTACGGAGAGGGAGGAAGGGGTCAAGCCAAGGATGACGTAACCTTGCCGAAAGGTAAAACGGCTGGAAATTCTTGCTTTTAAACGCTTGCTTCGAATATTTTCGAGCCAAAAATTGGTTTTTGTATTTTATTTTTACGCATTTTGTACGATATTTCAATAAATAATTCTAATTTTTCTCAAAGCAATAGAGTTTGCGTTGTTTAATTTTTCAGCTAGTAATACGAGGGGCGTTCAATAAGTAAGTATCCCCCCTCTCTAAAATCCATTAGAATGGACCCATTTTAAGAAACTTGAGCTCAAAATCTTCCTTAGGATATTTTGAGTTCAACAAAACAAACCGCAACAAAATCGGACCATGTGCGGCCGAACGCGAGCCGTTTGAGCGCGCCGAGGTGCTCGACGCTCCCGCCGAATCCGCGGGGGATTTGAAGTCCGCGACAGGAGAAGAGTTTTTCTACCAAAGCCTCAGTCGTTCATCACTGACGAAAAATCAAAGAAATTTTTGTAGAATAAGGGGCTTACCTCACTTCTTTACATGGCCAGCTCGATCCAAGCAGGTCTGATACTGAGACTAAGAGAACACGCTTTTGGATGCCACGCGCGCAGAAGTCTTTCAGCTGACCGGGGATGAAGGAATGGACGGCTTGTTTGACTTCTTCCACTGAATCAAAATTAACTCCTCCAAGTTTAGATTTCGGATACGATAATAAATGGCAAACCAGACCACCATTTATTCCCGTTCCTGAAATCTAAACTTGGAGGAGTTAATTTTGATTCAGTGGAAGAGGTCAAACAAGCCGTCCACTCCTTCATCCCCGGTCAGCTGAAAGACTTCTGCGCGCGTGGCATCCAAAAGCGTGTTCTCTTAGTCTCAGTATCAGACCTGCTTGGATCGAGCTGGCCATGTAAAGAAGTGAGGTAAGCCCCTTATTCTACAAAAATTTCTTTGATTTTTCGTCAGTGATGAACGACTGAGGCTTTGGTAGAAAAACTCTTCTCCTGTCGCGGACTTCAAATCCCCCGCGGATTCGGCGGGAGCGTCGAGCACCTCGGCGCGCTCAAACGGCTCGCGTTCGGCCGCACATGGTCCGATTTTGTTGCGGTTTGTTTTGTTGAACTCAAAATATCCAAAGGAAGATTTTGAGCTCAAGTTTCTTAAAATTGGTCCATTCTAATGGATTTTAGAGAGGGGGGATACTTACTTATTGAACGCCCCTCGTATATCGTCAGTAAAATTTTTGAAGACCCACACAAGAAAACAGATCATTAAAAATACTTGAACTCACTTGCCCGTAAAATTAAACTATAGCGGACGCGTTTTTCTGACTCTCCCTCCGGCATCCTCAGCGCGACTCACGGCAGTCCTTTAATGCAAAACACTCTATATACATTTCAATTTATAATGTTGAGTAGTTTCTTTTCGAAAGAGTAAAATTGAAACAGACTTTTTGAAACTCCCCAATGGAGATGCGTGGTTTTGCACTTTCGCCGCATCAAATCATGCATGTTTCTTCTAAAATGAGCCAGAGATTGAAGTTCCTAATAGGCCTGTTGCAAACTTTTGCCAGAGCAAGAATAATAGTATTTCTTATAGAAAATGGGTCAAAAATCACGATGAGCGCATCGGCAGAGTCTGGAATGCCCTTTTAACTTCCTAATTTGCGTACATAACCAATGCTGTCAATGCGGATCTTTATCAACGCGAGGAAAACGTGAATGTAAACACGCCAGTTTGTTAATAAATGGTTAGAATTTCGTCCCGGCACATGAGTTTTGGCCAGTTTTGGCGGATTTGCGTCGGCCATGTTGAATACTATGCATGCAGTATCCTACAGGAAGGAGTTGTGTATTCCATGTTTGAAGGGACAACTCCTCTAACGGAATGTTCACCTGTGCCGTAGTATCTTTTTTGAAGCAGGAAGCTCAAAAAAGCGTGAATTTTTTACGCAGGTTGTGAAATTAGGAGTGCATTTCAGACTTTCCCGATGCGCTCATCGTGATTATTGGCTCATTTTCTAAAAGAAATAACTCTTATTCCTGCTCTAGCAAAAGTTTGCAATAGGCCCATTACAAAATGTAGTCGAATTTCTCCTTAATAACTTAAAACTAGACTGAAAATTAGGCCACGTGAAGTGCAGTTAGATTGATTTTGGTTAAATCCGTCAAGTTCATTCGCAATATGCCAATGCGGAGCGAGTCCCGTCCACAACTTCTCCGTCAACGCAAGGTAAAAAAAGAAAGAAAGAAAGAAAGAAAGAAAGAAAAAAGAAAAAAGAAAAAAGAAAAAAAAAACGGGAGACGCCACTTTTCCACGCCTCACTTTTTTGGAGTGAAAACTCGGTTAATTTGCTCGGAACTCACCTGCTGAAAACATGTAGCCCGTTTGGAAGAGTGTTGAACAAAGTTTTTCTGCTCGCCCTGTTGCGGGAGTTGTTGCGCTCCGAGACCGCGCGTTTCCTCGCGCCGAAATTCATCAAACTTAATGGCCTTTATGGAGTTCATTAGCCGCTCGTTAGAACCAAACCAAGGAGGGGATAAAGAACCTCTTTTTTCGCCCCACTCAAACACCCCCTCCCCTCTTTTGCTCGTCTCCCATCTTAGCCCCCCTCCTCGAATGTTCCTCTCTGTCTCTTCTAAGGCAGAGTTTAGACACGGCATAAATATTCGTTATGAAGAAGTACACTGGGTACGAACTGACGTTTCGGTCGGAGAGAAGATATTTTAGTGGTTTTAAGGGAAATTGGTGGGGTGGGAATTATTTTCAGATATTCATAACTCTCTTTCGCAACGTAGTAGTAATCTTTGAAGTATAAGGTTTGTTGAATGTCGTGTCATGGAGTTTGCTGATTTCAGCTTGTGTCGCTGTGCATGAGGATGCCCACGGTCATTTACTCAGGAGGGGGGAGGATATAGGTTTGCTCAACAAATCCTTTTAAATCAGAGTCGGAAGAGGATGTAGGACTTGAAATGAGGGAGGGCAGGAAAAAAATTACCCGTCGAATAATCCGACGTTGTCAGATTTCATTCGATAGGGTAAGTTAATTATTTTCCTCAAAATTATTTCTAGTTGAAGTTTGCTCCTAATTTTGTTAGGAGAGAATTTAAAAAAAAATACCTACGAATTTTCTCCAAAATAATTCTATCCGAAATTTTTTGCAACTTTTATTGGAACGACCGTTTAAAAGTACTCCTCAAAAACTGTTAAAAGCACTTCTTGACAATTTTAATCCGTGAGATATTTTTCCTATATTTTTTTGAAGTATTTACGTAGAAAAGTCTTTAAAAAAATGCTGTCCTTTTAAATGTTTTTTCACTCTTTTTTATCTCAGGTATTATTACTTCTTTTTGATTTCAATTTTAAACGTACCCACAATAGACTGCCCGATACATCAATTTTAAAAATGTTGTCAGGAGTTGTCTTTTTGAAGTTAATCAGTTTTTCTTTTTAAAGAATTGTAACTGTAGTTGCTACCAGGACTAAGGTGTTTTCTCCTCGCATGGCAGCGCTGTATTACGAGGCAGTGCGGAGCGCCCCAAGCAGCGAGGATCGGAGTTAACTAGCATATTCCCCGCACGCCGCACCGCTGCGCAAGACAGTGACCCCCCCTGATATATAACACCCCATAACAGCCCGTTAGGAACACGTGCTTGGAATCATAACTGCATTCAACTGCGCGTGTTAATCATCCGGGAATTACGTTTTGTTTCATTAAAGAGAGGACCTCGCTGTAAACACGACGACCACCGAGCGCGCCTGGGTATTGAGTGTCTCCGGGGTTGCCGAAGATAAAATGTTGCAGAAACCACACGCTAATACTGCCGTGCTAAGGAAAAACGCCGTATGAGCCTTCAGGCGTTGTCAAGTTTCCTTCGATAAAAACTGAATTTGCTGGAAGAATTGTGAATATTTGTTTCCAAAAATTTCAGGCAATTTAGTACGCAATTTAAACTAAAATATATGAAAATTCCATGGAAAAATATGCATGAATTTTGTCAAAAATACAGGTTTTTTCAAGGGAAATTTGGCAACTCTCGAATGTTCATACGGCGTTCCTTAGCCAAGGCAGTATACTACCGTGCTAAGGAAGAACGCCGTATGAACATTTGAGAGTTGCCGAATTTCCTTTCAGAAAACATGTACGTCTGACGACATTCATGCATATTTTTCCTTGAAATTTTCAGATATTTTATATTAAATTGCGTGCCAAATTGTCTAAAAATTTAAAAAAAAAACAATTTTGCTAATAAATTCGATTTTTATCGAAGGAAACTTGGCAACGTCTGAAGGGCCATACGGCGTTCTTCCTTAGCACGGCAAAATAGAGTTCTTGCTAGAGGAAGGAATGAGCATCTTAAAATTTTTTGCCGGAGCGAAGAGAGGAGTTGTTTCTCATGAAAACAGGCTCAAAAGCATCCATGAACTAATCAGAAAAATCTGAAATTTTCTCCTTATCTCATCATCTGCGTAAGAAGTTCGAGCGTTTTTAGCTTTCTGCTTCAAAAATTTACTACCGCAAAGACATCGAGTTAGGTTAGGTTATTAAATTTTTAAAACGTGACAAATATTTTTAAAACCTTTTCTAAGCGACATGAATCTCAAAGAGCCGCAGTTGTGCCAACAGAAACTGCAAACATGAATAAAAGAGGGGAAAAAAACCAAGAAGCACACAATCTTTACTTTTAACCAATTTGTACATCGATCTTTCAGAGTCAAATACGTCAAATTTTGGCCGTTTGGTTGCGCGTACACCTCGCTGCAGCACAGTAAAAGCACAAAATGTAAAAGAAAAAATTAAAGTGCTTTCGAAATCATTAAATTTGACACGGAACCACCAATATTTAAAAAAACACACATTATATTATTATTCTCCTTTGATAAATTGATACATATTTTTTCCCATCAATTCAAATGAGAATAACCAATGCAGAGTGTGCACACATTTCAAAATCATGAGTTAAAAAACGCTGACTATGCGAGTCTAAATATTAAAGCCTAACAGAGCGGAGCGGCGTGCTGCCAGCGCGAGAGGCTCACTGGCGCCTACAAACCTAAGTGGATACTTTACGCATTGCACAATGCTTGAAGTATCCACTTAGGTTTGTAGGCGCCAATGCGGCGGCGCCTGAAGCAACTATTTCGCAAAAGAGGTACAGTATTATACGAAATTGAACGTATTAAGAATGACAGGCATCCTTTAAAAGTACAGATGTTTCCTCGAAAATAAATCAAGATACTTATCGTACACAAGAAAAATCTAAGAGCCTTTAGCTGAGGCAAATTGTATAGAGGTTTATACGGTTGAGGTATAACAAGGTGGGAATTTCTTGAAAGATAATTAAGTCCTGTTACACCAAAGAGGTGTAGAAAGTTTTAGTGAATTTTGTCTCATGGAATTGACAAAACAGGTGCGAAGGTGCGAAACAGGTGCGCGGACAAAAAATCGTTGACGAAATGTCCTATAACCTTGCGGGACATTCGCAGACCACAAAAATTTGCATCCAGGCGATGGCATATTGGGCTGCTGGACTAGCAGATGGGCCAAATTTAACATAAATAAACTAATAAACTAAGTCAAATAAAAATCGAACCGAGAAGAAGAGATTTAAAGTTCAATTCAATGAACGCAATTGTTTTAAGATTCCAATTTGTACTCTCTATTTATACGTCTGGAAATGAACTCTTACACAAGATATGAGGATTCCTGATTAGCATCGGTTGAATGTCAAAAATACGGATGACGTCATTTGTATACAATCTAACTTTCATTCGATTCATGTCAAAATCTCGTTCATGGGTTCATTTCTCATTTTCCCGCCGAGTGAGTCGCTTTCTACGTAAGATTTTGAAGAGGAAGTATGTAGGGGTTTTTTATATCTACAGTCTCCACGGGAAAAAATGTAAGGAGTTATATTCTCAAATTGTGGTACTACCCCAATTTGTTTACTGATATGGACAATTCCAATTCATATTGGTAGTAACGCAACCTAATTTGATGTATTACCGCAACATTTGGGTTAGTAACCCTATTTATCGGGGTAATCTACCGCAATCAGTTGGGGTACCTACTTCTACAAATAATGGAAATGTAAGTCGGTATTCAGCCCTTACATCAATCTCTTTTTGCCAGCGTAGCTCAGACCCTGCCCAATGGCTTATTCTAATTTCAAAAGCTACTGTCACACGATCAAATCGCGCCATCAATATATTAAGGTGAAGCGTTGCGATTGGCTTATTCGATGACTTGGACCAATCACATCATTGGACCTCGATATATTGATGGCAATGTTTGATCGTGTGACATTAGCTAAAAAATACGATTCATCCAAGGTTTCGACGTAGAATTTTGTCCTGATGCTTCAAATTCCAAGCTTTTAAGTGGCCCGAATCAGTCATTTTCTACTTCGCGCGACGTCTTGAGTCGGGTCGCGGGAAGGTGGGAAAATCTCATTATTAGTTCATTTATCATGGAATTACTCTCGCCTCCGCTACAGGCTACACTTTCTCCGCTTTACCATGTTCTAATTTCTCTTTTTTTCTCTTCTGTGCAGGTGAGTGGTTAAGCCGTGTTGGATGCTATGACTCTGTCTCTTGCTCAACTTCAGTTTCGCTCGTGAGTAATTTTGTCGAGTTACTGCACTTGAGTGACCGAGTAGCGGCCGCGCTTGGCTTGACGCAGTCGCCCATGCAGCTCCCTTTTTCATCCAGGGACTAAGGTGAAATTGCATCAAGCGATCCTTACCGACTATCCTCCGAAACTTTTCTCTCGGTTCTCTCAGAGTGAAGGAAATCCCCCATCTTCAAGGACTTTTTACAACCTGTACATGAAAAAATGCACAGTAAAGCGGTAGACACAGAGGCAATACAGGGTGATCCAGGACTAAACGGCCAGACTGCAGGAGCCAAAACACCCCTTAACCCCCTCTTTAAATTGAGATTTCGAATTTTTTTAGATAATTTATGAATTGAGGGCATAAAAGCACAGGAGAGTACAAATTTTTATGATATTTGTTCTCAACCGTTGTTAAAAGTCCGGGAAAACGATTTACTTATCGATTTTTTTTTTTTTTTTGGGGGGGGGGGGGGTCGTAGCTCCGACTGGGGGCACTTTTGGAAAAAAAATTGTCAACAAAATAGTCTTATTTTGTTCGTTCCTAACAAAAAAACATATCGATGGCAGAAGTCGAGAAATGCGTCAAAAATCGCGACGTTGCAAATCATCTTTTTTATTTTTTCTAAGAAAGCTGACCATTAAATTTGCCTCATTTACTCAAAAGCATTCACAAAAAATGTTTTTCATGAAGAAAATTGAACATAGACGGAGATTTCGGAGACCGTTGCAATGATGATACTGATACGCGTCTGTTGACTTTATTCATCAATTTCGTTACTGAAGCCAATAATTGAAAAATTAATCATTCTTCTTTTGGTCCTTTTTTGGACCTTTGCATCAAACTCGCAATCATATACAAGTTATAAATCATTGTGTTGATATATCTATGTTTCTCGACGTAGACAGCATTGTCGCCAGCTTCAATTTCCTCCGAGGAATTGTATAATTTGATGACCGGTCCTCGAACCAACCTTTGTTCCCATCATGTCGTAGACTGCCCCGTTGAGGAACACGGAGGCACACTTAATATTATTACTCTATCAAATTTATCTCCTGTTTTTTTATTAAATGATAATATTTCCCTCCGAGAGGGTATCGTTCCGCCGCGCACTGCGAGAGCCACCAACGAGGAGTCTTGAATTCCGCAAAGAGACCTGAGTATTTCCCCGCTTAAAGTCGGATAAACGACGATACCGGCAAAAATGATGACTTTTTTATAATATTCATCTCAATTTTGCGAGGTAATTCCAGACCGCGCACAAAGATGCTCAAGCCGGAGGAAACGTAAAAAATAAATTGTAAATATAAAAACCACCAGTGTAAATAAAACCTCCGAGTTTATTATATATTCTCCCTAAGCCGAAGATGGGAGGAAAACAAAAAGAATAATTCCTTCAGACGAGACTCCGAGGTACCTCGGGGGGAGGGGGGGGGGTCGTTCCGGCGCTGAAGAGCTTAAGAAACTGCAGTGTAAGAAAATTATGAAGCGGAATGAAAAATGTAAAAATACCTGCACTACTGTCGGAAGAACGGAGGATAAACGTTGCTGTTTCTAATACGACAGGCCTAGACAACATCTGAAGTCGTGGAAAGTTCCCTCGAGTTGAGTGCAGGCGAAAGTGTGTCACGAGAGAACTGAGCAGAACTTTAGCACCTATGAAAGCGTTACCCTAGATAAATCTCTCGTTTCCCTTTAATTAGTTCTGATAGACCACTAGTTACTATTCAATTCTAGTTGTTAGTAGAAACTCTCCACATTCCGAAGTACGATGTTCATGTATGCGTGCTAAGTTTTTCCGTAAAGGGAGGTTCCAATTCCGTATCTTTTAAACGCAAAGAGATGAGTTAAATCGGTAAAGTGGCATACTTCAAGCTGCAAAACAAGTCCAGATTTTAATGTTAAACGTATGAAGGTGTTCTAGGGACTTTAACTTTACTGAATGTATTGGTTTGTGTGGCCGAAGTTTTTCTCCTCCATCTGAATGGAGATTATTATTACTCATACAAGGCCTCAACGTCGTGGCACTTTCAAAAACCTTACGATGAGTGTTTTATACAAGTATGCAACTCTACTCCCAAATAAGATGCCACACGGTTTCAGGACATTTTGTCAACGATTTTTTGTCCGCGCACCTTTTTTGTCCAGTAGTTTACGCCCACAAGTAAAATAAGCAACAGTGACTTGGTCCAAGCGTTATATTTTGGTCAGTATATAAAATTTTATTGACAATATTTAATTGAGAGAGAAGGAGGTGTTGTTATGGTCGCTCATTTTCTAAATGAAACATTACTTTCTCCTTTTGATGAATCTTTTTAAATTGTCATTGGTGAATTTATGGTTTTATTTCTATCCTTAAACTATTCGATGTACAATATACCTTACATATGTATAGGTACCTTTTTTATTTTTTAAATTTTTTTTTACGACTTCATTTTGTAAACATTTATATTTTTAAAACGTGACAAATATTTGTAAAACCTTTTCAAAGCGATGGCATCGATATTAATCTCAATGAGCCGCAGTTGTGCCGAAAGAAACTGCAAAAATGAATAAAAGAGGGAAAAAACCAAGAAGCACACAATCTTTACTTTTAACCAATTTGGACATCGATCTTTCAGAGTGAAATACGTCAAATTTTAGCCGTTTGGTTGCGCGTAGACCTCGCTGCAGCACAGTAAAAGCACAAAATGTAAAATAAAAAATTAAAGTGCCTTGGAAATCATGAAATTTGACACGGAACCGCACCAATATCTAAAAAACACATTATATTATTACTCTCCTTTGATACATTGATATATGTTTTTTCTTCTTTTTTTTCATTAATTTAAATGAGTTTAATCGATGCAGAGTGTGCAAAAATTTCAAAAGCATCAGTTAAAAAACGCTGACTATGCGAGTATGAATATTAGAGCCTAACAGAGCGAAGCGGCATGCTGTCAGCGTGAGAGGCTCACTGGCGCCTACAAACCTAAGTGGATACCCCACGCATTGCACAATGCTTGAAGTATCCACTTAGGTTTGTAGGCGCCAATGCGCGTTTAGCGCTGACCGCCCGACCGCCGTGCGGCGGCGCCTGAAGCAACTATTTCTCATCAGAGGTGTTGCACAGTATTATACGGTATTGAACGTATTAAGAATGACAGGCATCCATTAAAAGTACAGATCTTTCGTCGCAAAATAAATCAAGATACTTACCTTACATAGGAAAAATCTAAGAGCCTTTAGCTGAGGCAAATCAAGAGGTTCATCCGGTTCAGGTATAATAACAAGGTGGGAATTTCTTGAAAGATAATTAAGTCCTGTCTCACCAAAGAGGTGTAGAGAGTTTTAGTGAATTTTGTCGCTCCTTCATTTTTACCAAAAATCTCAATTATATATTACTCTCCGTCGGACCAAACAAAAAAAAAAACCAAAAAAACAAGCAAACCCTCATTCTTCCAAGACATTATACAACCTCCACTGTCTTCTTGATGCATGCACTTTCCGTAAGATACAGAGAAACCAGTGCTCTTTATGTGCGTTCTATAACAGACAAAAGCCTAACAAAACGATTTTCCATCGACCTGTGCGTTGACCGATGAATTCGTCCGAGTTGTGCCGGATTACATAGATTCTACAGATTATTCATCTAAACATAACAGTGACTTGTTCTCTCGAGTAAGCGGAATATTAAAAAAAAGAAAGTATCAACAGCATTCCCTTGTATCGAAAGTGTGAGGAGAGGCGGGCGAAACAGTTCCTAATAAATAGAGAACAGCGTCCTCGAATTCTTCCGACAGGGAAAACTCAGTGAAGAATTTTCCGAAGAATCATTCTGTCTCTATCATGGCGCGTTTGAGAGGAGGGGGAATTACAGGCGACCGGAACAATCCTTGATGTGCATCAAAGCGGAGAAAGATTTGACGAATTTACATACTTTTACTTTGAATTATTCTAAGGCTTACTTTGCATTTAATATTCTCCTTCTTTTTTTTCATAGATGAGTCAATGAATTTGTGACTTTTAAATTTTGTAATATTACATCCCTGCATACGACCGAACCCCTCTAGTACAGAAAAGTATCCGCGTCCAATATGGCAGCACAGTCTTCTCTTCTTTCCGCTGAAATTATTTAATAATATCGTTCAGTTAACGGTCCGCTATGGACTTCAGATTGTTTACTTTGTTCCTACTCGTCTGCAGCCCAAGCGAAATTGAGTTTTATGAAGATGGAGGCAACAGGACCGAAAATCGATTCTCTTCGTTTACTCTCCGTATTAGAACGGCGGAAATTTAGCTTTTTTTCTTGAGAGTTTCTTTACGGATTCTCCTTTTTTTCTGAGAAAAGGGAAAAAATTCGGATGTTTGATCTCGCTGACCTTATGCTGAATTGAACGCGAAATTGTGTCGGCACTCTCGGACCAATGTTGCACGTTTTTAAAGGAACTAGAGGGTACGGCCCCCAACCGCTTTGCCATACAACCCTCAGGTGTTATGCGTTATACGCGTTAATCATATGATCTCAAATTATGGAGAAAGATTGGACCGAGTTCGGCAACTTTCCCTGCTAATGGAAATGGACTACTAGACAAGGTACGAATTTTAGCATTCTGATACATGCTTCTTAACCAGAATTTCACGTAGAACACGATTCGCGCAACGAAAATTACTGAAACCAACTCCTAACGGAGATATTAACATTTTTATTTCACATTGGTTACGAGGAATTTGAACTGGCCTCTCACAAGAAACTCAAAGCTCTACGTGAGTCAAATCGCGCTTTACAACGGTTTCAGCAATCTTCTCAATCGAGCCATGTTCGTTTCCCACCATGTGTTGTTCAAACTATAAGCAATTTGCTACACCTGAGCCAAAGCGTCAAGATTGAGGTTGCCAGATTTATATATCTCAGAGACTGTCATGATAATCGTTTAGCGCTCGATATGAATCACGTAGAGCATTGAGTTTTCATGAGCGGGTGGTTTGAATTCACGCATCAAGAATTATTGAATATCTCGTAAGGATGTGATTTCGGTAATTTTCGTTGTGCGCATCGTGTTTTACGTGAAATGTTGATCGAGAAACATGTATCAAAATGCTGAAATTTGCACCTTGTCTAGTGGTCCATTCTATGAACTGTGGCACGTGATATTAGTCATTCTGAATTTGGTGTGGAGTTGTGAAACCGAGAACTCATTTGGATCCTCTTATACCTACATGTGTATGCTACTTTGTCAAGCGAGAAGTTCAAAAATTGCAAATTTTCCACACTTATTTAGAAGTTAAAAGTGAATTTCATACTTTTTCGATGTGCTTCTCAAGAATTTTTAACCATTTTCCGTGTTCACGAGGACTCCTTTCTTTGCTCAAAAAAAAATGCAATAAACCCCTTAGAAACCAGGCAACTTGGAGTTTTAAATTATTGAGATAATCAGTACAATGGAACTTCATAAATTATATCCGCCACGAGACTATGGCAACTCTGCAAGTTTCGTCGATTTTTAAAAAGAGGGAGGATGGAATGGACCTAAAAAAATAAGCCGTCATAATTTAATTTTGTCGGAAGGAGTTTCATTAGATTATTTAATTTTGCCGCTCTCCCGTCCATGCTTTCCAGGCAGGGTTTTTGTCATTTCAAAAAAGGAAACCCAAATTCGTACCCTAAAGAAGTTGTGTCGGAAGTCGGTTTACCAAAATTCATACTGTCAGCATTTTCAATCAACTTTCATTATAATAAATGAATAATTCTTGAGGCCAACATTTTTCACGAAAGGGAAAAAGAATTGAAAGGAAGGTGGGTCAAAGAGGGAAGATCTCTTTAGAAATGAGTCTGTAGGATTTTGAAAAATGAATATTATTACCATAAACCAGGAGACTTTGAATTTGACTTTTATTTTAGTAAAGCTGATCATGGAGTATACAGGGTTATTTAAAAGTCACGCACCACTGACCGTAACTTTAGTTCTAATTGAGATATCGATTTGTGGTTCGTGACGTTTTTCCCCATATCGAGAGGGAAACTTTTTTAGGTCATTTCCAGTTTTTGATTCCCTTGGGGAAGGAGGGCGGGGGGTACCTCAAAAATTTCAAATGGCCACCCCCCTCATGGCCAGTGGTGCGTGACTTTTAAATAACTCTGTATACCAGCTTCAACGGTCGTGTGGATCGAAGTCAACGAAGGCAAATATTTCAGGAAAAGAAGAATTCTCTAATGGGTCCGGGAATCAGACTTTGAATTTTTGAAAAAGGACCGTTTTAAATATACTTCAAAGAATATCACAAGAAGTTTATTCGATTTCCGTCCCTACAGTGGGCGTAAAGTTACATAAAGGCCTGATAATTTTGAGCCCAATCTACTCCACAGCCTACGTCAGACTTAAGTTATAAATAACTTTCCCCCCAAAACTACTTTTTTGAAACGCAAATAAACCGCTACAACTTCCGTTTGATTGGTCATTCTTGGGCGTTTTCACATTGAAATGTTCGTAAAACTCTTCCTCAAGCATTTACATTAATATCTCAATTTTGTTACATACGTCTATATTCATGGTTCGTGAAAGTTTAAAAACGTTCATTTCGGTTGTTGGGTTACAAAATTTGCAAATGAGAAAAAAACACTAAGAAGTGGCCCGAATACTGTGTGTAACTAGGTGGAGAAATGGTGCTGGGTTCACGCCATTTCGCGGGTAAATCAAAGCCAAGAAGTTCCAAAAATTATAATCAGAGTAAAAAAATAAATCTTTTTAACTCTGATGAATACCAGTACAAGTGAGTACCAGTTCACTGACGAGTGTGCGATCTGCTGATGAGGTCTAAAAAGGCCCAAACCGGTATAGATCTCTCGCCGTGACTACAACTTAATATTCCAATGCGAACTGCTTGAGCTGAACACCACCACCCCCCCCCCCCNCCCCCCTCAGTTTTTTACTGGTACTCATTAGAGTTAAAAAGATTTACTTTTGACTCTACTTATAATTTTGGAACTTCTTGGCTTTGATTTACCCGCGAAATGGTGTGGACCCAGCACCATTACCACTCCATTTTGCTACAACATTTGCAAATCTATCCATTTTTTCATTGTAATAAACGGGTTCAAATGTGCCAGCCCAAAATTTCTACGTAGCATTCTTTTGTCATCATAAAACAAACGACAGAGCAAAATCACAAGAGGCAATCCTCAATTTCGGACAGATGATTGACCTATATCGGGAAATCTGCACTGCTAAAAATATCGGACTGCGGCTTAGTCTGTAAATGCGGAACGAAATATATACTTTTCCTGATTGCGAGTAAATTCCACTCATTCAAAGCAGAGTGAACTCTTTTTTCGGAGTTAATTCTGCTTATACGTAACGGATTCGACTCGATCTACACCATTCGGTTTTTTTTTTTTTTTTTTTTTTTTTTTTTTTTTTTTTTTTTTTTTTTTTTTTNTTTTTTTTTTTTTTTTTTTTTTTTTTGAGCGGAATAGTTCTGCCGCAGTGAAATGCCTTTTGTATCTCTCTCCGAGATTCCTATCAGCCTGCAGCTCCGCAATCCGAGATTCACTTTTTTAACTCACACCAACCAAACGCGACGTGTTATAAAAATATCATGCCTCAAGATCGCCGTCCCCTCCCCCCATAACGCTTCGATTAAACGAGAGCGCTTAAAATTACAAAGCTTAACAGACCGCTGAATCCCGGAGACGGAACAACGTCCTCTTCTTATCCTCAAAAGGCGATAGAGCTGACCTAAGGCGAGGGGCGAAGGGGGGGAAGCGGTATAAATTTCGAGGCGGGATCCTATGATGGGTATCCTTTCTTTCCCAAGATTCGGAGACGGTGAAGTGGGGTGTGAAAAGCGCAAATAAAAGGGCTTCCCGAGACGTCGAACAAACGGGGGGTTGTGAGAGGGGGATTGTGGGGGGTGGTATGGCCCCTTGACGAGCTGGCCACTCGACGACAGCGTTAAAATATCTGATATCGACGACGACGACGACGACGGATCACTCCGCGGTGCGAAATCCGCCAACGACACGGCCTCAGGGCCTCACTACCGTGCTGAGCAAGAACGCCGTATAAGCCTTCAGACGTTGCCAACTTTCCTTAGACGAATCTCGAATTTCTCAGGAAACGTGCTTTATGTATGTTTCATCCAATTTTTTAGAGGGTTTTGTTCCGAGCTTGATCTGAAGTGTCTGCAAATTCCGAGGACAAATCTTCATTACTCACGGAAAAAATGATATTGCTCATTCAACAATTTTGTAGTTCAAGAAAGTGTCCGACATGTTTCAATGTAGATATTACAATTAAAAATGATAATTTTACTACCCTCGTGGTTGAATTAGCTTTCTGGTAATGTGAAATGTTCATTTAAAACACGTTAGACAAAGTTTTTAATAACCGGATTTCCACCATTTAAACCTATGCTAAATAATTTATTCTTGTCGGAGTGACCCCCCCCCCGCCCTCAAGAATCGATACGTTTCCATCGGTTTAAATGGAGAAGAGACAATGTTGCCAATTCGCTTCATCCGCCGCTGACGATGAAACACGCTTGGTTGTGATTGCGTGTTTCATCCTGATCTCGGTGTATCACGAACAAACATCACTATCCGTCTCCATCAAGATCCCTCGCATTCAGTGGCGAGGCGTGAATGATCGAGTATCGATGTCTCCCCATTTGAAGCTGTGGTAAAGAATCGATCATTAAGGTGTTCGTTTCGAACACCTTATAAATCGATCCTTATCCACAGGTTTATATGGCAGATCAATCGATATATCGCCAAGAACGCCACGCCACTGCTCGCATCCTGGACCGAGCGATTAGTCTATAGAACGGCGTAATTACACATCCGTGTGCGATGGCTCCAGATTCGCGGGGGGAGAGGGTGCGCGGAAGATGTAAACTCTGCGGGGGGTATTAAGGGGGTGGAAAAAGACGCTTTCATTGTGCGGAGCACGTGGAGGCCGGGAGTGGTGCAAGACAGACAAAAGCGGCGCGGAGAGTGGCTCTTTGGGCTACTCGTGTTATCCTCCTGTCTTTTATTATCGCATTAGGACGTTAATGCCCCTGGATCCTCTCCTCCTGTGGCCCTACGCTGTCGCGAATCGCTCGAGACTTGAGTTATTATCCGCCGTGGACCTGGACCCCTGGCTCGGATGGAGTGTGAGCGCCAGTGTTCCCATTTCCTGGAACTAGTTCCGAGTTCCGGAAATGTTGAGATTTTCATGAATTTTTCCCGGAATTTTTTAAATTCCTCAAATGTTCCGGATCTTTTGTATTTTCCGGAACTTTTTTGGAACTTTAGAACAAATCTCAAAGGAATCCTGGAACTTTTGAAGGCTACGGAGTGGTGGAAATTGTAACAAAAAAGTTCTGAATGCCGGAAATTTCGACGAGAGTATTATGAAGAACAAGAAAAAACGTAGGGAGTCAATCCTAAAATATTGATAATTAGAATAAACAAAAATAGAGAAATAAATAAGAATACTCTAACTTTTATTTTATTATAAGAGTAAATTATGGAATGGGAGCACTGGTCTGCACCTAGCTCTGAATACACACGGCCCAACTCCCTAAGCCTACTTCCTGGGCCTGAATTCAAAAATTGGCAGAGGGTGGACTCATTCAAGAACAAAGTGTGAAAAATATTGCTTTGAGTAATTATAGGACTCATAAAAGTGATGAAGAGAGGGACAAAAGTAATGATAGAACTGCAAAAATCTCGACCAACGACGAAAGCTTGCATGCACTCTTCTCATGAGCATCGAATTTCACGATACCGAAAATTAACCATATTCTGAAAGGGAAACTTTCAAAGTTTGACAGTGACGTAAAGAGAGAGTTGATAATGTCAATGTGTAACAACTATGCTGCCGTGTTGAGGAAAAACGTTGTATGAACACTCGAGAGTTGTCTAATTTTCCCGGATGAAATATGAATTTTAGAGAGAATTTATGCATATTTTTCCTCGAAATTTTGAGATAATTTGGATTCAAGTGCGTACAAAATTGTCCGAAATTTAAGAGTAAAAAAAAAGACACCTATTTCCTTGAAAATTCGTATTTTATCTAGAGAGATTTGGCAACGCATGAACATATTGCGTTTTTCTTCAGCACGGCAGTATGTTGGGTCGATCCCTACGATACAATTATTCGCGCTCTGATGCGTGCGGTGAAGTGTCAAGAGGAATTGAAGGAGCTTTCAGTGTTTCCTGCAGTGTCCCGGAGGTTAAAATGGTCCAGCCGATCTCAGCAAATTAAATCTGTACACTGGAAAAAAAAAAAAAAAAAAAAAAAAAAAAAAAAAAAAAAACACATTGGATCTAGAGTCCAGACTCTTAAACACATCGACAAGAAAAAATACTTTTGATTCAATCGGATTTTTGCTTAAATCAAGAACCAAGCCTCTTAACTTGAGCGGATTTCCTTATGATTTAAGCTTAAGGTGATTCGATGGCTGAGTTGCACGATTCTGCCACCACGTCGCGCTGCTAAAAGAAGATCACTTTCAACGCAATTTTAATTAATAAAATTCGATTTTTTTCGTCAAATTAGGAATCGCACTTTTGTAGCAGCAAGCCTCCCGAACAGACTCAACAATTTTCAGCTACCAAATCCGAAAAATAAACCCGTGGTTTTATCAGAGAGATTTCGGGGTATGCCGGCGTATCTGATTGAATCAAGAGTATTTTTTCTTGTCAATGTTTTCAAGAGTCTGGACTCTGGATACAATGTGTTTTTTATTCCAGTGTAGGGTGAAAAACTCACTTCCGCGCAGATGAAATAATTCGAAATCGATGTCGCTACAAAATACCCGGAACTGTTTTCCTCGGCTTCTTGCTTACGACCTCGGAACGAGACCAATAAACAAAAGCAGATAAGTAAGTCCTCCTCGGCGAGGGGGAAAAAAGGCACGGGTTCCTCGAATGCAGATAGTCGCCGCCGCCGCCACGGCTCCCGGTGCAAAAGTTAAATCCTTCAAGATTTAAAGTTTGATCACACTGTTTCGAGCGATTACCGTAAGGAGCTTTGCCCCGGTCGCAGCCGCGTAATCGCTTTCCGGGTGAGCGGCCTTTCTTTTCCGCTCCCGGAGCCGGCCCCGGGAATTTTAAATGAAAAAACTTCGCCCCGCCCCGCATTCCCCGCCTCGGAATGTTGCATCCCAGCTTCCTGCTTCATCAACTATTTCATTTAAACGCGAAAAGTTAACCCTGTTTCGAGGACAAGAAATATGCCGGAAGACGTTAACAGTTGTCCTGGCTTTTTTGATATCATGATTTTATAATGGAGGTGTTGCATGTGTGAGGAATTTACGATTTGACCATTGATACGTATGTAAAAGTTGGCGAGCAACACGATGGTGCCACTGGTTTTCTCCGAAATTAACGCCCAAGTTCAAAAAAAGCTCTCAAGTTGAGGCCAAAATGGAGGGGATATCCCACGCTATCCTGAGAGTCCACCTCTACATCAAGACAAACTCTTCATGCAAAGATGGGGAGCAAATGCATTGACAGGGCTGCCACTTTAAATGGGGACTCTAAAACTGAAAACACGGCGTCACTGGTAATTTATTTGTTCCCTACCTTTGCATGGAGAGTACGTCTTGATGTAGAGGGGGACTCTCAGGATAGCGTGGGATAATTGGGATATCCCCTCCATTTTGGCCTCAACTTGAGACCTATTTTTGAGCTTGGGAGTTGATTTCAGAGAAAACCAGTGGCACCATCGTGTTTCTCGCGAACTTTTACATAAGAATCAGTAGTCAAATCGCAAATTCCTCACACATGCAACATCTCCATTCGCGGATGCTCCTCAGAGAGGTGATGTTCTAGCCAACATTAAAAAGCCAGTGGCGTGATGTGATTTGCAATTTATGGACTGGTATATACCCATGGAAAAGGATCGATAGACAGCATGGTCGCAACGAACACCTTAATAATCACTTCTTTACCATACCTTCAAATGGGGAGGGATCCATAATCGATTTTTGCACGCCTCGCCACTGTAAAAAGCTTGACTTCAATCTGAAATCCATAGCTCCGTCTATACTGCATCTTTGCTTTCTGATTCATCAAGTACTTTATTTAATCGCGAAAAGTTGACGGTGCTTCGAGGACAAAAAATACCAGGGAAAAGGTTTACAGTCGTCCTGTTTTTTTATATTATGTGATTTTATGATGACCTGTAAATAAGCCTGATCTTTTCATTTTTTCTAAATATGAGCGACCCAAAAAAAAGACCCTGCGAGGGCGAAATTCGTCCTTTACACTGAAAAAAAAATCTCGGTGTTTTTACTAAAAAAAGGGTAAAATTACCAGGAATTCAAGGTTGTATTTGATCTCAGTTTTTTCTTGGTAAAATTACCATTTATAGAATTGGTAATTTTACCGAGAAATCTCGGTAAAATTATTGACTTTCTTGGTAATTTTACTACTACCAATATTTTTCATCGACTTTAGTAGAATAACCGAGATAAAATGGCGAAGTTACCGGGAATTGATTACCAATAAAAGTGGTATTCCTACCTGAAAAAAACAGTAAAAATACCGGTTTTTATGTAAGCTTGCCAGTCTGTCTTGGTAAAATTACCAATAATAGGTAAAAAAAGTGAGATGTTAAAGGTACCAACGGACCTTGGTAAAAACGCCGAGAATTTTTTTTCAGTGGCCGCTTAGCCTTTATGCTTGTCGTAACTTTCAAATGCCAACCAGGGGCATGTTGATGACCCAGGAGGGACTGAGGACGCAAATATTAGAATACTCAATTTTAATTTTAAATCCATTCCCTCCCGACTTATCCTTCATAATAATTGGGCGACCCGATTTTTCACAAAGAACGAAAATAAGTTCGTAACCTCATTGGCAAGCGACCAAAATAATCATTCCGACCATTAAAGTTATCGGTCGCGTCGCGCCAACCACATAAAAAGACGATGTAATCTTAAAAAGCGCTTTTTCGGGCAGGCGTCCCCGGATAATTGATTTTTGAAGGAGACTAATTCGACTCGAGTTCGTAAACGGGACGGAAAGGAAAGTTCAAAGTTTCGCGAGGGCGTAACCGATAAAAATGAAATAAATCCGGGTTCATCGGTGTCGGTGTCGGAAGGAGGAAGGAAAAAATTCGCTGTCTTAATTGAATTCGAGTTCCATAATGGAACCCGGCGAGATAATTGGATAGATTTCATTCGTGCGGGCGGGATACATCTTTGCATTCGCAAGGCCCAGAAATTGAATACTTTGCTCATCTGTCGTGGTGAGGGGAAAATGCATAGCATCCATGGGAACTCGATGGAGAATTGCATTATTTGCTTATTGTGGAGGTGGTGGAGTGACAACCTGCTCTTTCAATTTTTCTCCTCCCTTTGAGCGTATAAAATGTCAAAAAATGGATGCTCCAAAGAAGTGTTGTCATTTTATATCGTTCAGAGTGTCCACCGCACTGTCTACAATTTTATTGAAATCCGGAGTACAGTTGTCAGTTTCAAAGTGCATTGCTGCAATGCTTCAAGTGCCAGATGATAATCTGGTACTGTCCTAGCTCCTATAGGCATTCATGAAGATTTTGCCAGGTTTTATTCTAGGTTTTTGACATAAAATTTTGTGGAAAACCCGAAAGCTTATCAAGGGTATAAAGCTAATCAAAATTCGATCAATCAATAGCCGACAGTCAAGTTGACGTGGCAAGGCAATACCTGAGGATGAATAATTTAGCCAATTAGCAAATGCCGTTTTTCCCGCTTGCACTGGAAAAAAAAAACATATTGGATCTAGAGTCCAGACCCTTGAAAACATTGACAAGAAAAAATACTCTTGATTCAATCAGATTTAAGCTTAAATCAAAACGAAATCCACTCAAATTAAGAGGCTTGGTTAAGCTTAAATCTGATTGAATCAAGAGTATTTTTTCTTGTCGATGTTTTTAAGAGTCTGGACTCTAGATCCAATGTGGTTTTTTTTCCAGTGTGGCTACTCAATCAGCGCCCGTCAAAAATATCGTTTTCAACGGATTCCATTTTTGGAATTTTCATAACGAAATCTCTTTGCCAGCTAGGGTCAAAACAAATCTGAAAAATTCCAAGAAGCTTATTTCACTCCTTACTTTCGTAAAATCAAAAATTTGAAAAATGGGCGACACTCACTCTTTAAGCTCTATTCCATTCATTTTCCCAGCCTATTTAAGAGTAAAATACACGGGAATGACGATTTTGTGCTCATGCCTGGCCTGAGGCAGATTCAATGGCATGAACTAGGTTTTGGGTAAGCATCCTGCAATCATGTAGGGTTGGCCAACGCTAAAAGTAAGGTGATGTCATCCGAGGACACCTGAACCCAGCACAAGAGTTGTTTTTCTGGGTATTTTGCAGACGATGTTTGCAATACCCCCGTCACTCCTTATCATCGATCCTGTAGTTTTTGATTAAAGACTTGATCGTCTGTATTACAGGAAAATGATAAGAGTACCTATTTGCATAGTCTAATACGGTCTGCTTTGAAGTCATGACGACTGTGGTTCCATACAAATCGGGTCCTTATAAATTATCTTATAAATTACAGAGGCAAGAAAGCACCTTGACGAAACATATTCCAGTGCGTTGAATCTGCCGTTTCTCGCAATTTATCGTTAATTTGACGTAAAAACGAGTCTTCAATTTGACTAGAGCCTTGATAGGTATAGTTATTCGGACGACATGGCCTTTATCCGTAATTCATCCCTTATTTTTAAGCCTTGGTGAGAAAACATGCTAACTTTGATTCTTTACTTTTTTTCTCATTGAACGACCAACTTCCTGATTTCAGTTTGAAAAATAAACGTTCATCTTTTATACTTATGAGTTAATTTTCAGTAGAACCAACGTGCTTTGCGTGAAGTTCAGGGGGTTCTACGATCTTAAAGAGCGGGAATGTCATGAAGAATTTGAATTGAGTGGAAAAAGTAGTAAGAATCAGCGAATTCGCCAGGAAAATCAGAGGATTTTGCGGGCGTCGCCTCTGCAGCTTCTGTCGGTGCAATTCAACAAAGCGTAACTGACTCTTGCGTGCCGATTATTGAAATTGATAGAAAAAGCGATAGACAAGGGAGAAAAATAGAAAGTAGAGATGCTATAGATAGGAAAGGATGGTTGCGATGGACGAAGGAAATGAGTAAGTAAGTAAGTAAGTAAGGCCGGGCTGGCCGGCGAGGCGCCCTCAAGGGGCCAAGGCAACTGGCAACTGCCGTCGTGCATCCCGAAGTTGAACCGTGCTCCTTAACTTATCTTCGTACTATTGACACATTGTGTGTCCTCTATATTCCCGCAAGGCTCAGCAGCCGTCTGATAGCCAACGGAAGGTCTTATCAAAGGCTGTGGCAGACGCTGCAGAGCACGGACTTTCGGAGCACGGCCATGCCTCCACCGAGTTGGACTGTGTTGTTGCAATCTACACTGATAGGTAGCGCTGGCAGTCGCGCACACTACGAGTGATTACCGATTTTTCACAACTCAGTCGAACAGTGCAGACGGATTACTTACTGGGTGACTATGTCCCTCCCGCACCCTGTTACCTCGAAGGGTCAGGGTATTGGAGTGGCATAGTCATCCACGGTCACGATGACTGACATTTGAGTGTCCTCAAATATCAGTCACCTCCGGGGATTGAACCCGGGACCTCAGTGTTGGCAGCTAGAGTCCCTTTATACCCAGAGTTAAGACAACTCGATTATCAGCTGACTGGCAGCCGGCCTTGGCTGGCCATGGAGGCCGAAACGAGTGCACCCAAACGAACGATATTGAGGGATAAGGATCAGGAATCCTGCGATGTCTGTCGTCCAAAAACAACAACATCAACAAATTGATCAATTAAAAAGAAAATGAGATTGGTTTGTGAATAATTTCTTAATCTTTTTTCATTTTGGACCGATGGAAATAACAATTTACTCTTGATGAACCACAATTAGGTAATATTTTCATTATTCCTGTTCACATTCGAGGTACCGCCATCTTGGTGCACTCGTTTCGGCCTCCATGAGCGAGAACCAATCAGAATTGGATTTTTTTTTAGGCCACTTTCAGCCCAACCGAAAGTGAGTTGTCTTAACTCTGGGTATAAAGGGACTCTATTGGCAGCGAACTGCCTTGACCACTACACCACTGAGGCTGACGAAGGAAATGAGTAATAGACTAACTATCGGCTACTGACGATAGTCCCTATAGTTAGTCCATCATTTTCCCATTCAGTCTGTGAGAACCACCCGTTTCAACCAATCGGATCATCACTTCAATTTTATCACTTTTGTCTATCGATTTGTCCATCAATTTCAATAATTAGTCTGCTGAACGCTCTCTCCATCATACATTTTGAAATTCTGAGTAAGAAACGTTTCCCAAAGTTTAGCAGAAGTCGACTTATTTTCAAAAGGGAATAAGAAGTTTAAATGGAAGTTTTACCGAACACTGGAAGAAAAAATACATTGGATCTAGAGTCCAATCTCTTGAAAACATTAACAAGAAAAAGGACTCTTGATTCCATCAGATTTTAGTTTAAATCAAAAGGAAATCCGCTGAAATTAAGAGACTTGGTTCTTGATTTAAGCTTAGATCTGATTGAATCAAGACTATGTTTTTTTGTCGATGTTTTTAAGAGTCTGGACTCTAGATCCAATGTGGTTTTTTTTCCAGTGAAGGTCAGAGAAAGTCCAGAAACGTTTATGTCAGGAAAAGCAAAACAAC
The DNA here is from genome assembly GCF_001854935.1 of Bemisia tabaci. Lineage (NCBI taxonomy): Eukaryota > Metazoa > Arthropoda > Insecta > Hemiptera > Aleyrodidae > Bemisia > Bemisia tabaci. Next base: position 294,910 of record NW_017566833.1, read on the forward strand.
CCAGGGGAATGAAAACATGAAGAAATTATGGACATCCTGCATTTTTACGAGGAATTATATCTTGCAATACTTGATTAGCCTGTCAAGGTGTCCAGTGTGATGTATTTTCCCGACTCTTGCCATCTTATGTCTCAGCAGCCGCTCAGAAAAGCTCCATCTCTCGGAGTACCTGTCAACGTTGCGCAGACGTCAAAGGACGTTGTCGTAGAAATTGACGAATAAACTTAACGGATAAAAGTGCTGGTGACAGCGGTGAAGACCCCTTCAAAGGCGGTTGCGGGTGCGTCTCAATTCGGCATTGCCGATTCTTCCCCCGCACCGTATGTGATCTCGCTTAAAATACAGGGTGACTTAACTTATCTATCCCCAATGCGAGAGAAAAAAAAGAAGAATTGGATTCTGTGCGCCTACGTAAGACCTGGTTTTTATGAGCGTTCTAATGTGAACTACTCTTCATCAAACCCTCAGCTGCCGAAATTCCTGAAAAATCAGTCAGTTTATATATACTGTTGTGCACTGGAGAAAAAAACACATTGGATCTAGAGTCCAGACTCTTGAAAACATTGACAAGAAAAAATACTCTTGCTTCAATCAGATTCACGCTTAAATCAAAAGGAAATCCGCTCAAATTAAGAGGCTGAGTTCTTGATTTAAGCAAAAATCCGATTGAATCAAGATTATTTTCTCTTGTCGATGTTTTCAAGATTCTGGACTCCAGATCCACGGTGTTTTTTATTCAGTGTGTTGTGCTCCCGATGTTGCCTTGCGTTGGACTATTGGAGGTGAGCCCGAAGTATTTTCATCGGCCTTATCTTTTTTGAACTTTCAGGGCTGTTCCGGGCTTTCTCTCAAACTAAAATTTACTTTAGGCTCCATTGAGTCAAAGAACTAAATATATAAAAAAAAAAGGTGAATGGTAAATGGAGAGAAAGTAAAATTGGAAGATTATCACGCGCGATAAACGGTGAGGTTCAGTAAGGGACTATCCTCCACAAAAATAATGAAAATCGGCCCATATCATTCCTTGAAGTTTTCGCCTAGTTTTCTTTGCACAGCGAAGAAAAATCATCACGAAAGTCGTATAGAATAGAGATGTTGCATGTGTGAGAAATTTGCGACTTGACCGTTGATTCTTATGTTAAAGTTCGCGAGAAACAAGATGGTGCCACTTATTTTCTCTCAAATCAACTCCCAAGCTCCAAAAAAGCTCTCAAATTGAGGCCAAAATGGAGGGGATATCCCACGCTATCCTGAGAGTCCACCTCTGCATCAAGACAAACTCTCCATGCAAAGATAGGGAGCAAATACATTATAGTAGGGCGGATAAGCATAACAATCGTGCATTTCTGGAAGAAAGCATGAAACTTTCAGGATATCATCTTTACCTACAGAAGGTTCAATTTCGCAAGTGAGCCCAAAATTCTGAGGCCATGGGGGCCGGGGGGGCAGGGGGCCCTGATTTCGCTATGTTTTGCCTAATTTTCGCGTTGGATCATCGTGAGAACGCCGTTAACAATGTAAAATGTAATCAAAACTTGTGTATACGTGATTAGTAGGTTCTCTCAAACAGTATCCTAAAATGCTATCACTGTCTGATCCCGGAGCACCCCTCAAAATGCCTAAAATTCAAAATGGCGCCCATAATAAGGCCTCCGGAATATCGGTATTTTCACTTGTGCATATCCTGTCATGTGAGGTATCATTTTCCATGTAATTTTGGTCGCAGATTTCATATTTGAAGTCAAAACAACCCCCCGATCAAAATTGGTGCCCCCAATCCAAGGTGGCGTCCAGATTTGAAAGGCAGGAGGGTGCATTTTTTCAACTTTTACGCGATAAGGCAAGTGATATGTCATTTCCTATGTAATTTTGGTCGTAGATTTCATTACTGAAGTCAAAAGAGTCCTCCGGTCAAAATTGGTGCCTCAAATCCAAGATGGTGGCCAAATTTTAAAGGCAGGAGGGTGCATTTTTTCAAATTTTTACGTAATAAGGCAAGTGATATGTCATTTCCTATGTAATATTGGTCGTACATTTCATTATTGAAGTCAAAAAAGCCCCCCGGTCAAAATTGGTGCCCGAAGTCTAAGATGTCGGCCAAATTAGAAAGGCAGGAGTGTGAATTTTTATGAGAAAAAAAATCACGTGAGATGACAAGTGAGGTATCAATTTATACGCATTTTTAGTCAACAAAACAAATCTAAATGAAATGTAAAAAAAATATTTTACACAAAAATGATACGAGATAATTAAGAGTGTGATCAGTTCGGCCGCCCACGGTAGGAACGGTGTTATCAGGAGCATCTATAATGAGCTATTTTATTCATTTTTAAGCCCATATAATTTCTCAATAAAGATAAGGACATTTCAAGCGACGCACCCTCCAGTATTAGGGTATAATACCTCCAGGGCATACCCTCTTGCCGTACCCTCTCCAGTCAGTATAGGAGAAAATCCTAATCAACGCATGCTGATTCACATTCCCAGTCAGGCTCTTCAGGATCTTCCTCCTACGGTTCTGTAATTTTTTACAGTTGGAGTCTTCAGAACTTCTGCATGAGTCTAAGAACGAAAAGATTATTTTCTTGGTGGTACAGCATGGTGTCACTCCCTTTCTTACAATTACACCGAATAATTTTAAGCGGGGATTCCGGGAGCTGGAGGCAAGTCCCTTAAAATAAGATGAAGCTCCTTGTTTTTATTGATCCATCCCCAAAGACAAGCACCCAGATCGCTTCATCCCATTCACAGTTGAGTATAAAAGTAGCTCCTAAATTAATGTTACCTACTTCATTGCTTATGATATCGAGGGTAATTTCTCTGATTGAATGAAGACATTGAAATCTGGAAATTTTTCCTTCGATATATGATGACGGAGGTCATCGAAAGTCACATTTTTGGCTACCATTGAGGAGTAATCCCGCCCGGCAAAGCAACGTTGCAAAAACGTTGCGGCAACATTGCCAATTATCTGGTAATGTTTCCTGGCAAAGTGTTGACAAGGTTGTGGCAAACAGAATTTTGTCTCACGGGCCGCAACATATCCTGGCAACGTTTCTGCAATGTTTTACAGTAATGTTACCATGTTATTGCTGAGTAACATTTCGGATATATTATCCTGGCACTTTTTAAAAAGATTACACAGAAACGCTATCATAACGTTACTTGAATTATTGAGGCAGTTTAAACCAGGACCAACTTTACGATTACCCACCCTCTCACCCGGCAAGGCAACATAGCCAATTACATGGGTGCGTTTCTGGGCAACATAATGGCAATGTGACAAATTGTGGCAAAAAATATTCCGTATGGATGCCACCTTTAAGTCGATGTAAATTTTGACATGTTTGGAGAAATGTGAAACCGTAACAAATTGGACCGAAAAAGATAAAAAAAAAAAAAAAAGAAGCATGTGAAAGTCAAGATAATTAGGTAACCCAGCCTTTCCTTTTAAGCTGACTTTCTTAACCATTAAATTCTGCACAAAAGATCCTAGTGGGACTTGTAATTGATACTCTAAGTCTGAAAATTCAAATTGAGCGGGGAAAAAAATTATTAAATCAAGTACATTAACACTTAAACAACAATCAGTGTTCCATANAGAATCAACAATCAAATCGCAAATTCCTCACACACACAACATCTCCATTGACGTCGAGTAGTGTTCCATTTAAAAAAAACGAAGTATGACAGGAAGTCTGCATCACCGTAAACCGAGATACGAGGGCTGGTAGTTCCACCATCGACACGCTCCGTACTTGTGTCGTAATTTCAGGACACCCTGTACCCGACTAATCCGCACTCCTCGGCAACGTTCCCTCAATCGGCGTGAGTGCGAGACGCGATTGAAGGCTCCCGTTCCCCACCCCACCCCTCCCCCCGCGAGTTCATTACTCCGCAGTTCATCCGCGGGTCACGATCCGCGGCTCAAAACCGCGCAACTGCCCGGCGTTTTCAATTGGAGATACGCTGTTCTTTCCAGGGAGTGCGCGGCGGCGCTGAGAGAGTGCCTTACTGTAACGATGTAAGTGGGAATCAAAGGCGGCCGAAGCGGAAAGAAATGGATCGGGGCTCAAAGAGGACCATCGCGTCGCGGGGGGTGGGGGGTTGGAACCAATGCATATCCTTTCCGGGGCAAATAAACTCGACGGTCGACGTTACCTCTGCCTCGGACCGATGGTTAAGTGGTGATGGAGGGTTTCATGTTTGATCTTCCTCCGAGCGCAGTGCTCCAGATCGTTTCTGAAGCGTAAAAATCCAGTTCCGAGTGTAAAATGCATCGATTTCAGTCGAAGGTAGATGCGCTCCCACGGTCCCGACACGCAGCGCGATGAGTTAGAGGCAGTGGCGTGGCGTGAATGATCGATTATCGATATCGTCACCTTCCAGGCAAAGTTTCACAAGCGCCATGCGACGTTTAAACATTTCCGCCGCCATTATATTTTTTTACAGAGAAATTGTTCAACGAAGCTTTCCGAAAATTTCACTGAATTTTCTTTGTGCTGCCGATAAAATGTAGTGAAATTTCCAAACAGATTCAACCAACAATTTCTCTGTAAAAAAATATAATGGCGGCGGAAATTTTTAAGAGTCGCATGGCGCTTGTGATACTTTGCCTGGAAGGTGACGATATTTTCCCATTTGAGTTGTGGTAAAGAATCGATTATTAGGGTGTTCGCTGCGAACACCCTTATAATCGATCCTTTCCCATAGGTTTAAATGGTAGATCAATCGATATATCGTAAAGCATGCCACGCCACTGGAGAGGGTTCCTGGGGATAGCAGGTAATATAGACCCAACAATATTCAAGCAGTATCGTACCGATTGCGAACAGAAGCGAATCCAGCAATTTTGCAACACCGGACTTCCATTTAAACCTATGTTTAAGAATCGATTACTGTCGGAGCACCTGGCCCCTCCAAGAATCGATTCATTTACGTGGGTTTAAAAGAAGAAAAACAATATTGCCAATTTTCTGGATCCGCCAGTGATTGCGGAAAATGCGTATCACCATTGCGACGTGTAAAAACCTCCAATCATGTTTTTTTCTCCTCGGGGAAAACTAATGAAAAAATCTCCCAGAAATTGTGTGCGTGTGTGCATTGTTTTAGAATGAATGAAGAAAATTCACGGAAAACATCGGTAGAAACTGTTTCTTCGTTTTCCTCTGAAAAAACAGCATATGAGCGTAGACCTTCAACGTCGTGAAACTTGAAAAATTTGGAACGTTTTAAAGTCTCTAATTACGTTTTATTTTCCTCCAGAAAAAGTAGTCAGCTGCCTATAAGCAGTTTTATGTGTGTGTGTTTTAGAATGAGGGAAAAAATTCGCAGAAAAAGACTTTTAGCGTTCGACTTTAGCCACAATTAAAATACATGTAAGCTTTCCCACACTCCAAGTTTCCATTTTTTGACCATATTTTGTTCCAGAGATGGACTTACCTGAGCTCCATAACTATTGCTAATAACGGCATGTAATAATCACCTTATGAGCTCGCTTCTTTTTTACAACAACCTAACCTAACACTATAATAATACTCAATCAGCATGAAAATATCGAATAATGTATAATGAATAAACATTCAAAGCAAGATCATCGGGACACCGGGTGATGTATAAATAATTATAAAAAAAACTGATGTAATCATCGCCGTGAATATTGCTAAAGAATATTGAAGAAATGAAGAAAGAAAGACGTTTCAGTCTCAGACCTAAGTGTAAAAGTTCACCTATTTAAATGAGGTAGCGTGAACACATCGCTATTCGTCTTTTTGTAGCGCGTGAAAGGAAATAACGCGGCCGGGAACAACCGAAAACTCCTTCAATTTCTCTGATACTTCCTCGTGCGCACCAGAACACGAATAGTTGTATCTCATGGATTGACGCGACATTCACTTATTACAGACTGGCACTTCTGGCACATGTTGGCCGAAAATAACCCGCATTTTATGTTAAGATATACTAAGTTCAAGACTGGAGAACATTTTAGACTCCATTTTTACTGAATGAAGTACCATTTTGAACTCGATTTTAAAACAACGTTAGTGCCATTTGTTGCTCTGTGCAGGTAGGAATTTTTATGGATGAATTAATAGTTCCTTATTGCAAATTGAAATTCCCCGCATAAAAAAGAGGAAGTGCGAGAGAATGAAATGCAATTGCAGAGCTGAAAATCACTCATAATTCATTTTCCTCCCAAATGTTTCTGATTTCTATCTCTCAAACCGAGCCCCATTATTCAACGCAACAACTTCCTGAATCTTCCGAAGCCATTCCGAGTGCACCTGAGAGAATCTCGATTGCTTTGCTGAAACTTTTTCCGTGAAACTATAACGCTCCGCCATAATTCGCCCCCATTTAAACGCTACCCGTTGAACTCGTTCCATTGATCTGGAGCTCGGTCGGTTTTGAATACAGGATCGCTGTTATGCTTTTCCGAGCCATTCATCAAATATCCGAATCAATCAGATTAGTCTCGTCAGATCGAAATTTCGAATTTTGAGCCGAGGTATTTGAGCCGAGGGTTCGGGGGCCCCGGAGCCGGAACTGCCCGCTAATTACAGGTCCGAGCAGCGTTGCCACGATGTGCACTGTTTCCCCGGGGCCCCTGGGAGGCGGTCGTAGATTGGCAGGACCGGAGTGTTGTTGCATAAATCTGACCCGCAAACTAATGAATCTCGCGGTGGGGTATTCGAATTACAGATTCAAAGGACTGCCGCGACAGCCTATATCTGCATTTCGATCCCTGTTGCCGGATCGTCGTGAAATGGCTCTTTCCGTGCCGTACCCGAAAAACTACAGTATGTGCGAAAAGTAGTGATGATACACGGAGAAAAAAACTTCGTGCGTGGGACCCAAAGTTTAGGTCATATGGATCTCTGAAGTTTTCGGATTGAGCATCCGAACACTTAAGGTCCAGCTGCTGAGGTTTGGACCACACATCTGGAACTTCAGTTCTTACATCTCAAGTACTTCGGTTTTCACATCCGGAAAACTTCGGTTCTCACATCCAAAAAACTTCGGTTCTCACATCCGAAAAACTTCGGTTCTCACTCTGAAGTACTTCAGATGCAAGAACTGAAGTTTCAGATGTGTGATCTGAACCTTGACAGCGCATTCTTCAGATGCTCAATCTGAAAACTTCAGAGATCCATATGACCTAAACTTCGAGTCCCACGCACGATGTTTTTTTTCTCCGTGTAGAATAGGTTAAAATCATGGAAGTCAAAAATGATATTTTTTTGGCGTAGTGACCAATGAGTTCGTCTGGTATAGACTTGCTTGCCAAATAAAGAAAGGGCTGCCAAAGAGGATGCTTTTTTTGGTTCCTCCTGGGAGGATACGCTCGGTAAAAGGGGTGGAGGAGGATGGGTCAGGGGATTCTACAAGAAACAAGAAAGTACCAATTCCCTGAAAGGCAACATACAATCATGTATACAAACATATTCAACTTTCCCTGAAAGGCTTTGAGACGACATCAAGGGACTGTGGTACTTATATAGTTTGGATTCGTAGACTGTCAGAAAGCATTATGATAACGGCCCGAAGTTTGTACGTGCAGTTTGTATTTTTTTCCGCTCAGTATTAATTCCGCGCGTATGCGTTTCTTCATCACGTATTTTTAAATTTTGGTATTTTTACATCTCTTCGGTCATTCACTTAGAAACTGCAATGGGTCACTTGCACTAGTTACAGAATTGTAATTAGATGGCTTAAGCTAATGGGTTAGCAAGAAATAATAAGATTCATATCCAAACGTCAAGTTCCTACGTCAACGTAAATGGAGATACCGCTTATCGAAGAACACGGTGTATAACGTCATCCACCGCGGTAGTGCTTACCATGATTTCTTCCACCTTGGATTCATCAATTAGTGATACACATATTTGCACTGGTTGTTCATCGTAACCAAGGATGAAACCAAGATGGAAGAAACTACGGTGTGCGCCACCGCGGTGAATGACGTCATATATCGTGCTTTTTAAAGGAGAGATATATTACCTTAATATTGGACGTAGAAACTGAGCGTTTGAACGGGTGTTCAATTTTGCTGATTTATAACCTTAAACGACGAAAACGCACAAATCTGTAACCATGACACAACTGGCCCATTCATTAAATTGAGTTTTTTATTTTCTTTTAAAGAAAAAAAAAAGAAGTTTGGTCGGAAATTTAAAGTGATGCATTCTATTCAAAGATTTAAAGACGGTGCGCTACAAGAAAAAATGAAGCCATCTCTCCGATTGGGTGTTTTGAAATTCAAATAAAGAGCGGCAACGGAATGGAATTGCGTGAACAAAGTATTCTAGGTTGATTTTTTGTCAAATTCACTTTCCCACGTATATTTTTTTGACTTTCGGTTATTTTTGGTCCGTCATCGACAGATTAATCTCATTTGGAAGTAACGATCATCTAGGACTGTAACGGTCTATTAAAACAGCCAGGACCACCATGAGCAAAAGAAAAACTAATTTTATCTGAGATCCTAGCTTGTTACCGAGCCAAAGTAGGTTTATTATAAAAATCCACCCTCCCAACTTTATTGACTTGTTTGTTTTTGGCAGTTAAAACGAGTTTAGAGCAAGAAATGTGCTAAAATCAAGAGGACAAGTTCAAATCGAATTCCGTTCGCCGCCACGGATTCCCGCACTCATCACAAACGGAGAGCGCCAGGGTGGCTTCACTTCACCCCCGTGTTAGTAGATACGCGTGCTCCGTCTTTTCGTCTTTGATTCTATTGAGCCACGCGGTTTCTGAGCATGGCTGCCGGGGTATTTTGGGGGTTGAGATCCGAGTGCAACGTGACAACGAAGCTACGAGGAGGGATGCAAATTGCAGCATCCCCGGTGTTCGATTCAGCACACCACACGAGGATTGAGGATCATGTTTCAATTGTTGCATGTCGTCTGGTCTAATCACTCGGAGCTGCGCGTCAAGACGTATTCACCATTCGGATGCAAATCTTTTGATGTCGATCTCAAGTTGAGCATCGGGACGGCCTAATTATGGTGGGAATCACAGCCTGCTAAAAATACAGGGTGATCCAGCAGGGACTTCATGCACGAGTCGCACAGAAAAAGAAGGAATCTTGGATATAAGTTCTTCTCCAGCTGTTTTTGAAGCCACTCAAGAAACGTAATTGAATTTGTCAACTTTCTTATCAAAATAGCTTAAAAATTGACTCTCCACCAGTAGTTTGGTCGATTTAATCATATTTTTTGGTTGGCGCCAAAATCAGCTATGAATATGGATTTTCCAAATAAATTTTAGGAAGGAAAGCAAATCGGTTTCAGGACATTCCGCCAACGATTTTTGTCCGGGCACCTGTTTAGTCCAGTACTTTACGTCCATGCTTAAAATAAGAAACAGTGACCTGGTCCAAAGGTTATATTCCAGTTTGTATGTAAAATTATATTGCCAATATCGAATTAGAAAATTGAGAGAGAAGAAGGTGTTGTTATGGTAACTCCTTTTTTTAAATGAAATGTTACTTTCTTCTTTTCATTCATCTTTCAAATTTATATAAATGATAATATTACTTCATTTTAAAAACATTATATTTTTAAAACGTGCGGCAAATATTTGTAAAGCCTTTTCCAAGCGATGGCATCGATATTAATCTCAATGAGCCGTATTTGTGTTGAAAGGAACTATACAAAAATGAAAAAGAGAGAAAAAACCGAGGAGGACGCAATCTTTGGTTTTAACCCACTTTTAAATCGATCTTTTACAGTCAAACATGTCCAAGTTTGAGCGTTTGGTTGCGGATACACCACGCTGCAGCACAGCAAAAGCACAAACATTAAAGAAAAAATTAAAAAGCTTTGGAAATCATTAAATTAGACACGGAACCACCTTAATATTTTCAAAACACACGTTATATTATCCTTTGATACAATTTTTTTTTTTTTTTTTTTTCATCAATTTAAATGAGAATAATCCGTGCAGAGCGTGCAAACATTTCAAAATCATGACTTGAAAAACGCAGAGCAAAATGCGCACTGGCGCCTACAAACCTAACGGGATACTTCACGCGTTGCGCAATGCGTGAAGTATCCCTGTTAGGTTTGTAGGCGCCTAAGCGCGTGTCAGGCGTGTCACGCTGGTCGCCCGCCGCGCCGCGCCGCGGAGTGCTACGGCGTTTCAAGCAACTATTTCGCGACATAGGTGCTGCACAGTATCATACGAGATTGAAGGCGCTCCAACGTATCAAGAATGACGAACTTCCTTTAAGGGTACAGAGCTTTCCTTGCAAAATAAATCAAGATACTACGTTACAAAAAAAAAAAAAAAAAAAAAAAAAAAAAAAACGGTAATCTAAAAAACTCACTTAGTCCTAGCATCCGTATTTAATAACTTTCAGCGCACTGACGCCTGCATTTCAAACATTTCCTCTAATTAAGTTCAAAAGCCATGCTAAACATCACTGGATCCAGATCCTAGGACTTAGCAACTTTTTCGACTACAGCTCTGCTTTTTTCATCTTCACTCGATTTAATTTGCGAGGGAGCTTCGTGCTTTTGAAAGATACCATCAATCATGATACTTTGGGGTGCCTTTCAATCTTGTATGATACTGTGCAACACCTTCATGGCGAAATAGTAGTTTGAAGCGCCGCGGCACGCCGGCGCTATCGCGAAGTTATCGTACACAAAAAAAAATCTAAGAGCCTTTAGGTGAGGAAAATCACAAGGATCATCCGGTTCAGGTGTAAGAGGATTGGATTTTCTTGAAATATAATTAAGTCCTGTTGCACCAAAGAGGTGTAGAGAGTTTTAGTGAATTTTCCCTCATGGAATTGACGCCAAAATTCTCAATTATATATTTGTTTTCGCTTGGCCAACCAAACAAACAAAAAACGAGCAAACCCTCTCTCTTGCAAGACATTATACATTTCATCCAAAAACGTCGTGAGCAAATGTTGTTTGTATTTACATGTTGACCAATAAACTTAGGGTCTCAATAATTGATAAGTGGACCAAAACTCCCCTGCTGAAAAAACGCGTGAACTTAAACTACTGGAAAAAACAAGTGCTCGGACAAGAAATCGTTGATGAAATGTCCTTTAACCAGCAAATCTTGTGTAGGACGGGGAGCAAAACTTCCAAAAATTTTGAAATAAGTCCCGAAGTTTATCAAAATTGACCAATTTTTTTCACAAACTGGTCGAATTTAAGATGATTGATGACGAGTGAATTTTTTTACGCTAAAACCCAACATTACCAACTCTGACTCCATTAATCGTCCCTTAAAATTCCAAATCTAATGTGACCAATGCTGATTACATCAGAGATTGACCAAAATTGGTCAATTCTGATTAGGTTTGAGGCCTCTTTCGAAAAGTTTGGACCTGTCGCCGTCTCCTATAAATATTCAGGTTTACCTCATTTCAACAATTTAAGTCCCCTTAGCGTGCTGTTTGACCCAGCGTATTTTTACAACTCGCTACAGATTAGCTTGCTTTTACAAGCTCAAAAATAATTTTCATGCAACATTGAAAAGCCGTCCATGCTCAGCCTGCCTCAGCGACAGAGATCAATAGAGCACGGTCTAGAAAAATGGAAATTGGACTCGCGGAGGAAAAATAACCTGGCTGACGGATTTCCTAGGGGTTGACAGACTCGGTAGGGAGAGAAGGAAGCGAGTCTGTGAGAAAAGACCGAAGATACGAAAAGAGGGGTTGCCAGATTGCTCGGTGAACCGTTTTCTTCCTCTCGTTGATTCGGAGAACTCGGAGAAACCTTTTTCAAAATTGTACCTTTGATGATCGAGTATCAAACAGAACATGATTCTGTCCCCATTGTCAAAGTACCGTGTCATGACAGTCGCAGAAAGTCAATACATCATATTATTTTAACAACCAGCTTTGTACACTAATACAAGATCGTCGCCCCTCAAAACATTTGGATTGCACTTTGCAAAAAGGAACCGACAGTATTCCAATGTAGCTGGGATTGTACAACTTAAGTTCTTCGCGATGAAATTATTGAAATCATGCAAAATATTCAATTTACAAAGGTAATTTTTATCTTTAATTTATAATTTATTGGGAGCAAAGATAAAATTTGTTTAGATGATCAGGTTATATTTGCAAGGTAAAAAAAGCTGCACTTGGTGACACTGGAATGCTCTTGGTTCCTTTTTGCAAAATGCAATCCATGGCTAAATCTATGCTTTTGGATGTAGAGACTTAACCTCCAACTAAGGATTTTATCATATTTTGATTATTTTAAAGATTCATTTTCTAAAATATTATTCCGTTCTGAGTATAATTGATCAATTTGACCCATTTATGCTCTTAGGAACCATGCGCAAATTTTTGACTTAGGTGATACGGTGATGCGCATCTGACCCTTTCTGCCAATCGTTGATATACATACAAGCAGTATTCAATTTTTACATCGCAGATATCCTCGTTCCGCTATCGTAAGGGCGTACCTCAATTTTGAAGTGAGCTCTGTTTTATACATGTGAATTAATAGAGCTCTTGTTGAAATTGAGATACGCCATAAATGCCGTTTTATTTATTAATTATTACTTTCTGGGGCTCTTGCGGAAATCGAGGTACGTCGCTATATTTATAATCGTTCACGGGAAAAGGGGTCCATCCCACTGCTTAAACTTAAAATTGAGCTATTGAAACCAGAAATTAAAATGAGAGTTTTACAAAAATTTTGAACAGGGAACGCCAAAAAAAGTGAAAGCAAAGTGGAATGAGCGTATAGTTCTAAGCTCCTTGTTCAAAAAGCGCGTAGTTGCGAGGAAAAGTTCCTAAAAATTTCAGTCTGCCTTATGTTATAATTGCTGGATTATAATGCGGTTTAAGGTCTTCTAGAGACACAAAACTGAACTTGACCACTTGCAATTTATTCTTCAAGATGCGAGAGTATGTTTTCTGCCGGAATCTGAAAATTCTGTTTTTTGACATAACTCGATAGAAATCACCTCCGTGGGCGAAGGATTCCCTCACCTTTTTTTAATATACATATGCACACACGAATTTAATTGTCATTGATCTTGCAACGCTGAGAAGCCGGAACGAAGGAGTGATCAATCCAAGAGGAAAAAAATGAGTGGCGAGTTGCCAATACGGCCGGCGAAACGTGTAAAGATAGACCGGAAGATGTAGGGAAGTAGAAAGTCGAAATTCTCTTACATTTCGTTTGATTTCGATTGATGGACTGATTTTTAACCGGACTTGTGGAACTAACCATCAGTTTCTACGAATTCTATTGTAGTTCATCAGTGTGAATGTAGAATTATTCCAATTAAAATTTCCGATCCTCTAACAGAAGGATCATTCATATAATACGTAACTCTCTAGCTCTGATCCTGCGATACTGCGGGAGGGTGGGGAAAAGGGGTTACGTAACTTCTAATGCTGTATTTTTTACTTTCTCGCTCCCTTGCAGGTAGATGATGTATTGTCATCGCGTAAAAAAGAAGATAACAAAATCGATCATTTTCAGGCGTTTTAAAAAATCATACTAAAAAAATGTATGTCCGTCTGTCCGGCGTCCTTGATTTATTAGTTTTTATTTTAATTTTTTTAATTATCTATTTTATTTTATATTTGTGCGTGTGCATTAATCTTTTCGAATTGGGTCGCTGTTGAACCAGACGATTCGTTCAAGCCAGCGAAATGAAACAAAGAGCAGAAAGAATCAGCTTAACTTGATCTTATTTGCTGACGGACAGTCATCAAGCAAAGATGAGCAAAAATAACAAAAAATAGCTTCGGAAATAACTCCAACAGCATCCAGTGACGTGGCGTGAATGGTCGATTATCGATGTATCGTGTATCCCCATTTGAAGCTGTGGTAAAGAATCGATTATTAAAGTGATCGTTGCGATAACCCTGTTTATCGATCCTTTTCCATACGTTTAAATGGCAGATCAATCGATGTATCGCAAAACACGCCACGCCCTGACAGCACCAGTCCGAGGTTTCAAGAGTATTTTGTCTCCGACCCGCTTCTCTATTCCTGCGTTTCAGAACCGAACAGTAGAATGCAATTAAGTAAAATTCGAGGAAAATTAAACCTCGCGAAGTTTTTCCCGGGGACTCATTAGCTAGCACTAACTTCTAGGAGTCGAAACTGAACGCTCCCTCCGAAAACAGGTCTAAGGAACCCGGGCTGAAAACGCGGCTCTTGTCGCCTCACCCCTTCCTCCCCCGCGACTGCGCCGAAATCCGCAGTGCTGCTTATTAGACGCAGCGCCCAGAATTGAAACCTCTCGATGCACCTGCAACTTGGGAGTTCATTAATTTTAATGTCGCCGAATTCGACTAATTAATCGAGTCAGCTCGTGTGACATCCGCGGATCCTCGCCGTACCCGGAGCCTGAATTAAGAATAAGCGAAACGAATTTGACGCTCGTTACAGTCCAGGTTCGGGGCCGCGTTTTCAAATCGTGCATGAATTAAGGTCGTTTTTGGTGAAAGGGTGTGCAAGGCTTGCAATGCTGCTAAAATTGTGCACCTTTTACGGCGTTTGCGGTAGATGTACTGGGAAAAAAAACACATTGGATCTAGAGTCCAGACTTTTGAAAATATTGACAAAAAAAATAAAGGACTCTTGATTCAATCAGATTTAAGCTTAAATCAAAAGAAAACCCGCTCAAATCAAGAGGCTTGGTTCTTGCTTTAAGCTTCAATCTGATTAAATCAAGAGTATTTTTTCTTGTCGATGTTTTTAAGAGTCTGGACTCTAGATCCAATGTGTTTTTTTTTTTCCAGTGTGGAATTCATTCACAGTTGACTTACCTCTAAACTCGGGAGCAGATTCAGGGAACGAATCGTAGCAGAACTGTCGGATAAGTTACTCACAACTATAGCGATACGTTGCACAATCTTAGGAGCATTGGAAGCCTCATACGCCCTTTTCCCGAAAAATGCCTCAATTGTCGAAAACTCTCACCACAGTAAAAAGCCCCAACTTAAAATATCATGGGTGTTGAAACATAACAATCGTGGCGAAATAACAAGGAGAGGAAAATGTACACTGAAAAACAATTTACGGGTTTTATAGACGTACGGTTCCAGGTTCAAAGGCCGAAAGCTCCGGGTGCTGGAGCCGTAGCTTTGATCGATCTGGGTGCCACGCCCGGAACTTTCGGCCTTTGAGCCTGGAACGCAGACAGCACGCCCATATAGCCCGTAAGTAAGGCTTCGGCTTCCACGGTCTGAGTTTTAAGCGCTCAGCCGATTGGCAGCGCTTTTTGATTTCGACTTGCCTCTGAGTACTAGTATACTAGTGCTAATGCGTTTAAATGGCGCACCAGCTCATCGATGTGTAGGCTTTTTGTGGGGGTCAATTTTTAATATAAATAAAGCTGTGAAAACTTTATTTTATGATTTTAACGTAATGCGCAGGTAGTTTCGTTCGTTTGTCTATAAGAAAATTTCTTAGCGGTAGAGTAATTCTTATCGAAATTGATCGTGGAACTCAAACGAAGCCTAAAAAAACGCGCCTGATGAGCTCAACGGTGAGCTCATTTTCGGGAAACAAAAATACGCGTTTCCGGTTTCTTTGGTAACCTTTGTTGGCTATCAGCTGCTGTTTTATTTTTCCATTTACCAGCCAAGTCGACGGAGTTTATACGTCTTTTCTTCATTAAATACATTTACTAACACCTGAGCGCTTTTCTAATACGACAGTATTAGAACTTTCCCGCTTGTTTTTTTTTTGGCGCGTATACGTAGTATACCGCCTTTGCGATCGTTTCGACCCCCCCCCCTCGATACAATAACCGAGTCCNACGCATCGAAAACTTCCAAAAACGGTTTGCGGGAATTTTTTGAGAATAATGATCGGTAACAAGTGGCAATGTCATGAAACTTAAGACTCCTTTGAAAATCTTGTGAAAGCACCGTATGAGCATTCAAATTTTGCCAAAATTCCTCTCAGAAAATATTCAGAAGAAAGTCATGAATATGTTTCCCTGAAATTTACAGAGATTTTAGATCAAATTACGAACGAAATCTCGTGAAAAATCGGAAGAGAAATATTCACACATTTCCTTTAAAATTCGTGATTTGTCGACGAATTTTTGGCAGCACCTGATGGCTTATACGGCGTTCTTCCTTTAGAAGCGGGTTAGTGACTAGAATTCATCGCAATTATTTCTCATATCCGATAAAAGAAGGGACTTTTTACGCGTCTTTTCTTCTAAAAATTTCCCAAGAAGCTATATGTTTGGGGTTTCAGATACGTATTTTTTTTTCGTTTTTGAGTTATTTCACCGCGAGAAAACCACTGTGTTATCCCTAATAAAAGTTACAAATTTGGGTATCAACCGACCGGTAAATTGGCGGGAACTGTCATCGAAGACGAATCGCCTCAAAAGCAGGAGGTGTTTCCTCTTTGCTCCTTCTAATGAATTTGGCTTCGCTGCCGACATTCGCTGAAACAGCAGCCTCGGCAAGAGCCCTGCCAAAAGCATGTCTCGCCGATCCTCCTGGCGAACGGTGAACTCAGCCGTTTCCAATTCAGATCCTCAACCTGCGACTTTCCTCCGACTTACACCTGCAACGCCAAAATGCCAAGCTAAACTCCGATTATTCATTGCCACCAATGCACACGAAATATTGCGATGTATAATTGGTTATCTCAATTATGAACCGTATATCTCAAGTATTATACGTCTGTAAAATTCCGGAGGAGCTAATTTTACTTTTTTCTCATAACGTTTCTTTTCAAGTCTAAATCATTTGTTTCTCCCTCACTGTGTTTTTTGTTACTACATACATTTATGAAATATTTAAAAAAACATAGCAACAAAACTTAAAGGTGCTCCTCGAATGAGAGTTCAATGCATCCATTTCTTTCAATACTTATGTTTCCTTTATTTTTTATTATTTATTATTTTATCTATTTATGCATGTATTATATATCTATTATTTACGCCGTTGAGGGGGTTCCTCATTACTTTTACCTCTCATTGATTGGTCATTTTTTGGATGGCTATTGTATGCTAGACAAAACCTGACCTTGTCTCAGCATGCCGGCATAGTGTCGATGATCAGTATACAGTGTTGTTTCGTTTTACTCCCTAAATTTTGCATGCGGAATGGTGGTCTGATTGAAAATATTCCCGACACGTTTTCTCTTGAACACGCAGAGGTCGAATTAAGATGCACCGATTAAAAAGGAGCCAAGTAAAATAAAAATCACCCAGAAGAGTGTAATCTTTTACTTTGTACACGTAAGTAGGTAATTCAAAAGCAGGTATACCGGAAAAAAACGTATTTGTCCGCAATTCAGCACATTCCTCGCTCGACGAGTGGTAAAATGAAAACTTTATGGAAGGGAAAACACTTCCAGGTAATCGATTTCTCTCCGCGGTAACAAAACTGAATTCGGCTGTATTTTAATTTTATTTGTGTCAATCTGTCATAAAACCAGAATGGAGGAAATAAAAGAGCGATAAGTTTATGCACTCGGCTGAGTAGTAAGCTCTGGAATGTAAGCTTCCTCTACAAGAACGGAAACGATATTCCGTGCGATGAATCGATATTTTAAACAGCAAATCTGCCGAGTTGAGCAAAATTGCTGTTTAAACACTCGGGTGTAGCCAAATTTATCTTGATTTCGTACGAATTTCGAGAAAATTTTTGAATTTTCCTTGTTAGATTTTGGAGACTAAATTTTGCAATTAAATCTAGTTTTTATGTAAACTACACTATAGGGGGCACATGTACTTCTACCGACTGCTACGCGGCCCAATCCCCAGCAGGCGTTTCGCACCCTCTAATGCCCGTTTCGCGGGCCCTCAGTAGCTAAAAATAGTGGGTTCATCTAGATAGTATCTCCTACCAGTAGCCCCAAAAATCATGAAAATCGGCCCGGTCGATCTTTAAAGCGAGCTGTGACAAAAGATGAAAATTTCCATTGATTAATTGGAAATTCATCTAGTGAAGTAATGAAACCTGGGTCCTATTACCAAAATTTGAATAGGGGGTCAGTACCACCGTAAAAATTACGGACATTTTCCTAAAATTAAAACAATGAACGAAACTAAAAAACAGCGAACCGATTAAATCAACTAAGGCTAAAATCAAACTAAAAAACTCAGATTCGCTTACGTCTAATTGCCAGACTAGTTTCGGGAGCTTCAATCGTCTCCCATCTTCAGTGGTTGTTGACTGATTCGGAATTCGTGGTCGTATTGCATGCATGTGGTTGAACTTTGGACTCCAATGCTCGGAACAGGATATTGTCTAGTCCGTCTAAATCCTCATTTAAAACGTTCGCGCGGTGTAAAAATATATAACTTTTCTGCTGTGTTTAGTTGACTGATTTGAGTAATTCAGGTTTTAATTCTATGCTGTGTTTTGCCTCCCAAAAATGCTTTGCCACTGCTGATTTTGTTGTTTCTTCGTTTTTTATGTTCCTAGCGTGCTCTTTAGCTCTTGTTTCGATATCTCTTTTCGTTTGTCCGATGTACACTTTCTCGCATCCAGAACAATTTATTTTATAAATTCCCGATTTTTTTAAAACGGGTGTCTCATCTTTTAAATTCCTCATTCCAATATTTCTAAGGTTGTATTTATTTT
>NW_017566833.1:313885-346273 GCF_001854935.1 Bemisia tabaci
AAAATAAATACAACCTTAGAAATATTGGAATGAGGAATTTAAAAGATGAGACACCCGTTTTAAAAAAATCGGGAATTTATAAAATAAATTGTTCTGGATGCGAGAAAGTGTACATCGGACAAACGAAAAGAGATATCGAAACAAGAGCTAAAGAGCACGCTAGGAACATAAAAAACGAAGAAACAACAAAATCAGCAGTGGCAAAGCATTTTTGGGAGGCAAAACACAGCATAGAATTAAAACCTGAATTACTCAAATCAGTCAACTAGCACAGCAGAAAAGTTATATATTTTTAAACACCGCGCGAACGTTTTAAATGAGGATTTAGACGGACTAGACAACATCCTGTTCCGAGCATTGGAGTCCAAAGTTCAACCACATGCATGCAATACGACCACGAATTCCGAATCAGTCAACAACCACTGAAGATGGGAGACGATTGAAGCTCCCGAAACTAGTCTGGCAATTAGACGTAAGCGAATCTGAGTTTTTTAGTTTGATTTTAGCCTTAGTTGATTTTCCTAAAAATTATCCTAATAATTGTTGTGTTGGAGGGTTGGAGATAGAACGAACTGTGACAAAAAATAAAAATTAAGGGAGTCAGAGGGCCTAAAGTTCTGATTTTAAAGCAAAATGTCAAGATAAGTATTTCATTACTTTCCTTTAGAACAAGTGTAAACGAATACCTGCAAGCGTAATCTGCCAAATTGACTGATTTTAATGTTCACTGGAAAAAGAACACATTTTATCTAGAGACCAGACTCTTAAAAACATAGACAAGAAAAAGTACTCTTGATTCAATCAGAATCTAGCTTAAATCAAGAACCAAGCCTCTTAATTTAAGATTTATTTTTGATTCCAGCAAAAATCCGATTGAAGCCAGAGTATTTTTTTCTTGTCAATGTTTTCAAGAGTCTGGACTCCAATGTGTTTTTTTTCCAGTGTTAACAGCAATCGTTAATTTCTCACTTCCGAGTCATCATTTTAAATGTTGTTATGAATTCAACGTGCTCTTCGTGGTCAAGTTGAAGTTTTATAACGTTCATTCTAGAAAATGCGAATTTTCCCGGATCAAATGTGTTCACATTAAGAAGTAGGCTCCCTAGGAAAGGCAAAAACTAGTGAACCAATTAGAGTGCTTTACAGACATGGTAATACTTTCTCTATAGAAGAACCCTAGGACTCCTAGTTGGACGAACGAAAAGAAGCCTACCGGAAGGCGGCCAGGAGGATAGGTGAGGGAAAAAATAAATAAGACTGCGTAACAAATCAAGCGGAGGGTTGGAGGATGTAGGTGGAGGATGGATAAAAACGGTTCCCTTCAAACCGGAAGCTTTATATTTTACCCCGGCCTTGGAGCTGCCAACCTTTTCATGAAATTACTTTTTTCCACACTCGCCGGGGTAAAAATGCGGCATTTCTCAGGAAGATTTGGCAGTTTCGCTGCGGAGCTGCGTCTACAATTCTTCGCTATTTTTCACCTTACATTCCGCAGTTTGCCACTTTATATTTTATGTCTGCTGGTTCTGAGGCGCAGTTGCCCGGATGGGGCTATTGGATTGGTCGTATACGTGCTCTTTCCGCAGGAAATGGACACTTCGTACCTCGCGAGGGTCAGTTGGACTGCATTTTGCGATAGGAGAGTTCCTTCAAATGGAGAAGCAGGACTGCTCGGGTCTTGATGTCACAAACTGCGAATTCTTTCCTAGAGAAAAAATATTTTAGAGATCACGCACTCACAATCTGAGCAATGTATTCGGATATGAGGCAACAGTTAGTATCGAAGGTCAACACCTTTTTTTTTTTTTTTTTTTTTTTTTTTTTTTTTTTTTTTTTTTGCCAAGTGATGATTGATAGAGCGACTTGTTTAGCATAAAATTTGCTGGATGACGATTGATGAATGTCAGAATGAGCAATTAGTTGGGCCGGTTTTGTAAATTAGGTTATAATTGCCAAACCAATTACTTGACTCTTTGGTCATCAGTGGTTCTATGACATTTCGACACCGATTTTTTTGTCCGCTCACCTGGTTCTTCCAGTAGTTTAGGTCCACGCGTTTTTCGGCAGGGGAGTTCGTGCCGTAGTACCTTGATTTATTTTGCGAGGAAAGCTCCGTACTCTTGGAGAATGCCTATCATTCTTAAAATGTTGGAGCGCCTTCAATTTCGTTTGATACTGTGCAACACCTCTGTTGTGAAATAGTTGCTTGAAGCGCCGTGGCACGCTGCGGCGCGGCGTGGCGGGCGGCTGGCCAACTCCCAACGCGCATTGACGCCTACAAACCTAAGGGTAAAACCTAAGCATTGCGCAATGCGTGAAGTGTTCCCTTAGGTTTGAAGGCGTTAGTGCGCGTTTCGTGCCGTGCCGGTAGCACGCCGCTCCGCTCTGTGCTCGGCTCTAATATTTAAAATCGCGGAGTCGGCGTTTTACAGCTCATGATTTTGAAATTTTTGCACATTCTGCATGGATTCTCCTCATTTAAATTGATGGGGAAAAAATGTATTAAAGGAAAATATGAAATGTGGTTTGTAAATATTAAGGTAGTTCCGTATTAAATTTAATGATCCCCAAAATACTTTAATTATTTCTTTTATCCTTTGGTTTTTTCCCCTTTTATATTCATTTTTGTATAGTTTCTTTCAACACAACTCTTATTTTACGCGTGGACGTAATCTACTGGACAAAACAGGCACGCGGACAAAAAATCGTTGACGGAATGTCCTGAAACCGTCATCAGTCATCATTTGGCGTACTCTGACGTGACTTCCGAAAGTAACTTTTTTACCTTAGGGAAGATAGCAGTGCAGAGTCTCTAAAATATATGCTCTGTGTTTCTCCCAAAATTCCTTTCTTCCATTCCTTTCTTTCATTCTATTTCTTTCTTGACGTGCTCTCAATCCCGCGGTCCTTTAATTCATTATCTTTACAACCGGTGAAAATGTATCATTTGTGACGGCTTGTCACATTGCGGGATTCTGAAGGAAGGGGACCATCTGGTGATTGATTCAACAAGTCTCATCTCTCAGTATATACGCGGACTCTAAGCATGAAGGAACCACTGTCTTTGCAATCTGCCGAAGATGGTACTACTTTTACGTTTCAGATCAATTAATGAAATTTCCAGAAAAATTCCCTAATCAATATTTTTCGGAGGGAGTAATTATCACGAACACCATTTGACTTCAGCCATTGAAATGTCTTTTATCTTCAGCGTCAGACACTGCTATTTAAATCAGTGACCTGTTTAAAAATTCTGTAGAGAAGCTGTCTCTCCAATGAATGACGTCAAGAAATACAGATAGAAAAAACATTTATATACCTGGTCGCTTTAGGGGCATCGTGCTCTTGATTAAAAAAGTGTGATTATCGTGGAAAATGAAGCTTTGGGTACGTTTGATAAGGATTAGCGATTTAAACGTTGCGTGTCAAATGCCACGCTTCTCGCATCAAAGCTGGTAGAGGAAACTCTCGTTTTTTTTATTTTTCTGCAATTATTGTATAATGGGTCTGGTGCACGCAAGAGATACCTACAGCCAACTGAATACGTATTTTCTAAGAGTAAAATCGCTCGAAAATCACGGTGGCACATCAAAAAAATCTGAAATCCCCTCCTTAGCGCGGAATCTGCGTAGTTTGTAACATTTTTTTCTTTCTTCAATTTCAGTTTTGAAAAGCTGCATCGCAAACCTCTATCGTGTGTTCTTTCAAAAGGAATCTTTCTTGATGTACCTATTTTGGATTAATAACCTGCGAAAGATGATTCTCAGTGTAAATTGTATAAATTTAATTTTTCATGATTTTAATTTTTAAATTTTACAATGAAGACGCGCCACTAAGCAAACATTGAAACGCAACAATCAATTACAGCGCTAGGATTTACAAAAGAAGACTCCATTCTACATGATTCTGAACAGTTATCAGTTTGTGGAGTTTTAGAGTTTAATTAGGCCATTCTTTAAAGTTTAAAATTGATTGACCAAGGCCTTGTTGGGAATTAAAGTTCAGAACGTACCTATTGTGTAAAAATAGGTACGTCCCGAACTTTAATTCCCAACAAGGCCTTGGTCAACCAATTGCTTTACTTTAGTACTCATTTTGTTGGAGGTGTTACGAAAATTCTTTGACGAAATCCTTTTGGAGTAGTTTTGTCTGTCTTTCCGTCAGTTTTCCTGTTAACTGTTTTCATCACGCTCGAAAATTTCTGAACGGAAGCTCGGAAAATTTTCCTCGTAAATTTTTAGACAGGTGAGGAAATAATTTTAAAATCTCATGACACGCGGTGCGTGGCAACACTAGAAAGTTGTCGTGTTTGCGCGATTCAACGCCACGGGTCTCTCCATGAGCTGTTCTCGCAAACAATGTCGTCAATTTGCAAAGAATTGTCGGAGCTGATCCACTCGAGAGAATAACAAAGACAGATTCAGCAGGAAACTGGCAACATTGCTGTCAGAGCTCTGTGAACGAGGAAGGAGTGAGAATAACAGATACTTGCGGATTCGCCAGTTTTTGCTAGGGATGAGGTTTTAGTTGGTCGTAACACACCGCAGTCTATTCAGAATACTATTTTATTTGCCGGGTGGATACACATATTAGCCTAAAAATGCAGGGATGGGGGAGGGAGGGTCAGCTCCATAACACATAGTGACGACTCTTAATTATATTTTAACATTCGCGCATTGGCGGATTCAGCAAATTGGCGAAGTTGTTTTTTCTCCATTTAAACCTATGAAAATGTATCGATTCTTGAAGGGCCGAGTACTCCAACAAGAATCGATTATTTAACATAGGTGTAAATGTAGGAAATCCTGTGTTGCCAAATTGCTGGATCCGCCCTTGCGCTGATGTCCCTCGATCTAACTGTGCCGTCAATATATCTAGGCGAAGCTCTATGATTGGCCCAAGTCATCAAATAAGCCAATCAAAGCACCTGCTCTTGATATTTTGATAGCTAGGTTTGATCGTGTGACATTAGATAATTTGCGCCAGAACAAAATTCAAATCATTAATAACTTGTGCCTCCAATCAGTTTTTTGCGTTCGCATTTTACTTTTTTCCCGCTGGAGTATAGGGTCGATTCCGAACTGAGCGATTCAAGTATGTTTAGATAGGTTGGAAGAGGGGTTACAAGCTTTTAAAATTCTTGAAAAACGTTGTAAAACTGACGAGCAAAGCTTCAGCGAAGACTGAGGGAGCTAAGAGTCAAACGTCATCCTTCTTACTTCCCGGGCGACGTTCTTGTAATTAATTTTCCTCGAAAAAAAAATTGCAGGAGCTGAGTTCTGGAGCAGTGACGGTAACAGACGCTGAGTGACACTCTCAGTGCAATCGTCAGCGCAGGAGCGAGTCTGGGTGTAGTTAATTTTAACGACTAATTCAATAACCGCATCTTACGAGTTACGAGTTCCCTCGACGCGTGTCTGAAATGAACAATATTCTTCCGCCCATGCCGCGCCGCGACGCGACGCGCCGTCTAGCTCATCGCAAATTGCCGCCGACAAGTTGGATTACATCTTGCAATAAGGAGCCACTATCTCGAGATCCTCCATGAAAGCACTTTTCTGCGTAGGGAAACTAATGGCACATATGTTATTTCTAAAGTGAGCCAGAAATAGTATTTCCTAATCGCAAAATTTGGGTCCTATGCTCGGTCGTTCCGAGGGTTTGTTTCTTCTATCTGCTTGCTCATTGTCTTCACCTTTTATGCTTCACTCCATGCATCTTGTTCTATTTCGGAAGTTCTGTAACGTCTGTCCCAAAATACGTACAATGAGATCAATTGGGACAGGTCAGTATCCACATTGAAAATAAAGCATCTTCCGAGGATGAGCATTGGTAGGACTATTTATTTTTACTGTTGTGTAGCGCTAACTACACAATAGTTTTAGTTGCCTGTGGATTACATGATAGACGTAAATATTCAAGGTTCTCATTTGGTATTCTGAAAATTCCCAATTTCTCGTGTTTTCTTTTGTAGAAAGTTAAAATGTAAGATTCAACAATAAAATTATTCAGAAAGACAAAATTTCAAATTTTTAACCATCGTTACTGTAAAAAAACTAAAATTCCATGGGTTTACCGAGGATTTCTTAAGTTTCCATGGTTTTCATCTTTTCTTCCTACTGAATTGGATTCTCTAAATTTTCCGAATGATTCCCGTTTTTCTGGCCGCCAGAAGCCTTGTAAAATAATATTCGGTTAAACGCAAAAAGTCTCCATGAAAAGTGTTCATTTTTTTCTTTTTTTTTTGATACTTGATTCAGGTAGTGAAACATATCTCTAATGAAAGCTTATACCTTAAAAAATATATACAGACGGACCTTTAATGAGTTCTACGGTATGATGATGATGATGATGTATTGATCCGTGGTCAAAACACTCTCGCTGTAAACGTGTAAGCTCTCTCTGAAACAACTCATCGCTACGGACGTAATGGCATATTTCAATATCCGCGTAAGCCCTGATTTCCATATAACTTTATGTTTTCCGCGGTTCATGCGAGACTAGAGATACGCCCTTTAGTCAGAGGAACGACGAACTATCGAAATTAGGATAATGGTTGTTCCCAGCGAACGAGAATTCACGATAAAAACTCGGGGAGTACGAAAGCCCTGCGAAACTTAAACCTTCGAGCGGTGGAAAAGTTCGGTTATCTGCCCGAAAAACTTTCAGCGTCGAAGTTGGAGTAAATGTTTTTACTTTTTTATCGTTCCTCTCAGCTTACATAACTTGGACTTTCTCTTTGAACTAATTTGAGCTTCAGCTATGGAGCCTGGTTATTTTAGGCATTTTTTACATGGTTGCCCAGTTTTTAATTTGACATTGGCAACGTTTGGAGTGCAAGGAGGTATACGTCTAGACATTAACTGAAATTTACTACGGCAACGTAGCACATTACAACAGAAGCGTACAAGAAACTAGCTTGTATTAAGCTACGGTTTTATGGAGTGAGGATTTGCAAATTGATTCAAAATGCAAAATTTCTCTATGGGGATAAATACTCAAATCAAGCTACACGGAAAATAAAGTGTTAGGGGTTATCCCCTAAAATTGTTGCACTACTCCAATGTGTTGGATGATACGGGCATTTTCAAGCAATTGTTGCAGCACTATAAATCAGGTTGAGTAGTAACGTGCGCAACTTGGAGAAATCGAAATTGGCAAGGTATTCAAAGCGCCCTCGATCGATTGAATAGGCAACGAGCGTTCCGGAGGGTTAAAATAGTTGCTTGGAGCGCCTGATGTTGCGGTACTTGTAATACCGCAATATTTGGGTAAGTAACCTTACTTTATTGGGGTACCACCGCGGTTTATTGGATATGCCCGTATCATCCAACAACCCCTACCTCTTTTTCCGTGTATTGACACCAAGGCTTATCAACGGTGATGCTGCAAAATTGCGCATCTCGCTTAAGGTGTTTCAAAGACTCCGCTCCTATTTTTTTATTTTTATACGTTTTTCCACACGGAACCAAAACTCTCTTCTCGTGTGTTTTAATGGACAAGGTCCAGTTTTGTGAGAATCTTTGGATAAAATGCAAGGAAAGCTTGCAGTGCACGATAGAATTTCCCTTTGAAGCTGCCTGCGATTTGACGAATGCGGAGAGGACTGAAGGAATGAATAAAACTTCATCCCTGGATTCCGCGCTTTGTATTCATTCAGTCACGGCGATGATTTATTGAGGGACTTCAAGTCGTGATGTTTACAACTAATCTTTCAACGATCGTGCCCTCTGTTGCCGCGGTCGTGGAAAATCCCTGAATTCTCCCCAGGAAGCGATGTCAGATCAGAAAATTCCACGTGTAAAATGGCAACGCTGTCGTGGCATTAATGCCCGTCTGAGCTTGCTTTGGGGCATCTTCCCTCCTCCGACGTTTGACGTTTAATCGTTCTCATTGAATGCCGAACACGATTGGAAACTATCGAGTCCGAGATAAAAACTTTATTCAAAAAAAGCTGGAGCAAATTTTCAACTTTTATCTGCTCGTTTGAGAAGTCGAAGCCATGCATCAGCCAACTAAGATACAAAACTTGCCGGGAGCTGCATTTCAGTTTGAAAAGTGAAGTTTGACCGTAGACTTCAGCTAGAGTTTATCGAGATGTTCACGAATCTTCATCGAATCGCTCTTTACATTATACCATGCACAACGAGCTGGTTTTTGAAATCGATAGACAAAGCGATAGACAAAGAAGACATAAGGAGTACGGAGCGATCCTATTGGTTGAATCGAGTGGTTCCTGTAGACTAAGGGAGAAAATGATGGACTAACTAAAGGGTCCCTCGTGGGTTGCCGTTAGTTAATCTATTACCTTCCTCCTTTGTCTATTACAATCACTCCCTTCCACCAATAGGATCCCTCCATATCCCTGTTGTCTTCTTTGTCTATTGCTTTGTCTACCAATTTCAACAATCAGCTCGCAGTTAACTCAGTTTGACGCAAGAATCGTTTACTCTGAAAGATTATGGTTCTGCCACCCTGCGCTGCAATTCTCATTCGAGGGTAATCAGGGTAATCGGGTTTATATCAAACAAACCAAAAAAAGTATTTCAAGTAATAACAACAAATTTTTTTCCGCAAATATATTCATTTTTCAAATACCCAGTCATTATAATATCTAGAAATAATGGTAGATGGATCGTCAAAATCTAGGCATAAATGTCTCAAAATGATCAATTATCAATATTTTCGGACTCTTTTGCTTATACATATGAATTTTCTTACTGTGGGCGCGTTCTGTACCACGTCGCGTCGTGAAAATGAATGATATTTCTCGATTAGCAACGATTGTTTTAATAACATGCTTTGATAAGGATCTCCTTGAACTTCCCTTAATCACAATGTACACCATACCATACGGGGCCTCCCAAGGAGGGGAACTGTCTACTAACAGATTGATACGACCCCTACTACATCCACCGGTCCTGTAATGGAGATGTTGCATGTGTGAGGAATTTGCGATTTGACTATCGATTCTTTTGTAAAAGTTCGCGAGAAACACGATGGTGCCACTTGTTTTCTCTGAAATCAACTCCCAAGCTCAAAAAAAGCTCTCATGTTGAGGCCAAAATGGAGGGGATATCCGAAGCTATCCGGAGAGTCCACATCTACATCAAGACAAACTCTCCATGCAAAGATAGGGAGCAAATACATTAGCAGTGATGCCGTGTTTTCAGTTTAAGAGTCCCCAAATAAAGTTGCAGCCCTGTCAATGTATTTGCTCCCTATCTATGCATGGAGAGTTCGTCTTGATGTAAAGGTGGACTCTTAGGATAGCGTGGGATATCCCCTTCATTTTGGGCTCAACTTGAGAGCTTTTTTCGAGCTTGGGAGTTGTTTTCAGAGAAAACCAGTGGCACCATCGTGTTTCTCGCGAACTTTTACGTAAGAATCTATAGTCAAATCGCAAATTCCTCACACATGCAACATATCCATTCAACTCCTTGATGTAACTATTCGTGGTTTACGGATATCCATATTGCATGACCAAAACTTGAAGGCGCTTTAAAGCGATGCCCAGGCCTCTGCATGGTGCTTTATCAAGTTCCACATACTTAGCCCTGGCACCCTTACCCTTAGTATCTCATATTTGAATGTTTGTTACTGTATTCTAAGATGTGACTTTCTCTTGTGTCCAGGTTCACTGCTGTACATCGGTCCGTCCTTCTTCAAGGAGCCGCCACCCCAAGCGGACTTCGCCAACGACACCGGGGTGCGGCTGGACTGCGCGGCCGGCGGGAGCCCGGTGCCCTCGGTCTCGTGGCTCTACGGCGACGGGAAGCCGGTGAGCCCGATCCCGCAGATCCTCGAGCTCCTCCCCAACGGCTCCATCCACTTCCTCCCGTTCGCCCCGAGCAGCTACCGCATCGACGTCCACTCCAACACCTACCGCTGCCAGGCCGCCAACCTCGTCGGACGCATCGTCAGCCGCGATGTCCGCGTCAGAGCAGGTTAGTCCATTTTCATCAATTCCTTTTATTTTATCCTCACCGACTCGGGCCCTAAAAAAACCAGAGATTTGCTGGAATTTATTAAGGAAAAAGAAGACGAAGAGGCAAAAAGAAGAGAAGGAGGATAAAGAAGAAGATAAAGAGAAGAAGAAAGGAGAAAAATTGGAGAGGAGGATGAGAGGAATAAGAAAGAAGAAGATGTAAATATGTAGGAAAAGTCATTTTCTTATTCTTTTTCTTCTTTTACCGCTGTTCCTCTTCTCCCTCTTCCATCTTTACCTCCTCTTTCTTATCTGACAATCGAAATAGTTGCTTCAATGCCTCAATACTGTTGACATGTTTACTCGTCACTCATAGAGTTTGCGCTGCGCTAAAATGCCACCCTTCTACTGCATATCGTTGCAAAAGAAACATAATTCCTTCAAATAATAGATTATGCAATTTTAGCTACGCGGGAGTTAGTATAGTTGCTTCCAAAGTATATGAACTCAGATTTCGTCCGTCATTAACTGACATTAGAGGATAAAGTATTGCTCTTTTATATGCTCTCAGAAACGGTAGAACGCTCCAGTGAAAGGTGGAAATTTCCATAAAATTAACTCACAGCGAATTCGTGTACCTATAATCGCTAAAAATAGTAATAGATAAATCTTAAATAGATTTTGAATTGAAAAATGTTAATCGAAGTATTAATGACCATATATTTCAAGAGTTTTATAAATAAGGCGCTATAGTATTAACAGCGAATAGGAAACAACACCCTTCAAGGTGCCTCGTATGCTCTCGTGTTCGTGTAACTTTTTTGAAGGTGCATTAAAAAATATATCATGATTATTTTCATGATTGAACAAGAATCCATTGCCGGAGTTGACTGAATTATACTCGATGAAGCTCACATCATATAAAGTAAAATCTGAAATGGTGTGTGAGTGAGAATGCTTCCTTCACTTTTTTCAAAATTGTCACCGTAGCTTCCTGTCGGACTGATAATCACAAATCGCCTCTCCACCGCTGAGCTGATAAAGTTTTCCATTTTATTGGCGCTCTGAGACCAATCAAAATAATTGGGTGGGATTTCATTCTACCAGCTCTCTCGGAAGGTAGAGATGAGGTTTAGATTACTTTTCCACGTCATCAGGTTCTTCTAGTGTGCTACACCATACAGAAAAATCTTTACGTCATGACAGCGCATAACTTGATTCACCAATCCAATAATCGAGTTGAATAAATTGACAATTTTTATCATTTGACAGTGATCTGTTGCCGTTTGGGAGAGACCAATAATGCAGGCCGAATTTTGGAATGAATCTCATTTATAAGATGCAGAAAACCAACGAAGCCAACGATGAAAAACAATTTCAATTTTTTTTAGATGGTGACAAAAAAAATTTCCTTCAAATTTTTACGCAGGAAACTATTTACCTACCCAACAGAAAGTTTGGAAATTGACTCCTCCTAGGAGCAGCTAACCTCACCTAATATTGATAAAATGGAACACAGGTCACGTAAATGTCATCAAATGTAAACGTCCAAGGGAACGGAACCTCAGTCCACAAAGGCGTACTTTCGGTACGATCTTTTTGTCGAATTGGCTCGAAAAATCACATTTTGAAATTATGACGGAAAACTCTCTATAGTCCTTTCAAATAAATTGTGAGAAGCTCCAGTGGCGTAGCTAAGAATTCTTTAAGGGGGGGAGGGGAGGTCGATTCACATTATTTTGTGTACTTCCCTGATAATATTTTATGTCTGCCCTCCAAAAGTAAAAAAAAAGGTTTCGATTAACGAGGGTGGGGGGGGAGTGGTCCAGACCCCCTGGATCCCCCCTTGCCCATACCACTGAGCACCTCTATTCATTTTTGTTAAACTCTAAGGACAGGAAGTTGCACTGTAACTTCATAAATGTACCCGGTAATTTCATACCCTGAACATGGCAGATACGCGTTTTGAACAGCTCTTGTAAGTTTCTTGACTGCGAACTTCAAACCGCTATTTCTCTGGTTTGATTCAATAGTTTCGATTGTTTTTTGTCTCAGAGTTTTTTTAAAACAATTTGCCATTGGTATCAGCAACTCGCATTTGAAATATTTGCGGACTGAGGACTTCCCCTTTTCCTGTGGATGGTCACACGTGTGTTTTAATAAACTATGAATACTTATATCTTCTCTAGAAGCTGTATTCCGAACTTTACGTTCTTTTAACCGTTTCCTACGTAAAATTTTTAATGGACAACACGCGACGCAACGAGGTGCTTTAGTTTTCCCCGTGTCTAGTGCCCCATCCTTTCCGTGCCTGAAATGCTCGAGCTCGAGCCTGAAAACCGCACAGTTTTATTTGCTGACAACTTTTCCCAAAGTTAACGACGGAGTTTAACTCGGAGGATACGTCGAAGCGATGAGTTTCCACGCAATGTAGGAGCACACACGAGGCTCACCTGGGCCGGGCGGAGCGGCGAGCAGGAGAATTCATTAATCTTACTTCGGCAATATAGGAACCGTACACGCGGCTAGACACACGACACGACTTCCAGGTTTGCAAAATCGAGTTATAAATCGTGGAAACGCGATTCCCTATATGATATCTACCTAGATGGGTTCAATTTGCTCCATGTGTGAACTTTTGGAATTTATTTTATTTCCACCATAGACATTCAAGCAAAGCCTGTTACTCAATTTTGCGGCATTCGCCAAGCGAAAGGATCTGAGGAATTACGAGTTAGTGAGGACCCATGTACGCGAAGTCTTCTTTTGAAAACCCGTGTCTTATTTTATCAGAAGTGAGCCGGGAAACATTCGTCGAATAAAGAACAAAATTTTAGATCCAAGATCTTGCTCTGTGGCGTTTCTTTACTGTCGAATAAAGAAGAAAATATTAGATCCAAGATCTTGCTCTGCACTGAAATAAAGTCTGTCATGTGAACTGAACGTATCATCCCAAATAGTCGGTTTGTCAAACTGAACTTTCAGTTCGCGTAGCCGAACGTTCGGCATATATATGACCAAACTTTATTCGTCAGTTCACTTTACCGCACAAGTTCGGTCACACGAACCCGAAATTCGGTTTGATAAACCGAAAATTCAGTTTGACAAACCGAGTTACTTGAGATGACATGGAATACCGAACTTTTTTTTTCAGTGGGTGGCTTTCCTACATATATTTTCGAATGAAGAACAAAATTCTAGATCTAAGATCTTGCTCCTAGGCGTTTCTATAACGTATTTAAACTTATATCCTCAGAAACGGAGGTAAAACAGCGTTGACAAATTATGAGAGTGAACCCTGGCGTTATAAATGACCAAGTTTCTCTTAACACCCACATACATACGGGTCCAGAAACACTTATGACAGGGGCTTCACTGGGAAAAAAACACATTGTATCTAGAGTCCAGACTCTTGAAAACATTGACAAGAAAAATTACTCTTGATTCAATCGGATTTTTGCTTGAATCAAAACGAAATCTGCTTTAATTAAGAGGCTTGGTTCTCGATCTAAGCTAGATTCTGACTGAATAAAGAGTACTTTTTCTTGTCGATGTTTTTAAGAGTCTGGACTCTAGATCCAATGTGTTTTTTTTTTTTGTTTTTTTTTTTGTTTTTTTTTTCCAGTGTTTGTAGGGGTCCTAAAAGTCCTCCGGGGACTCAACAGCGTCGCCACTTTTGGGCGCACCTATACCCCTGGTGCAATCGTAACAAATTCGTATGCAAGAGTAAAGCAGCAACAAAATACTTCGCGTTTTGAATAAAATATTTAATTTTGAGGGTTTCAATTTTTTAATTTCGCTGCAACTCCTCGATACTGGTATGTATTGTCAGAAAGATTAGGGTGGAAGATGAAAATTGAGGATAATGTCGGCTTTCGAAGGAATATTACGAATGGAGGGAAGTAGGTGAGTCCCGGGGTCAGGTTTATGTGAACAGAATTCATCAAAATCTTCGTCCACCAACATGGAACCATCGCGGACGGATAATGTCGAAACTCACATCGATCGGACTGTAATGAACTGCATACGCGACGGCTCTATCCATGAAATGTGATCATATACAGGATGTTCAAAACCGTCAGACGATTATCTCTTTCGAGTCTCGATGAGAGGTCGTAAACATCCGACAAGACCTTTTTTGATTGCGTTAAGTCTTTAAAAATCCGTAGAAAATAAATGTCGGGGGGTTTCAATTGCAAAATAGTATTTTTGCTAACGCTCAATGTTTCTATGTCTACCGTTTTGTCTAACCATGGCTAAGATTTTAGGCCCTATTCTTCGTCTTCGGATTCGAAACGGTGTCTGCTGTTTATCATGCATTTGCATCGTCACGGAAATAGGAATAACTTTCGGTATCGGAAGATGAAATTTCAAAATGTATTGCAGTCTTAAAAGCTCCACTCATTTTTTTGGATGATTTTAGAACGTACATTTAGTATTATTCGCTGCCTTTCAAAAATTCTTGGTTTTCTTTGAGGTGGAGGGGGGCATTACTCTGTACGAATACATAGTCGTATTGTCAAGCGAGAATTCATGGCAGTGAAACCTTGGATTTTGGTGATTGTAGGAGGGAGCGTAATTATCATGGACGTAAAAAAGTAGTTCGGTTGTATGTACAATGCTCAATATATAGGCCGCATGTATTGTTTCATAAAATCAATCGTAACTTTTCCGTTCATGAAACTTTACTTTAGTTATGTACAAGCGAACTTTTGATTGGAATCGAAGTGAATTGTAAGGAGAACGCGGCTGCAAGAACTTCGGTAGCGAGAGACGAAAGCACGGTTATATTAACCGAATAATCCGGGCTACACAGAACACTAAATTCTGGTTCATATTATAGCCGACCTTAGTCTCTCCATGGATGGTATATCAATAATCTTATCAAAGGTCTCTCGGTTCTGTAGGAATACTGCCGTGTGACATTACAACCAAGAAACCGTAAAATAGCCGTGTTTCTTTCTAGGTGTGGTTCTTAAAAGCTGTCATAAACCATAACTGCTGTTTGATGGGAGACTAACTTTACTTTGTAGCCGGGTGGTTTTAGACACCCTGTACAGAAACTGCAAGGAGCACCATTCTAACCCAAGAAAATCTCCCTCTAATTAGAATCTATGTCCACGGCAGACGACAGATAAGGCAGATTTATAACTCTTTTATCCGCCACTGTTGGCTCTTCGAGAGCTTACAGCCAATCTTGACATGATGAGAGCGGCACCAGGGTTGTCGCTTGCTCCCCGGAATGAAGAAAAAAATGGTCAAAAGCACACCGCACTGTTGCCTGGTGTTTCATATCAGCATTATTAGCCGTGCCATTCGATGCATGTGATCGTATCTTCGACTCATGCAACCGAGCTTTTCTTGCAGTGGACCACTAGACAAGGTGCGAATCCTAGCATTATGATCTATTTTAATTGCTCGCCCAAATTCCACGTACCTGTAGATTACGGTGTGTACAATTCTTCTTCTTCCGTGTCCGGCTCCGGAGTAACAGACATATACAAAAAAAATCATTAATAAAATGTATTTAAACCTTGTTATAAAATGAATTAAAAACATTTTAATCTGGGAGCTCCAGTGATTAGCAACATTA
This sequence comes from Bemisia tabaci, assembly GCF_001854935.1. Lineage (NCBI taxonomy): Eukaryota > Metazoa > Arthropoda > Insecta > Hemiptera > Aleyrodidae > Bemisia > Bemisia tabaci. Next base: position 329,407 of record NW_017566833.1, read on the forward strand.
GTTGCAGCGTCATTTGCTAAAATTAGGTCATCCCTAGTGCAGACCGATTTCATTTGAGGACATCCTAGGAGATGTTCAAAATCCTGGATCTCTCCACATTCACATCTGTCGTCGGTCGCGGTGGCATATCCCCATTTCACCATGCTCGATTTACAGCGGGTTTTTTCTGTCCGTAGTCTGTTCAGATTCTTCCATAGGCCAAACGGCAAATGGAAACCTGCGGATCCTTCTTCTCTCAATACGGTTTGTACAATGAAAATGATTGAAAGGAATTCCTAACCAAAATAGTAATGTTTGTAGAGCCATCAATTTGAACTTCTTGCTCCAAGAAGAAACAATAATCTACCTAATTTCTGTACAAATAAAACTTTTTCGACAACCGATGATAGTTAGATGACTTACTTTTTTATTATTCTTTACGCACAATGGCCATTTCGGGCCCATCTTCAGGCCTGGAAGATGATGTCGAAGATGGGCGGCCTGCCTGAGATGCCTGCCATTGTGCGTAAAGAATAATAAAAAAGTAAGTCACCTAACTTATAATTGATTGTCGAAAAAGTTTTATTTGTACAGAAATTAAGTGTTCATAGTGCCGATAAAGTGTCAAAAATTGTGCAATATGCTACAACATACATATAGTAGTAATGTACTTGTCGGAGTGTTGGTAATTTTGTCAACATGCGTTAAATATTCAGTAGACATAACAGATATTCTTATTAAATTAAGGAGGGCCGATTTCGTTTCTTCTCTCCTCGGTTGGGTCGCTCAATTAGCTCTTGAGTCATACCACTACATACAAGACAAACGGGAACACACACACCATGGAAATAGAGCAAGGGAAACGACGCGCGACGCTGACGGCGCAGAGATACAACTATTCGTGCTTGGTGGATGTCCGTGTTGCATCTGCGGAATTGAAGGCGCGATGGCGGGAGGCGTGAAATCACACCGCTCCGCTCTATGCCGCCAATGAATTGTATTTCAGAGACAGGAGAAAAGTTTAAAAAAGAGGCCCAAATTTGTCTTACCTATCTTCGGCTGTGTTGTCACTCAATTTTTTTGTTCTTTATTTTTTTCGATTTGACGTCCGATTCTTTTTATCGGATGCATTTTTCCTTTTTCTTAAGCTCGTGTGTACCGGTCCCATACAACCTACAAGGCACGTGCTTTTAGCAAGCTTTTGATCAATTTGACCCGGCGTGGGCATTTAAAGGTTGATTTAATGAACTTTGTTCAGTGGTCATTCGCTACATTCCACAGTTCCTAGCTCAATTTATGATGAGTCTACCTCTTTATCCGGTCAAACTTCATGCAGAGATAGGGAACGAATACATTAGTGAGATCGCCATATACAGCTGCCGCCTTTGAGTCCTCTCACGCACTGGAACCCCGTCACTTTTTTGTTCCATATTTGTGCGTTTGGAGTTTGACCAGATAGAGAGGTGCGGTGAACTCTTTCGTAACTTACAATTAGAGGATATCCTCCACGAATTGACTCAACTTTAAAAACTTTTTTTGAGTTTGGGAGTTTGCATCAGAGGAGACCCGGAGCATTATTTTGTCTTTCGCAAATTTTAGACGGCATAACCTATACTCAAATCGTAAATCCACGTGGCATACGAAAGTTCTTTTGTCATTGTCTTGTCCAGAGCCAATGGCGTCAATGTGCCGCACGTGGAAATTTGCACAATAATCCGTTGAATCTCTGATCTCCACCTCTCGCAGAAGCTCCATTTCCATTCGGAGAGCGTCGGCAATGAGTTGATGAAGTGAAAGCAATCGTAAGTCCCCAAGAAAATTTGAATAATGACGGTACTTACTGGAAGAGACTCGGAATTATGGCGACTTAAACTCAGGGAGTTCAAGGTTTAGCCGGAACTTCTACGTTTTATCTCTCGCTGTAAAAATAGTCACTCCATTTACCGTGATTTGTTGTGCTCGAAAAAGTCAATTTCAAAGTCCATTGTTCGTCTTGCTGATTTTTCCTCTTTTTGCGAGCTTGAAATAAATTAGTCTGCCTAGCCCCTCCCTCCCCAAGTAAAAATGTTCCTTGACTTTTTCCCAAGGAAATCAGAGTCATGGAATTTTCGGACAGAAAATTTTCCGTGACTTTGATTTCCGTGGCCGTGATTTCCGTGACCGTGATTTCCATGATCGTGATTTCCGTGACCGTGATTTCCGTGGCCGTGATTTCCGTGACTTTGATTTCCGTGGCCGTGATTTCCGTGGCCGTGATTTCCTTAAAGCTGGTTTCTGTGCTGTAGCAAGAAACTAGCTTAAGGTGAAGTCACCAGTTATAGACACCTTTAAGAGAGTTTCTATCTTTGACTGGCTGTAATATGTAATCTAAAGCTGCGAATTCAAGATTTTTAGTCTCACATAAATTTTATCTTATCCTTTCAATTTTCATAAACATTTAGGTTGAAAAGGTCGAAAAAGTAATAAATTCCAAAATGAGGGACTGCCTCAGTTATGGACACCCTGGGTCCCAGCTATAGACATCGTCTCTGCTCCGGTAACAGACACTCCCTTAAAATGTCATTACCTTAAATACAATAGGTACTGATTTTTGTGAAAAATTATGGGGAAAGAAACTTTGTACACATTGAAGGTATGATTCAAGAATGATATACTCCATTCAACCGTACTTTTTTGCCATTTTTATCTCAAAAATCTGAACTGCTTTTGAGGTTATAAACTTCAGTGTCTGTAACTAGGAATTACACATTTTCGGCATGAGTGACAGACACCGTTTTTGACTAAGGTTTTTGCTGCATTTAAAATGGACTGATATAAAAATAAACCAATTACAAAGGATTAATGAATTATTGACAAACATTATGGCATAACTAAATGATTTATAGGAAATTATTTATTATCAAATCCTTGAAGCTACGCGCGTGTCTGTCTCTGGTCGCTACCTCATTTTTGGCACCAGTTACAGACACCCCCATTAATTAAAATATTCTGACATCCAAACAACAAATAACCACAAAAACCACTCTATAAACCTCCCTCAACAAATAGTAGTATCAAAGTTACCTCAAAAGTAATAATGTATATCCATTTTTACTTCATTTCTAAACCGAGTTTCTTAACTGAACTGCTAAGAAATTAGTCGTTTTACATCATTTTAGAACGGCCAATTTAAAAGTATTCTTTTGCAATTTTAAATTCACAACAAATCCCTGCTTTGTACATCAAAATGCTCTTCAGAATGTCAATAATCTACTAAAAATATTAAAAAGCTCCTAGTTGTCTTCAAATTTTTATGTTTTTAATGTATATGAGAAGATGGCTGTCACTGGTCCTATTTTTTGGGGTGTCTATAACTGGTGACTTTACCTTACATGGTTTACCAAACCAACAAACCGAAGGAAAAAAATGCAGGATTGATTCAATTTCAAGGGCATTTTTGCATTTTACTTCATTTATTGACGGTTTCCCGTGACAAAATTGCATGCAAAAGGAAGATATAATGGGCATGACTCACCAAATTCAACTGATCCTTCATCAAAAATAAAACCTGTATAAGACACCAATGATGCTATTTACGCACACTTCACCACAGCGCACTCACTTTCATTTATTTTCTCATTAAGATTAGAGCAATGCATGTTAAAGGTAACTAATTAAACTTCACACCACTTCAAATTTTTTAACACATTTTCGGTCACACATAAAATTTTTAGGGAAACTGTAGGTAGGTACTATGTTTATTTTCTCTGAATACACTGCAACTTCTTTTGATGATGTTGTTTTGAGGCGATTCATGGTGAATTTCTCAAAACCAGATGATTTTTAGTCGCTGCTAATTTCCTATCGGATGACTGCTCAGATGAGAAACTGACAGCCATGTCATAGAATAGTAGCCGCTTTCTTAATCCAGAATGTAAGAAATCCAGAAAGAGGGAGCAAGCTGGAGTGCAGGAAGCCCTTCAAAAACCTGAAAAACAGACGAATAAACAGCATTATACAAGGCATGGTGACAGTTCAATGAGGTGACTTGTGATTGTTTAGCTCTTAGATTTTATTCATACTTGACATGCAAATTTTATCCGTTGAAAAAAAAAATTACCTAGATCTCAAGCTGTTTCATTTAAGTAGAACGAAATTTTAAAATAATCATAAAATTGCAGTTCTTTCAAGAACTACAAATCGGTGTAACTTCTCAATTGTTGATACCAGAGAATTTTTCTTAAAAATTAGATTTTTTTCACAGCTCTCTTGAAACTGAGGATTTTAATTTTTTGCCCTGTCTAATGTAGAAAACAGGTACCTAAGTGAAGTACAGGTAAGAGGAACACTTACCAAAACTGAGTTGTCGACAATTTATTATCAACCAGTTTCAGCAAATATTTAAACTGAGAAAAAGTAGGCATCTGAAATCGGACTTAAATTATCTTCTTATCTTCCCCTCCAATCAAACACAACAATAATTGAAATTGTTACATCATTAACGCATATCTCTTTGAAAATTGACCTTATAAGTTCCCAAAATTTAGGTTAGTGCAATGTAACATGATTTTTCTCATTTATTGTGCTCTTGGAAAAAACAAACATACTATTTACAGCACTCTAGTTCATTTGTGTAATAATGCCGTAGCATTCAGTACAAGTAAAACGGAGCCTGAGAGACGATAAACTGGCTCGCTCTGAACGCTTGGGTACTTTCATATCTTGGTCCTTGCGCGCAGTTTAATGAAATGCTATTCCGATGTGATGATTGATCAAGCTTAAGTTTTACGGCAATCTACGTTGCTTTGGTGGTATAGTAAATAATCAAGGGACAAAGAGCCGGAGGCAGGGCTCACGGTCCTTTACGCTGACAGTGCTAAGTCATGCGAGTGATGTATTGAATATTCAAGAGGTATCGTTTTACATTCACTGAGAGAATTAGAAGAGGTTATGTGTTGGATCAACCTAATGAAAACGTGCCAGATAGTGTGGGTAATAAAAATAATAGAGAACGGGACATATCATCACTCCTAGGACAAATGGACGCAACTTTGTATTGTAGTGAGCCATAATGCTCATATAACGTGGTGCGTACTTGCAGGGCTCGTGTGAAAATGGAGGTATGACCATAATAAAGAAGTGATGAGATGTTTTAATAGCGAGATGAGCTTGGCCCAACTTATTGAGTGGGACATTGGTCAAATCAGGACGAAGGTCTAAATTTGCGCACCTTTCTGCCATGATGGCGAAGGCAGCCATAAGCGCATTTCTGCATGAGCCATGATTAGCACATGATGATTTTATTTGTCTTGAGGTACATCCCAGCCTGCACTTATCGCTCTCTTCGCTATCACTGCAGGGTTGTCTCATGAGAGTAATGGAGACTCAAACTTGTGAGACAAAAGTATTTCATGGTTTCCAGTGAGTCCTAAACGATACCTGCCCTCTCCATGTTTTCCAGAACGACTTTTCTTCTCATAATAATGACACTGTGACAGGTATGTCAAATCATGTGAGGAAGTGAGAGCAGAAATTTCGTCGCTGGAGGGCGGAAGATCTCAGTTGATTTAGATCATTAATTTTGGGTAAGGTCCGTCGATCTACATTTCCTGAATGATATACTAACAAAATTTAAGTACTTACATTTATTTTTGAGGCTCTATTTGAAGAGAGACTGGAAAAATAGACCAACATCGTCTAACGGCTAACGGCTCCTTCAAGTTGCATCCTGAATATTCCTCAACGTTGTACGCGGAACGCGGACGCGGATCATCGGACCAAAAGGGAATTTCGTTCCCGGAACACGAACTGAACTGAACTGAACTGAACTGAGAACTCGTGATAACAATTTGTAAACAAATCAAATCACAATCACAATTTTTCTTTTTCACCACTTCACCACTCACTACAGTTTTCACGAAGGAAATATGAAAATGAAAAAGAAATGATTTCGTGTATCACCTCAACAGCACGTAGGGCTTTCCCGAGATATATACCGAGGCTTTAAGGCGTAAGCAGTCGAAGTGTTACACTTCGTTTCCTGAATATATTCCTTCCTATTATCAGTGCGAACAGCCAGCAAATTCCCACAGAATTTTATTATTACCGTTCTTCGTATGAGTTTGGAAGGAAATGTCTGTGATCGGCAATTGAAACATCCCACTGCCAGTGAGTAATTTTCCTTGTCAATCATCTCTCTTTTTTCTTCTCTGGAGAGCTGCGATCCAATTACTGTCATCATACTCATTGAACCTCCGTACCTAATTAGATTTAATCAGAGACTTTAATTTTCTTGCAAATAATGCATGAAATTGTCTCAATTAATTCACTAACTAGATACCTTACTTTACTGAAGAGTCATGTCAGGAAAGGATCAATATCTACTGATAGTCTGACCAGAATATTATCTCAACAGTGTTTACCTATGAAGAAAGAACAACTTTTCTGGCTTATCTCAGAAATGATATTACCTGCAATTAATTTCTTCATGTAAGATAGGTGCTTCTGTAAATGCCATCATGTACTTGGCCATTTTTGATCAATGTTATCCTCTTATTCTCTACCGTTATCTCTAATATTAGTCTCGGCAAACAGTGAGCAAATCTTGATAATAGAAATGTTGATCATTCAATTTGATCATGATCTGCAACGGTATCTATAATATCTGATTATCTGGATGGTTGTGCCTGTGCATGAGTGATTGTGTTACCTACTGTTACATGTGTATTATGTCTTGAAGTCTGGTTTTGATGGCCTCTCAAAAGAGGAGGAGCTGACAACAAGGTGTATATCTGCATGTAGCAGTGGTGCGAGCGCAAGTTGACATTTTGTAACTCACTGGCTGTTTCTCTGATTGTGAGTTACCTTGGAATCCTCAAGTGTGGAGAAAAGAGATGAGGCAATCAGCATTTTGTCTCTTTCCTCTATATTGCATGGGTCCAAAGGTCAGCTAGGTGAAGCGAGAACGAAAAGCATTTTAGCTCACACCACTGTATTTTTTTGTGCTGTCCCCGTTTTGAGAAGAAACTGTGTTTAAAGGAAGTTATAAATAAATGAAATAACTAGGAGTTTGTCCAGCTGATGATTTAACACTGAAGAAGCATAATATGCAGGGTAGTGTTAAGAAACTAACACTACCGTGGAAATCCTCCTAACGGTAAAATTTCTTTGTACAGCTCAGAACTCAGTAAATTATTATGAATAATGAACCGCTCTCTAATTGTTTAAACGAATATTTTTTTGAAGAAGAAAACCAAACCTTCTGCCCATTAACCACGAGTATTTCAAAATTGGTGTATCGCATTTGGTGTATGCACATATTTAGGTTAAATAGACTTTGCCAATCTGGCACCGCGATCCAAGTTCCACCGAGCAAGACTTAATTCAATAAATATTTGGTATTTTAAGAAGAAAAAAAAAACTGAAAAGTAGGTAACAGATTAACATCTCATTTAATTGTTCATGTAGTGCAAAAATTGATCATTTTTTTAGAATTGTAGATCAGATATTTTTTTTTTTTCAAAAAATAAAGTAAATACAGTACTTTTTTTATTGTCAGATCTCTATGAAAATGCCGAAAATCTTGAGTGGGAAATGTCAAAGACACTTATTAGTTTTAAAGAAAATTTCTGAGTCTTGTTCTCTACAGTTCAGAATAAAAACTATAAATGAGGGCTATAAAATGCGTGTTTATTTTTTATTCTGGTTTTCTCATTTTTTATTTTTTTAAATTTATTTGTATTTATTTTTTTCAAGCCCCCCCCCCAATTCTAGGCTATCATAAATTATGTAAACTCTTTTACTCGTGAGAACCAGTTTTTCAAGTTTGAAGTAGTTTCCATGACTGACTTTTCTTGACTCCAGGGAACTCGCTTGAGTTCCTTGACGGTATCAGGGAAATCGCGTCATTTCCATGACTGACGTTCCTTGACTCCAGGGAACTCACTTGACTTCCTTGACAGTGTCAGGGAAATCGCATCATTTCCATGACAGCCAGGGAAATCGCGTAATTTCCATGACTGACGAGTCAAGGAACTCATCCGATTTCCTTCACTCGTCCAAGGAAATCATTTGATTTCCTTCACTGGTCCAAGGAAATCATTTGATTTCCTTCACTCGTCCAAGGAAATCATCTGGTTTCCGTGACTTTTCCAAGGAAATCAAGTGATTTCCTTGGAAAAGTGAAGGAAATCAGCTCATTTCCGTGACTAAGTCAAGGAACGTTTTTACTTGGGTCACATCTATCAGTGGCGTGGCGTGAATTGCGATGTATCGATTGTTATGCCGTTTAAACCTATGGTAAAGAATCGATTATTAAGGTGTTCGCTGCGAACACGCTGTTCATCGATCCTTTTCCATAGGTTTAAATGGCAAATCAATCGATATATCGTAAAGCACGCCACGCCACTGACATCTATCAGTTCGAAGTCCTAGGTCTTTATTCCGGAGTCTGAGTTACGCTCTTCTGTTTTAATGCATTTATCTATCTATGATTCATTCATTTTGGGGATCGTGGCAAATTTATAACTTTTTGCATTTTCTAACTGCTAAACTGCATGTAACCTTTGAATTCATTTGTGCCGTTTGAGAGGTGGGTAGGCAAAATATATGTTGGAGTATATTTACCATGGGCGTATATTTTATTTTGCAACTTGCACATTTCTTAAAGGCGTATTATCATGCCTTGAAATTTTAACTTTTGTCCGCGTGACTGTTGGAAAGCGACTTTCGTGAAAAATTATCTCCAGCCTGATTATTGAAATCGCTAGACAAAGCGACAGACAAAGGAGACAAGTGGACGTATTTCTACCAAACAGACCTACGTGGAGCTCAGAAATATGGGGTGTGCTCGTTAGTTCTCTTTGCGTAAGAGTGAATGAGAATAATAAAGCGCCAGTGACGTCAGCGGTAACGAAACCGCTCGCCTCCGCCGCCCCCGTCCTCCCGCCTCCGCATAAACTCATGAGCCCTGTCCACAAGGCTCTCTTGCCGTGCCCGCGGCTCATGAGTTCTACATTCAGTTGGCACATAGGTCTGTTTGGTAGAATGTAAAATCCCGCTTTGCCAATTCTTCAAAAGGAATCACGTCCACTTTTACATTGTTTCTTATGCAGCTTCGACAAGCACACCCCATATTTCTCACCTTCACATAGGTCTATTTGATATAAATACGTCCAAATAGATAATGTAGGGATCCTATCGGCTCAAAGGTATGCTCGTGACAGACTTAGAGAGAAAATGATCAATTAACTATAGGGTCTCTCGTGGGTTGTCGTCAGTTAGTCTATTTCTGTTCTCCTCTGTGGATTACGCAACCATTCGCTTCCACAATATAAAATTGATCCATTTTCCCTTTGTATCTTTCATCTATCGTCTCGTCCATCACATTCGATAATTAGCCCGCTGAGAGGTTACCAACTGTAATTAGGGTGCCTCTGAATTGATTTCTGTGTTTTTGTATTCTCTAGGATAAGCTAAGTTGTTAAAGGTACATAAAGAATAATTACATTTCCTGCAAGTTTGATTTTTTAAGTCCGATACAAACAATCAAACCTTTTGCATTTCATAGAAATAAACATGTTGAGAAAAGCCTTTCTTTATGGAAAACTAAAAATAAAGTCTACAACAAGCAGACAGCTTGTTTCCCAAAAAACTTCTTCCCGATCGACTAAGCTTTATGCAATTCAAATTTACCTTTTTAAAGTTCGTTTCTTCGCGGCTTCAAGACTTATTTTAATGAGAGTCTCAACCCCAAGAAATCCGAGTTAAACTTTTAAAAACATCCGCGGAAACTTTGAAACCGTTTCTTTCCCGAATAAATTTACCGAATAAGCTCACGCGGATTTTGACCGCGATGACGCTTACGACGATTGTCTGCGAGCTGGGAGGTATGAAGCCTCGCTGATTGCATAAGTTGACGGGCGCCGAGCGTTTCCGAGTCGGTCGCGTCAGGAGTGAGGCGTCTAATGCGTCTATGCACCGAGTTCATAATAAATGAGGCAATTCCGGGGCATAACCAACGCTGAGCCCCGACAAGCGGCTCAAATAAAGTTAGCCGAGGATTCGGGTCTTTTAGACTCTTCAGACTCTTTAGACGCAATTCATAAATCATTCAGCGCTCCACTTGATCCGTGTGTAGTTGCCGAGTGAAAGTCAGAGTGCGACACTTGAGCACCACCGTCGGATTCTCGCAGAGGCATCCCCTCCGCCCAGTTGAGCTTTTACCTTGCCGCGTTGCCATCCGTTTAAACAGACTTTTTCCGGATAATGTATCGATTTACAAGGTATCTGTAAGCCGCACACAAAGGGATATATAGAACCATTTTCCGGAGGTAGCCTGCCTGTCACTTTTCCAGTAGCGGTCCGGGTCTTTCCAATAAGAAGGAGGGTTTCAGGGTGTGTTTTCTAGGAAATTTTGGAAAATTAACTTTTCATAGATGCATTCTGAGGTTTTTCTCACCCAAAACTAACCCACGGGGAAAAAAGTGTCAAGTGGTTTCTCCTAAAATTGTGGTACTGCCCCAATTCATTGGATAATATGGACATTCGATATGGACATTTCCGATTAAGTGTGATAGTACCGCAACATTTGGGTTAGTAACCTAATTTATTGGGGGTACCACCACGATTAATTTGGGTACGAATACAATTATTTGGGGGTACTAACACAATTGATTGGTAATGTCTATATCGTCCAAAAATTGGACCGCGTTAAACAGAAAGGAACCAAGAACAGCTATCAGCTATTGCCAAATTTAATCGGGCAATTTAATAAATGGTTGTGCGGATTTTTGTGTATTTCACAGCTGCAAAGCGGCTGTGAGGGAGCGAAGCGCCACTTGGGGATTTGGCCGCGTAGCATTTAGGTGATAATTCCCTCTAATCTTCTGTCTCAAGAGAGAACGCCGCATGATTCTTCAGGCGTTGCCGAATTTCCTTTGATAAAATACGAATTTATTGGTAAACTGATAAATATTTTTCCGAATTTTTTTTTAGATAATTTTGCTCGCAATTCCACCAAAAAGTCCTGAAAACATCAAGGGAAATAATGCATAACTTTCCTCCTAAATGAACATTTCATCGAAGGAAATTTGGCAACTCTCGAATGTTCATACGGCATCCTTGCGTAGCACGGCAGAAATGCTTTTCAATTACATTACGCATATGATTTTCGATGCGGCAACCTTTTTAAGATAACTAAGCCCCGTGCCTGGGAACTTTGCGAAGCTGTAACAAGTTTAAAAGTTTTTCCGAGCTTTATCTGACTGCGTCTTGCGGAGGAANGGGGGGGGGGGGGGGGGGGTGTCGGTCGGAGGACCCCGCAGCCGCGCGCGCATCGCGGCACATTCACAAAACGCGGATTGTTCCGCGTTTTTTGCCGCGGCTCCGCCGGGCGAAATTGAAAAACTTGAGTCGCGCCCGACAGCTGTATTTTTGTTGCCGGCCGCGTAAACAAAAACTGATGCATGTTAAAGTTGAGACCCACGTTGCCGCCATCCTCGGAAATTGACGATGAGTCTCTCGCAAACTTTCGCCGGTGGCAAGAAGAGGAGCTCTCTCTTCCGGAAAATGGGTCGAGCGTTATTGAACGCATCGGAAAAGTCGGAACTTCACTTCTAATTTCGTAATACGTGTGAGATTTTTGCGCTTCTTCTTCGGCAATCCAATTTGGTCGGTCTGTATCGTGTACTTTCAAATTCCCCACTTCCGCGGACACTTTTCTCTATGTCGGTGGCAGTGAAGTTTGCTAAGAGAGGGATGCAAAAAACCTAAGTCAACATGAACTTACAAATTCTAAGAAAAAATCTTCAAACCGTAAACTTGTCACAACATCAGCGTAATTAATTTTCCTGTTCAGCCAGGTGCTTCCTCTTCTTTTGCTTGCTCTCTTTCTTCTTCTGCTTCCTCTCTTTCTTCTTTTCTAATTTCTCTCGATTTTCCTTCTCCTCCTCTTTCATCCTCTCCTTGCTTTTCTTATTCTCTCTACTCTTATATTCTTCCTCGTTTTTTCTTCTTCCTCTCCTCATCTTTTCTCTATTTTTTTCTCCTCTTATTCTTTTTCCTATTTTTATTTCTCTTCTTCTTCGTCCGCCTCTTCCTCTTCTGTTTTTCATAATTTTCCTTCTCTCCTTCCACCTATTTTTTCTTTTCCTCTCTCTCTTATCTTTTTCCTCTTTTCTTCTTTCCTTCTTCTTCCTTTTCCTCTCTTTTCTTTTCTCCTTGTTTTTTTCTCTTTTTATTTCTCTTCTCCTTCTTTTTCTTCCTCCTCTCCTTGTTTTTCTTACTCTTGTTCTCCTTTACTGGAAAAAAAAAACACATTGGATCTAGAGTCCAGACTCTTAAAAACATCGACAAGAAAAAGTACTCTTGATCCAATCAGAATCTAGCTTAAATCAAGAACCAAGCCTCTTAATTTAAGCGGATTTCGTTTTGATTCAAGCAAAAATCCGATTGAATCAAGAGTAATTTTTCTTGTCAATATTTTCAAGAGTCTGGACTCTAGATCCAATGTGTTTTTTTCCAGTGTTTCTACTTTGTCACTTTTTTAATATATAGATAAGTCCTTTTATAAATGAGCCAGAAATAGTGGTTCCGTATTTCAAAACTCATAGTCTTTTTGTTTTCGTACATTTGGAGAAGCTCTTGGCAATATTTTAAGACTTTCGCAGAAGATCCGTTGATGTCCTCAACTTTACTCGAGCGGTTCAGCAAACGAGCCGGCATGAAAATCTGACAGCGGTGGTGGAGATGGATGTTTCTTCGGGAAGTTGAAGCGCGTTTTTTTATGCAAAGCGTCTCCCGTCCGCGCTCGGCGCGGTAAACAGATGTTAGGCATTAATCTCAGACAGAGTTATTCATCGTCTGCAAATTATGTTGGTGAGTTTTTAATGAGTAGCCGTCCAAAGTATAGGTGGTTTGTTTTCATCGCCCGGCTCAGCAATAACGCGCAACAGAAGTTACCAAGTCGAAAATAAAGCGCACTGAGCTACTTTTTTCGATTTTTTGATGAGTCTTGTGGAGGTTTTCTCAGAAATTTATGAAGAGAGGAGGACGAGGAGTGGAGGAACTTCTCGACCGCCCGAGGACAGGCGTTATGTCGTATCAATGCTTAGCGGCTGAACGCGATACAACTATTTGTATTTCACGGATGGTAATGTTACATGTGCATGATATTGAAGGCCTTTTAACTTGCCCCTTGCTCGCGCTGCGTGTCTTGTGCGTGACATGAGCATAAACGCAGAATTTCATTACTTTGTATGAATATGAATTCTATTAAAACTCCTGCAATGGACTCAACACTCCGTGAAACGCATAAAAACAGGCAAATTTTAATTTTGGAAAACAATTAAGTATCATGAGTCAAATTCCGAAGTTTCCCAACGAATTCTCGGATAATTAACGTATTCATGCTAAAAGGAACGAGAGACGGGTGGAGAAGAAGAGTGTGCTCGTCAAATGAGGGCCGTAAGCATGAATTGGAATTATAAAACGCCAGTGACGTCGCATCGTTTCCATTTTACCAAAAGGAATCTCGCCCACTTTCACATAGCTTCTTTTTCACCTTGCACGAGCACACCCCATCTTCCCTACACGTCTCTACAGTTCCTGTTAACATAAATACTGATTTTTGTTCATGCAAGGTCCATCATTTTTTTTCATCGTAAGGGTTCCATGGAGACTAAGATGGCTGCGCCAGAATATCAGAAAATTGTGGAATTTGGTGGTCATACTTTCTCTTTATAGGAATTCTAACCCTCGTTCTCAAAAAAAGTAAGGGTGGGAATAAGCATGAGGCGAGTCGCACGCTAGGGTGTAAAGGGCGCGCCAGGGGGAGGGGGGGTCAGTCGGACCCCGACGAGGCAAAACAAACAACGGGCAGAATGTGCTTTTTATAATTTGTGAGTCCATTAAGCTTTGATTTTACACGGAGAAAAGTGAATAACGTTTACGATGGTATTTAACTTGGCGCGCTATCGAGCGAACGCAAATCCCCTCCTCCCCCTCCGGGTACAGCTCCGACTTAATCTACCTCCCCCCCCCTCCACCGGTCTCTTTCCCCCATCCTTTTTCAAACTCTCTCTGAACTGGCCAAAGTTGCCAATTTAAAGGGGTCATGCCTTTCAAATGCATTGGAAGACCCACCTGGGGTCGGGGTTTATATCATCACATTTGACCCTTGTCAAATAATTCTGAATTTACCCGAAGAGAAGCTATGAGTTACTTCAGAAGGATATTCCTATCGATTAGTTGATTTTTAACTCCTCAACATGTTCAACGTGTATTACGTGAACTTTTGATGAAAAACCGTAGCTTGTGATTTAACTCTTAAAGTACCCTGGTCAGCGTGGGGATCAAAGCTTCCGAGGAAAGTCAGGTGCCGAAACCGAAAAAATCCCTCGAAAATTCCCAGAAACTTCCCCGGTGACGGTTCCGAATGTCATTCAGTACCGTGTGCACGTGCGTGTGTTTCTGTCAAATTTTCCCCTAACAATTCCCACTGAAATTCCTAGTCCAGCGGCATTTACTCAGCGAAAACTGTTAATCTTAGGATGAAAACCCGAAAAAACCGTTAACAGAAATCCTAATCTTTTTAAACAAGACTGTTTAGTGAGGACATGGAAAAAAGAGCAAGAGGTTGTTGGATGATTTGGACATTTCCAATTGATTGTGGTAGTACCTCAATTAATTATGGTGGCACCCCAATTAAATATGGTAGCACCCCAATTAATTATGGTAGTATACCCCAATAAATTAGGTAACTAACCCAAATGTTGCGGTACTACCCTAACTTGAGTCGCGGTCCTACCACAATTATTTAGAAATGCCCATATTATCCAACAAATTGGGGTAGTACCACAATTTTAGGCGATAACCCCTGACACTTTATTTTCCGTGGTGTGTGACACCGTGTCCAGTGTGCATAACCAGAAATTTATAATCAGAGGAATAAACTATACAGATTTCCAAAAACTGCGAGCGGTTTATGAAAAAAAAAAACATGGATCAAAGTTATCTTGGCAACAGAGCGCATTATTTCTACCCTTCTTCTCCACCACTGTTTCTACAAGCTCCGACTGCCTCATCATTTTAAATGCTCACCGGTACTAAATAGTCTTGAAGAAAGATAAATAACCCTCGAGGTTCACTATCATTCCCAGGATTCTTCCTCTTTCGACCGTGCTTTTTTATGGCATGTAAGCAAATTGCAGGACTCGCAGATGGCAAGCTCTAGTCATAATGAGCCGCAACAGATATGGAGGGGATCATAGATGTACACATTCATGCTTAAAGGAAACATGCACATAGAGTTTGCGTGCAACATAGTTCAGTGGCGTGGCGTGAATAATCGATTATCGATATCTCGCCATTTGAAGCTATGGTAAAGAATCGATTACTAAGGTGTTCACAGCGAACACCCTGATAATCGATCTTTTTTCATAGGTTTAAATGGCATAACAATCGATATATCGCAATTCACGCCACGCCACTGACATAGTTCCTTTCAGTATAAATACGTCCGGAAAATCACTGGAAAAAAAGACGCTTGGATCTACAGTCCAGACTCTTAATAACATTTACAAGAAGAAATACTCATGATTCAATCCGATTTTTCCTTGAATCGGAGAGCCGAGCCTCTTGATTTAGGCAGATTTTCTTTTGATCCAAGCAAAAAGTCCGATTGAATCAAGAGTATTTTTTCTTGTCAATGTTTTTAAGAGTCTGGACTCTAGATCCAAGCGATTTTTTTTTCCAGTGAGGGCTAAAATCAATCAGTACCACCTTGACTGAGTTAGGACCTAGGTCCGTCCAGGAAGTACTGATTGAATGAACCCAACATCAGAATCCTGATATTTGTCTTTATAATTTTTTAGATTTTTTTAATTTTTTTCTTTTTCGACGGTTTATAGTGCCCGGGAGATCGGTCAAAACGTCCCGAGTTTTGTAATTATTGTGTTTTTCAGCCTCTTCCCCACCTTTTCGCGTCCTATTTTATATATATATATATTTTGTAGGTAGTGAAGTATATTTTTCAAAAATACTTTAGTTTTGACTATAGGTACATTTTTTGGCTCTAACGCGTGGGCTCTATGCTTAAAATTGGCAAAAATTCTTGTGTTTTATTGCTCCACATCAGATTTTATGTTGGACCCAAAAGTAACCATAGTTTAGGTATGTGCTTTGGATACGTTGTGAGCCACTTGCGGCGTAAAATATGAGAAGAAAGTCAATTTTCATCTTTGGGCCCAGCATAAATTCTGAGGTAGAACATTGGAGGGAAAACACCTTTTTACCGATTCCAGCCGTCAGACCCAAGTTAAGGCCTCCATTTCCATGGCGATAAATGTGAGTACCACCATAACCCAAACACATTTGAGAAATATATGTACGTAATCAACAGCAAAATGCAGTATTCTAATTTTAGGCAGATCTTGACCCTTATCGATACCCGTCCCAAATTAGAAAAAAATTCGCTGCAAAATAATTAAGCTCCGGTTGTAAATCTTTATCAGTTTTAATTATCCTTTCACGGATCCTAGTTTTTCGCGGTGGCGAGGCATGAATGATCGATTATCGATATTTCCCCATTCGAAGCTACGGTAAAGAATCGATTGATACACGGAGAAAAGAGACTAGTGGCCGCAACCAGGAAAAGGGCTATGTTTACCAACCCGCCTATTTCGTTTCCGTCATAGCTCAACTCCTGTTTGATCCGAACAAAGCGGGTTGGTAAGTACGGCTAACGGTGTCACGGGCGGGCGGGTTGCCTCCTCCGACTACGCGGGTTGGTAAATCTTGCCAAGGATTAAGGGTTTACTCATTACTCGTATTGTTATGTAAGAATATACGCCTGGTAGGCTTTATTGAATGCCTGGTTTACAGAATGAATCGAGATTGTTCCAGCTCCAAT
>NW_017566833.1:351269-424588 GCF_001854935.1 Bemisia tabaci
CCCCCCCCCCCCCCCAAGCGCTTCTTGCCTCAGGTGATTAGCGTTACGCGTTACCCTTATGATTTTATATTGTAGATGAAAGTTTATATTGTATGTATTGATGAAATTTTATATTGTATCTATGAACTGCATTTAAGGTGATTCGATGGACGCTATATTTTGTGTCAGAACGGCATGCGATATATCGCATCGATTGGTTCCATTTTTTCAGCTACTCGTCATTTTTCTCCAATTTTGAGATCGCAATTCTGTTGTCAGGAGACTAAAGCACTCACTTACAAATTTTAACAAAGAAATTCAATGTAATAAAGGCGTGGTTTTTTCAGAGAAAAAACATCGCATTCGATACTTATATCGAAAGTGCACGCGAATGCGATATTTTCTCTCTAAAAAAACCACGCCTTTATTACGTTGAATTTCTTTGTTAAAATTGGTGAGTGCTTAAGTCTCCTAACAACAGAATTGCGATCTCAATTTTCGAGAAAAATTACGAGTAGCTGAAAAAATGGAACCAATCGATGCGCTATATCGCATGCCGTTCTGACACAAAATATGGCGTCCATCGAATCACCTTACATTTTTGTCACGAGCAATAATGGTTATAAAACATAAGAGGCATAACGGGAAATGCAGCAGTTAATAGGTTGGCATGCATTATTTGATAGAGCAGCTCACTTCAGTTAGGTTCCAACCTAACAATACAACTATTTCAACCTTGGTGTGTTGCACGGTATCACACGCAATTGAAGGCGTTTTATATTGGTCCAACCGCGACCTGCGGAGAGTAGAGTCTTTATGTCTGAATTTCAATTTCCTTTCTTCTTCTTTTTTCTTTTTTTTTCTCTAAGAAAAAGGTATCATATATTAAAGAGAAAAAGGGCCGTACGGCAGTGGCGGCCAGGTGTCGCAAAGCGCTAGCCGGAGCGCTGTGAAAGCGACTTTTATTTACGTATCAAGGAATTAAAAGTTTCCGTGAGCCAAAGATTATTTTCCCTCGAACTGGCCACTCATTCTGAAAAATTCGGAGAAGCAACTCGTTCAGTCGTGCAATATTTCGCAACTAATTTTTTCGTCCGTTACCGGATGGATTCCAAACGCAACTCTGAGGAGTTAAAGTTGGCGGCATTGCCAATCAATCCCGCGCCAGCGATCAGCTCGATTTTGATTAGCCGAAGAATTTTTGACGGGGCAGCGGGGCACGGCGACAGGAGCCCGGCGCGGGAAAACAAAACTTGTAAATTGCGAATTCCGCCCGGTTTAATGGCCAACGCCTCTCGGAATGCAGGAGGAAACTCCCCGTTGCCAAATCCCCACAAAAATTCAGATTGCGCGTCGGAACTTTTTCCCTCATTATCGAAAACCCCGTAACCTCGATGCAAAGCCTTTGGATATACGTGGTTTTCGGTCAGCGCGTCGGTAGGAACGGAAACCTCTCCCGGTCTGGCGACTCTGCTCGCCCCTTGATGAATATTTTATCCCTCGCAAAAGTCGGGCCGCGCTTCCTTGAGAGCAGCTTCCTGTTTCCAATCGGGCCAATCAAATCGAACCCTATTTATTTTCCATGTGTATCGGCCGAGAACTTCACCGGGAGACCCCGCACTTCGATCGGGTCTTGTTTATGGAGGCTTTTCGTCGAAGTTGCCCTTTGTAGGTCGAGCCTTTGGAGCGGAATGCCTCTCGGAGGGTTGTCGTGTGAACTGCCTTTACGGACCGTAGACTAGATATTCCAACCGGCTGATTACTGGAATTGATAGACAAAGCTTCAGACAAAGAGATAAGGGAGTGATCCTACTCTGCCATGTAAAGGAAAAAAACCCGTATATGAATTCAAGAGTTGCCAAATTTCCTTCGATAAAATGTCGGAGGGTTGTCGTGTGAACTGCCTTCATGGACCATAGACTAAATATTCCAACCGGCTGATTACTGAAATTGATAGACAAAGCTTTAGACAAAGAGATAAGAGAGTGATCCTACTCTGCCATGTAAAGGAAAAAACGCTATATAAACTCTCGAGAGTTGCCAAATTTCCTTTGATAAAATGTCTATTTTTGAGGAAAGTTGTAAATATTTTTCCTTGAAATTTTCAGGAAATTTAGGTAAAATGGCGAACAAAATTATCCGGAAAATTGAAAGAAAAATACTTTTTTCCCGAAAATTCGTGATTTGCCAAAGGAAAGTTGGCAACGCTTACAGGTTTATACGGCGTTTTTCCTTAGCACAGCAGTATCGGTGGAAGCGGGCGGTTGCAAGAAACAAATGGACGTATTTCTGTCAAACGGAATCATGTGCATTATGACGTGAGCCCTGTTATGCATGTATTCTTATGAGTCTCAGGGCTCATGTCTTAATGCACATAGTACTGTTTGATAGAAATACGTCCAAATAAGGTTAGTGAACATCAACCCACGAGAGACCCTATGCTTTGCCCATCATGTTCTCCCCTTGTCTCTAACAACCGCACCATTTTCAACCAGTAGGATTGCTCCATTACCCCTTTAAAGGGCTTCTTTGTTTAAAAATTAAAATAATCAGCCCGCTGGTGTAGACCCTTACCTTGTCTGTGAACGCATCACAAGCGATAGAAAATGCTCACATCTAACAGGAGAGCAACATCAATATAAAACCTCACGAAAGGAGGTTGAAAATTAAACGAGGGAAACAAGAGACACCGCGGAACGAGAGAAGAGAGAAAAATGTGCATAAAGTAAAGCGAAAAGACTACGGTGGAGCGAAAAGGAAACCAATTACTGACTGCAGGGGCCGGACCCTCGTCCCCCTCCAAGCCCCCGGATCCGGAAAAAAAGAACCTAATAAATATATTGCAGCATCCGCCTAATTATAATTTTAAATTCCTACTCAGAAAAGGTTAAGAGAAAGAAAATATGAAGAATATCGTCGCGGGCTCGCCGCACAGTGACAGCGAGTCAGTTAGAATGGTCGGGCCAGCGCTCCCATTTCCCGGAACTAGTTCCAAATTTCGGAATTTTTTAAATTTGTCTGACTTTTTCCCGGAACTTTTGAAATTCCCGGAAGGTTCCGGATCTTTTGCATTTTCCGGAACTTTTGACGGTCATGGCATGGGAGCACTGGGTCGGAAATTATGTTCAGAGGCGGATCCAGCAATTTGGCGACACCGGATTTCCTCCATTTAAAACTATGTTAAATAATCGATTCTTCTCGGAGCACCTTGCCCCTTCAAGGATAGATGCATTACAGATGCATTACAGATAGATGCAATGTTGCCAATTTGCTGGATCCGCCAATGATTATGTTGAGATTTTAAAAGCTTGTTTCTTCGTAAATATGAAACTCGGAAGTTTAAAAGTGGCTTGATTGGTTTTTTCCTCAATTTTTAAAAAAGCATCCCTTTGAATTGTGACGAAATGAAGACGCAAATGAAGAGTTTTCGTGCGAAATTTCATGTGCGACCCGACCGGATGTCTCGTTCCTCTGTGCGGTGGATCGGAAGAGGCCGAAGGAGAAGTCGGAAGAGGCCGAAGGAGAAGACGCAAAGCATGAGACAAAGGATGAATGATCATTTATTTCCCTTCCTTTATTATTTCCGTTCTATGGCAAAACGTCGTATAAACATCGGAGCCTTGTCGCATTTCCTTCGATGAAATGTTGATTTTAAGAAAAGTCCTCGGAGTGTTCATTTGCGATAAAACCACTAAGACTCGTGTATATCTCGTTTGCGCTATTTAAAAATCTCCAGTTCCGTTTCATTTTTTCCATAGGAGAACGAATCTTAAATATTCCTTCAAGTTTTTATAGAATTTTCCCGCGTAGAGAAGAAAATCCTGCAAGTTTTAAAGAACTGACGTTGAGTAATTTTTCGCTCAAGAAATAAAGTAATAGTAGAAGGTTGCAACGTCGCAAACCGAGATACGTAGCTGGGTAGTTTAACCGCCACAAGAGCCTATCCTTACATACTATGACAGATGAATTTGACCCGAATTCAGTAGAATGGAGGCTGGGTTTTAGAAAATGTTATGCTTAAGCTCTTGGAAAAGTTCAGGTCTTTTATTGACAGATGAATTTGACCCAAATTCAGTAGAATGGAGGCTGGGTTTTAGAAAATTTTATGCTCAAGCTCTTGGAAAAGTGCAGGTCTTTTCTCAAGTGTTTCAACGAAGTTGCGCGCATCGTTTTCGCATAATTCCTTTCGATAGTGGGTAAGATTCTACGAAAAATTCAAAGAATAGTATACATAAACAGAAAAGTACGCTTCACCCCCGGGCCTTTACGCGGAAACGACAATCGACGTGAAGCCTTGCACCCTCAAAAGGCCGCTACGTGTGCTTTATTTCCAATAGCTCTTTAAATAGGTCTGGCTTATCTAGGTTAAAAAAATAAACACTTATAGTTGCAAAAGCCGTAGAGATCGGCCCAATTACTTTTTAAAACAAATCATGACAAAATATGAAAATCGATGGGGGGGGGGGCGTCAGAAAGCTTATACATGACTGTCCACAAACAATCAAAATTCAGTTATTGATGCAGGAGCATGAGTACACCACGAATATTTTTGGCCAAAACAACGCGACGTTTGCTTTGTCAAACTTGAGTGGAGTCACGGTGGTTTGAAGTTTGCAGTTGAAAAATCGCAGTTTCGAGGAGAAACCTTTCAGAATTCTAATCTGCCATGTGTGGGGCACAAAATTGCTAGATCATAGTAACACTTCACTCCTTCTAACCTAACTAAAATAATTAAAACAATGAACGAAACTAAAAAACAGCGAACCGATTAAATCAACTAAGGCTAAAATCAAACTAAAAAACTCAGATTCGCTTACGTCTAATTGCCAACGATTGAATTGGCAATTAGACGTAAGCGAATCTGAGTTTTTTAGTTTGATTTTAGCCTTAGCTAACTAAAATAAACTGAACTGTTATCGCAACTTACTCTTCAGGGGGTTGATTATTAAAATGCATATGTCGCAGGCAATTAGCAATCGCCGACAATTTGCAAGCGGTTCATATGTTGTTTCAATATATCGCAATAATGCGCATCGGCATAATGCAATTTTTAAGGGTCATGGTCTTCAAAAGTGTGAGCGCGGCTTGAATGCGCCTTCATTTTTTGTGATATTCTACGCTTTGTCAGGATGTTAGTTTAGTTGCCTGTCCGATTTCAACCTGACTAATACGGAGTACACTACGCGCTCTGCTGAGTGTGCATACTTCTGCCATATCTAAGGATGGAAAAGTGTCTATTCACATTTTAGGCAACATAATCAGCACTCTAATCTCGCCCTTTTATTTTTGAATTATATGATTTTCTACATGTATTCACCGCTGGCTTGCAAATTGCCGGCGATTGCTAATTGCCTGCGACACATAGACAAAGCGATAGATAAAGAAGACAAAAGGAAAATGGAGCAATCCTATTAGTGGTGAAAGCGTATGATTGCAATGGACGAAGGAGGTATGTAAAAGACTAACTAACGGCAGCTTACGAGAGACCCCTTAGATTACCCCGTTTCAAGTAATAGGATTGCTTTTTTTTACTTTCGTCTTCTTTGTCCATCGCTTTTTTTTTATCCATTTCAGTAATCAGCCCGCACACCATGGGCAAGAGGTTTGCATCAATATCTCAAAATCCGATTTTCCGCACCCAGTTGTACCCCGTTTCAGCCAATAGGATTGCTTTATTTTCCATTCGCCCTCTTTGTCTATCGCTTTTTCTATCAATTTCAAAAATCAGCCCGCAGACTATGAAGAAGAGGTTTGCGTCAAAATCTCGAAATTCGGTTCCCCGCACCCAGTTGGAAAAAAATTCACTCTGCTGAGCATATTTCTTTTGTGTACGAATGTCCTTTCTCCTGTGAACGGTCCCATGCGCATCCACGTGCATCCTGGAAAAACTCTATTTTTAAGGGAAGACTTTTGGCAAGGTGCTCAGCTCATATCGATACGGCGTTTTTCCTGAGGACGGTGCTATTATATTACTTGTGCGAGTCTCAGGACGCTGCTTTTGTAACGGTGGCCGGGGCGCAACATAAAACGAGGGCTCATGCATGGGGCTCGGAAAATATTTTATTGACTCGCCAAATTGATTCCTCCCCCGTATCCCACGGCGTCGCCGCTCCGAGCTCGGAGGTGCCGCGGCCGCGGGCCCGGCTTTAAATCAGCTCCTGGACCGTCGCTGGACACCCCCCCCCCCCCCCCCCCCCNTCCCACCGGCGGAGGTGAAAATCCGAGACGTTTGTTCCGGGCAAATCATGAGAGCCGAAACGAGAACAACGAGGAGGGAATCATAATTCCAACGATGATGCCGATTTTCGGATGGTATTCGACATTTTTCCGAGTCAAGACAATTCGGCTCATGGATGTCACAAACGGGAATAAAGATTACAGAAATTAAACGTTTTTCGTAATCTTTGATCGGCCCATTCTCAAATGCTTTTCTCCGTTCCTCCTCTCATTCCGTTTGTTCCTTGCCGAACCCGTAATTCCCTGCTCCATTCCAGATTATAATCTTTGCAATTGGTGAAAATGTAATCTTTATTCCCGTTTGTGACACTGTGGAGGCCTAAAATACGGGAACCAATCAGAAATGGATTCGAATTGTCTTGACTCTCAGTATAAAGGGACTCTAGCCAGAACGAGAACGCCGAGGAGGGAATCATAATTCCAACGATGATGCCGATTTTCGGATGGTATTCGACATTTTTCCAAACCCGCACACGGAGAAAAAAATACGGTTATTCGACGGTTACCACGGTAATAATGTCACACGGGATTCCACGGTAGTGAAACCGTGGATTTTGGTGATATCTTTGATGAGCACAGTAGCATAACCATGCTCATAATATGTCTGTGCCCACAGCAATACTACGGTGAATACGGTCATATCACCGTGCTCATCGTTACAAGAATCAAAATCCACGGTTCTATTGCCGTGGAATCCCGTTTGACATTACTACCGTTGCAACGGTAGAATAACTGTTTTTTTTTTTCTCTCTGTGTACTGCTATTCTAAGGAAGAATCCCGTCTCGTCGTTTATTTCATCAAACACGTATACATTCAAATGTTCCCAGCTTTTACGCGCATATTGCATTTTTACGTGGAGAATTTTGAGAATTTCAATTTGAAATTTTTTTCTAATTTATCTTCTGATCTCATGCAAAACTTAATCAGAATTTCAACAAAAATTATGCAGGTTAATTTTCGTGAAAAAATTAAATCGTTTGCGTCAATATTTTACCCTTGGAAGGAAGTTAGGTTCCTTCGCACGGGGAGCGACGATATGAGCCTTCGGGAGTTGTCAAATATCCTCTGTCAAAATGGGAATTTTCTGTAAAAATTATGAACGTTCCCTCTCGATTTTGTAGAAACTATTATTCGCGATTTGATCCAAAGTAATTGCGAATTTTAATGGAGGATCTTCATCCAGTTTCTCAGTAATAAATATTTTATCGCGGAGAATTTGGCAAAATCCGAATGTTCATTCGGCGTTTTTCCCTCGTGGCAGCGTGGTAATGTAACTTGGAGTGAGAGAAAAACTTAAGTTACAGATTCAGAAGTACAAGCCATTTTGGACACAGAACTTTTTTCGTTCAGGTAGCCGATCATCATTTTGGAACCGAATTTTAATCAGCTGAACCGAAGTTCGGTTCCATGGAGCAAAAAATTTGGCGATCCGCGTGCTTATATTATTCGTGCTGTTATGTGGGGCCACAATCTGTAGGCACATAATCGGACATGTTACTCGAGCTGTGCACTGGAAAAAAAACAACATTGGATCTAGATTCCAGACTCTTAAAGAAATCGACAAGAAAAAATACTCTTGATTTAATCGGATTTTTGCTTGAATCAAGAACCAAGCCTCTTAATTTGAGCGGATTTCCTTTTGATTTAAGCAAAAATCTGA
This sequence comes from Bemisia tabaci, assembly GCF_001854935.1. NCBI lineage: Eukaryota > Metazoa > Arthropoda > Insecta > Hemiptera > Aleyrodidae > Bemisia > Bemisia tabaci. The sequence goes on from NW_017566833.1 coordinate 359,147, forward strand.
TTGATCAAGAGTATTTTTTCTTGTCAATGTTTTCAAGAGTCTGGACTCTACATCCAGTGTGTGAGACCACTCTCTGTCACAAAAAAAGCGTACAGTCACTGAAATGTATTATCTCGGAGCTGAGCATCAGTTTTCTGGTTTCACCACGGCATTTTCCCCCCCACTTTTGAAGTATAACATCCATCAATCAACCAAAACCGAAAAACCGGCCCTTTTGCCCGTTAACTCTTTGGCAGAGCTCCTCATTGATTCTGCCAACCGCGCCTCAGTCCCCCTCTCATCAGTCCCTTGTTTCCCTCAGAAGAATCATCCGTTCCAATGAACGCATCTCAACTTGCACAATCTGCATCCGAACCCCTGCGTTCTTATCACAAATGTCCGTTACGATGTCGCGCTCTCGTCTGAACCGTTTATTTATAAAAGAACCCAAGCGACGTGCCCTTCGTTTCCCGTATCCATCCCGCTCTCCAGAGCCCAGTTTTCGGCGTTTGTGTCCTTTCGAAAATAAACGGTTCGTTTGTCCTCAGAATCCCCTCGAGGAAGAGACAAGGCTCTCCGACCTACAAGCGTAACTACTACATTGAGCCGAGCCATCTAGCCCTTAAATTTCATTATTTTTCCGGTACTCGTTAAGAAATGAAGATACGCGCTTTTGCCCGACGGAGAATTCGGAGATAAAGTCGAGAGAAAAATCTGCCAAGTATGTTCATTTCCGGTGCCGATTTAAGCGCGTTAAATTGCGCTGAAAATGCAGAGCATTAGCGGTCTCCGTACCAAGCGCTCGTGCAGACCGTAACTTCTTTAAGAAAGCATAACCGCTGCTTTGCGGGGGGTATCTTGTTTTAATTTATCTCCAGATTTTTCCCTTCTTCGCGATTTTTCGCCCGTGTCCTCTCCCGGGATGGCGCGTAAAATTGTTATTTCTCATCTTTCTCCCGCTGTTTCTTCCGCCCCCTCCCCCTCCCCCCTAGTTGCACCCCCTCAAGAAAGCGGTTTAACAAGCCATCGAGTCGTTGCATTCTTCTCTCGACCCGGCGCACAGTAGAGTGAGTCAATTAGAGAAGTCGGACTTGATTCGGAAACTTCAAAAGCTTATTTATTTGTCGATACAAAATGTTGAGGTTAAGAAGTGATCCCTTTGGTTTTCTAATAAAATTTTTCAAAATGAGCATCTTTCAAAACTTGCATAAATAATTAAATAAAAATTAGTAGTTTTTGTCAAAAAAATTTATGTCCGACCTTTTTTATATCTCGTTACATTGTGCGGCGAGGAGTATGATTCTAAAATGCTACCAGGCAGTTATATCCGCGCAACGCGATACACAGACGATGATCGAACGTGAATGAGGAGGAACAAGGGAGAAAGATAGCACGCAAGGCGCAAAAGTGGGGTTGGGAGGAGAGAGAAGGAGCTGATTAAGGAAACGCTAGAGATAGGTTCTTCTTTTTTAGAGCATGGTGCAAAAAAAAACAAGATCTCGATAAAAATTATAACAAGGTTTCCTATCGAGATCGAAAAAGAATTTGTGGAATAACAGTACGGAAGTAAAGTGTTTTTCCAGGGAATAGATGCTACAATACGATGAGCCCAGCTAATGCTTTCTTGAAAACTTTAAATTCTTTGCAATAAGTTGAACTATATTTCGTCAATACGTCCAGACGCTAATGCTTATTTTGATATACTTAGAAAAATAAACGGCAAGAGTAATGTGAGCGTATTCCTTCTTGATTTTGTTTGTGTAACCGAAACTAATGGTCGAATCAATCAAATTTTGAGTAAAACTAAGTTTTCTGATAAATGCTACAAATTGTGTTTATTCCACAATTTAATTATGATTCGTGCTAAAATTAGCGATGAATTTTGGTTTACCTTTACGTAAAACTCAGAATACAGTTTTTTTTAAATTTTAAAAAATTTGAGGTCGAGGGCATGAAGAATCAAACAAGCAGTTTCGACACTTTAGTGTTGAAAATCGCGTCCATATCAAGGTCTACTACCTGCGGGTGAATTGACTTTGAAAATGAACCAAAAGTAAAAACACTGCTTGATTGATAGGATAGATATACTTTTGAAAAAGTCAATATAGGCCACGTTTGCTATCTTAGATTTTGGAATTTGAAAATTCGTCTAAAAATTCGAGTTTCTAGTCAAAAACTACCCCCTGATACCGAGTTCCACAAAATCAATCCAACAGCAGGCGAAGTAAAATTCTAGGCCACATCTGGCATTTTGTATTCTCTAATTTAAAAAATACAACTGAAAATTTGAATGCCTCGTCTAGAAATACCCCCCGGTACATCACGGGCGCGATCAAATTCTATTGAAGTCTCAAGAACAGGTATTTCATCAGGTGAGCCTCTTTAGTTAGCCGTATTAATAATGATCGTTCTTTCCTTTTAAATCAATTGAGGCTTAAATTTTTGTCACGAGCAATAATGGTTATAAAACATGCGAAGCAGAACGTGAAATGCAGCAATTAATAGGTTGGCATGCATTATTTGATAGAGCAGTTCACTTGAGTTAGGTTCCAACCTAAGAATACAACTATTTAAACCTTGGTGTGTTGCACAGTATCACACGCAATTGAAGGCGTTTTATATTGGTCCGACCGCGACCTACGAAGAGAGTCTTGATGTGTTGACTTTGAGCGCTGTTTGCGCTGCATACGTCGAATGCAAAATGATGAGTAATTTGCATATATTATTGTTACGAAGGCCTAAAATGACGTTTCAGGTTAGGTTAGGTTAGGTTAGGTAAGTTAATACTTTATTTTATACAAATTATGAAAGTCTGAATTCTTTATGCCGAAAATGTTTTTCTCGTGTCGAGGCCATTCTCTGGACGTCAAACAAAATTCTTTAACACCAAGTTTTACAAAAACCGATCGAACAGGAGCGAGGAACCAAAAGATGATATTTTCCGTCTTATCCGCGGCATTTCAAAATCACGGATTTCTAATTATGTCCCATATGCTAACCTTCTAGTCTTATAACGAATTTAAAGAAATTTTAATAGAACATACCGTCTGAGAAACTCGTCAGTTTTGAAATAATAGCCAAAGATTCTAGAAATCTGTCGGTTGGTTACAAAATGCAAATGAATCTTGCAAAACAAGCTCCAATGAAAAGTTGAAAATGGCATATTCTCGTTCAAATGGATGGTGTGGTGTTCATGAGAGTGACTTCGATGGCGGGACGGCCACCTTAGTCTATCAGTAGAGGAAACTGTAGGTTGCCTCTTACAACAGCAAATTATTTCTCAGTATTTGTGACCGCACGTTTAAGAAAAGGTGTTAGTCCAAAAACATTAGAGGTTAAGTTATTGATACCAGAGCCTAAGGAGTGTTCTATAAATAATTTTGTACGACAAACACGTATGAGCGGAACTACGACCTTATTGTGAGGGGGGTATTTCATGAAAAGGGGAGACTAAACGATATTCCAGCAAGGGAGACCTGTGGGAGTTCCTAGTCTTAAAAGAGGGTTCGGGGGATTTTATCAGCTCCAATAAGGGAGGCCTTTCCGGGCTAATTTTGGAAAAGTAAGTCGTCTCCGGAGCAATTTCTAGCTGTTCTCACCGAAAAATTGATTGAAGTACAACCTTAAAGACGAACGACACGTTAAGCACTTATTTAGCAGAATATCTCACATTGTTTGAGAGGGGTCAAGAGGAATTCTGGGGGAGGTGGGAGCAGTGAGCTGATTGTTGAAATTGATAGACAAAGCGATAGACAAAGAAGACGTAGGGAGTATGGAGCGATCCTATCGGTCAATTTGGGTAGTTCTTATAGATTGAGGGAGAAGAAGGTGGACTAACCATCGGGTCTCTCGTGAGTTGCCATTAGTTAGCATCAGTTAGTTCGTCTAATACCTACCTCCTCTGTCTATCACAACCTCTTTCTTTCACCAATAGGACCGGTCCATATCTGTTTTGTCTTTTTTGTGTATAGCTTCGTCTATCAATTTCAACAATCGGTCCGCTTTCGCTCGGTTCCCTCTAGTTTGGCCCATCCATGAAAATACGTTACAATCTTAATCCAAATCGGAGTTATGGTGATTTGAAGTTTGCAGATCAAAAACTGTAGTATCAAGAGAAAGCCGTTTCAAACTCTAATCAGTGGCGTGGCGAGAATTGCGATGTATCGATTGTTCTGCCATTTAAACCTATGGTAAAGAATCGATTATTAAGGTGTTCGCTGCGAATACCCTGTTTATCGATCCTTTTCCATAGGTTTAAATGGCAGAACAATCGATACATCGCAAAGCACGCCACGCCACTAACTCTAATCCACCTTGTTTAGAGGAAGAACTTATCGGATTAAAATGCAACTTCATGCGTTCAAACGTCTGCTTCGAGATGCTTCAATTTATACATGTGTATGTCTCTCCGTATGTCATCGAGGAGGAGCGGAGACTGCAAGCGAGAGGGGTCGGAGAGAAAGCATCAAGACGAATTTTCCAGCTCAAGAGCTCGCACTGGAAGCTCCAATTATTACCGTTCCCCTTCGTTTACCGCGCGATAGAAACCTACTCGGAGTCGTTATAAAGATGCTAACGTTCTCAACCCCACGATCCCGTCTCTCGATGCCGAGCACTGCGAGCTATCTCCCGCATGAGGTCACCAAACAAGAAAATTTCCCGCGAATTTTTCTCGCCGTATATCTCATTCCCGCCCCGGCAGTCTGGTTTCGTTTCCTGTGTGCACGCTGCACAGAAATGCACGAATGCAGAAGGATGATTGTGCTTACTATATTAGTGATCGCATACTCGCTGCTGGAAATCTAGTAGACATTGGTTGATTTCGATCGGTGTTTATCACCTATAGTTACGTTTATCAGACACGTGATGAGCGCACTTTCAGAGATCTCACACTGGCTATTAAATTTCCTAGAGAGCATACTTTAGTAATCGGGAATCTAGTATACTATCGTGCACTCACCATGTGTCATTTTCATTCATTTCGATGCGTACACTGCTTCCTTTAAGGATTTTTAGTGTATTTTCCGAAGGAAATACACTATTGCATTCTCCCATGATGTCAGACCCAGACCTGAGACATTGTGAAGAGCACCGATCACGGGTCGTAGATCACGAAAATATATGCTATTCAAATTCATGTGTATATATATATGTATGTATATATATATGTATGTCTAGATGCTGATCGTCGTTAAATAAAATTAACTAACTAACTATGTACGTATGTATTTCCGCCTTTTGAAGATTTTTCGATTTTTGAGTGGTTATATCTTTCTTACGTTGAAAGATATTTTGACCAATTTTTTTGCATTTTGTAGAGACTCATTAGGACTACTATTCTGCGAAAAAAAATTGAAATTTGAGGCAATAGATTTTGAGGGGTGGGGCTCGAAAGTGGGGGGAGGTGAAATCTTGTCCACTCGATAACTCGAGCGAAAATGAATATTTTGAGCTGAAATTTTTATAGGTGGTAGTTCTCCCCTAGGACTGGTTTGGTATTGAATTTGAGCTAAATCGGCTGAGCCGTTTAAGAATGGCGAGCTTTGAAAGTTTTAGGCGAGGGGTGCGCGGCATGAGGGGAGCCGACCGGAGCAGGGCCGCACAGTGGGTCGGGGCTCGGGGGAGAAAGTTTTTGGACAAGCTGATCGTCGCACAGTGGGTCAGGGGGAAGAAGTTTTTGGACAAACTTTTCGTCGCACAGTGGGTCAAGGGAAGAAAGATGCTGGATAAATTGTTCGTCGCACAGTGGGAATAACTGTGCTGCTCTTATGCCTCAAGAAATTAATTCATTCCCTTACAGATTGATCCCCCCCCCCTTCGGAAAATACACTCTTCCCGCGGTGGACGCGCGGGTCGCTTAAGAAGACAGAACAACTGGAATGGACACTCAAACTAAAAAGCGCGCGCGAAGCGCGCGTCCTGGGGGGGCTTGGGGGGGCGAAGCCCCCCCCCAAAAAACCGGCGCGGAGCGAAGCGGAGCGCCGGTTTTTTTCTTCTTTTCTTTTCTTTAAAGATGGAAAAATCTCAGAACTTAGTGGGGACAACCTCCACACTTCTCACATGGGATACATCTCTTCCTGAACAAGAACAGTTTTTATTTGTTGTATATGTTTATTCCGACTTTTGATATGAGTGGTCACATTGTCTTGCCTACCGCTTTGTTTAACGGAAAACACCTTTAAAAACAGGCGCGGAGTAGGACAGAACAGACTGTAATCGCGTGGAACAGATAGTAACGGAAAGGATTGTTTCAGAATGGAACGGAACGGATAATACTAGAACATACTGTTATGGAACGATACGGAATGAAATGGATAGGAACGAATGAAAATTGAAAAGATTGGAATCGGATCGTAACGCAACAAAATTGGGGTCTGATATCAGAGCAGTGCTAATTTCTCCCGATCGAGGAAAAAATGGAGACGCTAAAACTTTTCGCTGTGGCAATAAAATAAAAATTCTGCTGGAAATAAAGTATTTGAAATCGATTTCTCATGTCTGTAATGCCGGTTTGGTCCCTTTTCCCTATTTGTACGACTTCTGCGAATGAAAGGTGCGACAATTTATGAGGTCAGAACGGAATTATAATGAGGGAAGCATTGTTTCGTATTTGAATCATTGGCAATATCTCCCGGCCAATCATTTCCTATTTCTTTCTTCAACGGTTATTGCGCAAAGAAAAATAATGACGGCTGTATCATGAAATAATTCATAACACGTAACATAATATAATTGGATACACGGAATTTTAGGTACCGTGCTTTGTAATTGAAAATATCTGTCTCGAGGAGTCAAATCACCACAAGGTCTCTCACATCCTCATTGCAGAAATTGAAGTATTTTCTCGAAACTTGGCGCTATATATTTTGCTATATAAGTGCATCCTGGGAACTTGCAATATTCGGAAAGTTAAAGATGTAAGACAGCTTTGGAGGAACTTATGAAGCATATTTAAATCAGTGGCGTGGCGTGCTTCGATATATATCGAATTACCCCATTTGAAGCTTTGATAAAGAATCAATTATTAAGGTGTTCGTTGCGAATATCTTGAAAATCGATCCTTTTCCACAGTTTTAAACGGTAGATCAATCGATATGCATCGCAAAGCACGCCTCGCCATTGATTTAAATTGGTTTTTCGAAGAAATCCGATCCGCGTGATATTGCGCCACCGGTTTCTTCGAAAAAGGAGTAATTATCGTAACTTACGAGTGAACAGAGAAAAGGGCAGCATAATGTGCAGCATATAAGAATGCGTTGACGAAGATGCAATGAAAAATATTTATTTGTAAAATTAGGGAAACAAACATTGGTTTTTGACTTAATGTGTAAACATGAGGTATCCAAAAAGGTACTTCTCTCTTTCTTATTACTTTACGGTGCTATTCCCGTTTTCCAACTTTTCGAAAACAATATTTGGTTTACCTTAAAAAATTTGATATCATATTATTCAGAATGTATTCCACGTCATGGTTCGGTACTTTCCTAAGATCCAAGTCATCACTGAAAAAAAAAGAATGGTAACATTTACTATAAGTCTTCTTGATTTTTTACACAGTGATACTATTTAGTGAACATGACCAGATTTATGGTAGTACTCATCAGAACTCTGCTGATAGGTACTTACCATTATATGGTAAATGCTACCATAGAGTCTGGTGTTTATTATCGTACTCATATCACTGGGTCAGAGTATGGTAAAATCTACCATGTTTTTTTTTCAGCGGATTAATTAATTTTCCCCCCTAGACACCGGTCTTGAATCCGCGTAATGGCATGCGGTTCTCGTCTTTGCATCACTCAGGTTCGCCGTGTCTGATTCCTGGTACAAATTAGGACGCCTGTTGAACTTTGATACGGCCCCCGAACACCTGTTATGTAATTACCCATTGGAGGTTAGAGTGCAGCGGGTTGTGTCGCTGAAAGGGCAGCGCGATAAGAAGGGTACTAAAGGGATCCCCTCGGCCGACGGCCCCTGCCCCCTCTTTCCCTTCCCCTGCTCGCTAATCAGTGTGAAGTAGGTATCGCCGCCAAATTGGAATAATTCGCCCACGCGCTTCATCGCGTTGCCGTAGCATGGTAAAGCGTGAGGAATGCCAGAGCGCCTTCGATTTTTTGTATATGCAACATGGCCAACATGCCCTTAAAATTATCAAATTTTTGGTGGGAAGCAAAAGCTTCTCGCTATTCTGGGAGATTTATCAGATAATTTTAAGAAACAACATTTTTTTCAACACTGTACCAAATAACGCTAGTTCCTTTTTGCTAAATGCGATCCAGATAAGGCTCCTACTATGTAATGAGCTCCATCTTCGGTTACGTTAAAATTATATGTTTGTCCCTGGTTTAATCTAAAAATTACAACACATAGACGAATGAACTATTATTTATTTTCCTCTTGTGTATGTTACAGTGGTGCTGCAGGCGTACGAACTCATGGTTGAGTACAGCAACACGGCGGTACGCGGGTCCACAGTCTTCCTTCGGTGCACAGCGCCCTCTTTCGTTAGAGACTTTATCACAATAACCTCCTGGGTCCAAGACTCTGCCTTCAACATATACCCATCAATTAAAGGAGGTGAGTCATTTTTTTCTTCATAAGTGAATGCCTCGTGAGACATCAAGAAACTAGGCAACATGAAATGCAGTTAGGCTGCTACTGGTTAAATCCATCCAGCAGGAAGATTATCGGAATTGATTTAAAAAGTGATGGGCAAAGACTTCTTTTCTTTTGGCTTCAAAGGGAAAATTGAGCGATCCTGTAGAGAATTTGCAGGTGTCAGACATTCGATGAATTTCGTGTCTAAGTGGAAACTACTAAGTGAACTGAACACGAGGATACCCTTGCTCCATGAATTGAACAATTATTGGAGAAGATATGACAAAATGATCTAATCTGCTAAAATACGTGCGTTTAAATGGGAAATGCCACCAGATGACGTCATTAGGTGGTGCATTTTCTCACTTTTAAATCTACTTTTAGACTATTTTCTATATTAGAAAAAAATTATGAAAAATACTGTGAAATCATCTCTGTAAGCATTTTCAGATGAAGCACTAAAAAATTTGCTCGCAAATTCTCCATTGGGTGATTCGGGTAGTTGCAATGGGCAAAGGAGGTACGTAAGAGACCGTAAGGTAACAGTAATCTACGAGAGACCCTGTTAGTTCAGTTAGTCCATCATTTTCCCGCTTAGTCCATAACAATCACCCGCCTCCGTCAATAGGATTGCTCCATTTTCTCTCTGTCCTTTTGTCTATAGCATTGTCTATGAATTTCACTGATCCGCCCGCAGTTAACCTTTAAATCATTATCGATTCGGTTTTCTTCAGCCTTGTACTGGCTAAAGTAATGATTATTCACATCAAGAAGCCTTTTTTTAATCGTGGAGGGGAAAAATTCGAAGCTTCGGTTGATTTGACGAAATGAACATAAAGTATTACACATCTTTGGTGATTTTGAGGTTCTCCTATTTTGCCGAATTCAGATGTTTTGCATGTCGAAATTAACGCAAAGTATGCCGAGAACAATACAAAATTTGGATGGGTTATTTCTGACTTCCCATCTCATATTACTGGGAATTAGTGTACCTGGAAACGGAAACGTTTCCCTTAGTGTACACTGGAAAAAAAAAAACATTGGATCTAGAGTCCAGGTTCTTGAAAACATTGACAGGAAAAAGTACTCTTGCTTCAATCGGATTTTTGCTTGAATCAAAACGAAATCCGCTCAAATTAAGAGGCTTGGTTCTTGATTTAAGCTAGATTCTGATTGAATCAAGAGTACTTTTTCTTGTCGATGTTTTTAAGAGTCTGGACTCTAGATCCAATGTGTTTTTTTCTCCAGTGTAAGCTTCTACGTCATAAAATAAAAGCGTAAATAATGCAACATTGCAATGAAATATCCTTGTTGTAGCCTACGGTGCCAGAATGAGAGTGTGTGTTGATCAAAAGAAATGACAGTTGCATGAAAAATCGCCCTAGGCGATTTTAGAGACTTACTTGTTTTCGCTTCTTCCTCCTCCTCGCGATGTCACTTTTTCCTCTCCTCTTGAAAGATGCTCGCGGATCACAATGATTCTTCCATCTGATTTATTTTCAAAGTAACAGCTCGTTCTAATGCGAGACAAACATTTTTATTTTCCAAATGAACAACTTGTCGCACGCTCGGCATACAGCATTGAAAAATACGCGCGGAAGTACATTTGTGTCTGAACACACACAATTCGTTTTCTTGCAGTATAGGGGTAAAAAGTCTCTGTTACATATCGACGGTGAAACTACCAAACCACGTATCTCGGTTTGCGACGTCGCAGACTTCCTGTCATACTTTAGTTTTTAAATGAAAAACTACTTAATATCCAGTCTTGAAAATTTCCATGATTTTTCCTCTTTGTGCGGAGAAAATTCCGTGAAAATTTCAAGGAATGATATTGATTTGGTCTACTTCAAAAAAATAAAATGTGAGCGTAGATTTTTAAACACCGCAAACGAGATACGTGGTTTGGTAGTTTCACCGTCGATATTCAGCCGTGTCAGAAATCGAGGGAGGTCACCTAGGGATAACATAATCGTATCTGCAAATCTGTGTGCTGTAGTTGGCAGTTTATTTTCAGGGCTCGCTACTTCTCGTTCCTAACATAAGATACGGCCTCTAAAATCTTGACACGCGAAAAACTTGTGTCAAAGTTTTGCAATCCTAAATGTCCGGATTTTTCCGATCCTTTGATTTGTGCTATATCTTTATAGAGGGACCGGACCCCAGGTAATTTTCATCGTATATTCAAGGGAGCCAAAATGTATATTTTCGGCCTTGGGTTTCATTATGGTCTGATTTAACCCAACAGGTCATCTGTAAGACACTCAAATCTACAATTACGTTCTTTTCTAACTCAGAACTCTCAATGTATCCAATTTTTGAAATTTTTCTTTTTTTTCAAACCATCTGTAGAGCTTTATTCCAAACTCGTCGAATCGGTCAATGTTAGGTCGTTTTAAAAAGTTCCAGTACATATCAACAGTTATTAACTTTCCCATGCTATTGCCGAAACTAGATTTTCAACCAATATAACATTATCTTTCTTTGCCCCGGACAAAATAGTTACCAAACGCATATCGACGGTGAAACTACCAAACCACGTATCTCGTTTGCTCACATCTTATTTTTTGAAGTAGACCAAATCAATATCATTCCTTGAAATTTTCACGGAATTTTCTCCGCACAAAGAGGAAAAATCACAGAAATTTTCAAGACTGGATNCAATCACCCGCCTCCGTCAATAGGATTGCTCCATTTTCTCTCTGTCTTTTTGTCTATAGCATTGTCTATGAATTTCACTGATCCGCCCGCAGTTAACCTTTAAATCATTAGCGATTCGGTTTTCTTCAGCCTTGTACTGGCTAAAGTAATGATTATTCACATCAAGAAGCCTTTTTTTAATCGTGGAGGGGAAAAATTCGAAGCTTTGGTTGATTTGTTGAAATGAACATAAAGTATTACACATCTTTGGTGATTTTGAGGTTCTCCTATTTTTCCGAATTCAGATGTTTTGCATGTCGAAATTAACGCAAAGTATTCCGAGAACAATACAAAATTTGGATGGGTTATTTCTGACTTCCCATCCCATATTACTGGGAATTAGTGTACCTGGAAACGGAAACGTTTCCCTTAGTGTACACTGGAAAAAAAAAACATTGGATCTAGAGTCCAGGTTCTTGAAAACATTGACAAGAAAAAGTACTCTTGCTTCAATCGGATTTTTGCTTGAATCAAAACGAAATCCGCTCAAATTAAGAGGCTTGGTTCTTGATTTAAGCTAGATTCTGATTGAATCAAGAGTACTTTTTCTTGTCGATGTTTTTAAGAGTCTGGACTCTAGATCCAATGTGTTTTTTTCTCCAGTGTAAGCTTCTACGTCATAAAATAAAAGCGTAAATAATGCAACATTGCAATAAAATATCCTTGTTGTAGCCTACGGTGCCAGAATGAGAGTGTGTGTTGATCAAAAGAAATGACAGTTGCATGAAAAATCGCCCTAGGCGATTTTAGAGACTTACTTGTTTTCGCCTCTTCCTCCTCCTCGCGATGTCACTTTTTCCTCTCCTCTTGAAAGATGCTCGCGGATCACAATGTTTCTTCCATCTGATTTATTTTCAAAGTAACAGCTCGTTCTAATGCGAGACGAACATTTTTATTTTCCAAATGAACAACTTGTCGCACGCTCGGCATACAGCATTGAAAAATACGCGCGGAAGTACTTTTGTGTCTGAACACACACAATTCGTTTTCTTGCAAGTGTAGGGGTAAAAAGTCTCAGTTACATATACAGCCGTGTCAGAAATCGAGGGAGGTCACCGAGGGATAACATAATCGTATCTGCAAATCTGTGTGCTGTAGTTGGCAGTTTATTTTCAGGGCTCGCTACTTCTCGTTCCTAACATAAGATACGGCCTCTAAAAACTTGACACGCGAAAAACTTGTGTCAAAGTTTTGAAATCTTAAATGTCCGGATTTTTCCGATCCTCTGATTTGTGCTATATCTTTATAGAGGGACCGGAGCCCAGGTAATTTTCATCGTATATTCAAGGGAGCCAAAATGTATATTTTCGGCCTTGGGTTTCATTATGGTCTGATATAACCCAACAGTTCATCTGTAAGACACTCAAATCTACAATTACGTTCTTTTCTAACTCAGAACTCTCAATGTACCCAATTTTTGAAATTTTTCTTTTTTTTCAAACCATCTGTAGAGCTTTATTCCAAACTCGTCGAATCGGTCAATGTTAGGTCGTTTTAAAAAGTTCCAGTACATATCAACAGTTATTAACTTTCCCATGCTATTGCCGAAACTAGATTTTTAACCAATATAACATTATCTTTCTTTGCCCCGGACAAAATAGTTACCAAACGCATATCGACGGTGAAACTACCAAACCACGTATCTCGTTTGCTCACATTTTATTTTTTGAAGTAGACCAAATCAATATCATTCCTTGAAATTTTCACGGAATTTTCTCCGCACAAAGAGGAAAAATCACAGAAATTTTCAAGACTGAATGTTAAGTAGTTTTTCATTTAAAAAATAAAGTATGACAGGAAGTCTGCGACGTCGCAAACCGAGATACGTGGTTTGGTAGTTTCACCGTCAATATCTGTTTTCTCAACCTATCGACATGTCTCGATCCGAAGAATCTGAAAGGCCTCGTGATGATTCTGAGAAGTGCCTGTGCGGCTCACGGAGAAGAAATAAGGCCTTGTTCGTATTTTATAGAATATGGAAAAGAATTTCACGTCTCAGATCTTCCGCAGGGCGAGCGGCGCGTCATGTCTTTCATCTTGAATGCACAAAAGAATTTCAAACGAAGAGAATCGTGCACCAGTCCGAAGCCCCCCACGTGTGCCTTCGGGCCGTTTTCGCACTGCTTTTGATGTACGCCAATTTGAACTCCTGAATTTTTTAGTACCAAGAGGTTTTTGTTCTGGTGAACAGTGTGTCAATAAGACAAATGTGCGAGCCTCATAAAAATAGCATCGTAAAATTCCTGACGTGAACCGACACATCGGGTTAAATATTGTGTCACATGTTTCTCCATTGATATTTTGCGTGGAGCACAGTCAATACATTTAAAATTTCAAATCTTAACTTATTAGTAAGTAAGTGTCGTTTTGTGCGCACGTAAATTCAAGCTTTGAGCCTGCCAAAACACACTCGAATCAAATGAAGTACCAAAATATTTACAATGCGCTTTAGACCGGCAGAAATATTTTTAGCCCCTTGAAACATTCAGTCATTATTATATAACGTATAAGTTTCTTTTCAAAGGTTGTTGTGACCAACATTGCCCCCCCCCCCCATTATGGTAAAATATTAGCGCTGTTTTGAGTCCTTTTCTATTTTTGTATCAGCTCAATAACGCAAGTCTGACTTTTTGTGTATCAATTGAGTCGTATTTGCGCGCACAATTCATGCTATGATGCTCGAGACTTAGAAGCAAAGAAGTTATACGCAAGAATAATAATTGGAAACGTAGAAGCTACGCAGAAATAATCACATACCTTTAATCTCAAACATCAAATCCCTATCAGTCCAATACTTCTTGTAGTGACACTCATGTTCAGTGGGCTAATCATTCAAATGGCGATGGACAAACCTATAGACAAAGGAGACCAAGGGGAATTGGAACGATCCTTTTGGTTGAAACGGGTGTTTGTTAAGGACTAAGGGGGGAAACGATGGACTAATTATAGGGTTTCATGTGGGTTAAAGTTTGTTACAAATAATCTATCACACACCATCGTAGTTTTTGTTCATTGCAACCACTCGCTCCCGCCATTAGGATCACTTTATTATCCCATTGTCTTCTTTGTCTATTGTTTTGTCAATAATTTTCAATAACCAGACCGCTGATTGTAGTTCTGAAGATTTGAATCGATAGGAAAAGTCATTGTTGAATCGATTCCTCAAAAAATGGATTCTAAAAACCCGATCTTCTAATCGCATCCACTGGAAAAACAGTCACTTGGATCTAGAGTCTAGACTCTTAAAAACATTGTCAAGAAAAAATACTCTTGATTCAACCGGATTTATGCTTAAATCAAAAGGAAATCTGCTTAAATTAAGAGGCTTGGCTCTCGACTCAAGCAAAAATCCGATTGAATCAAGAGTGTCTTTTCTTGTCAATGTTCTTAAGAGTCTGGACTCTACATCCAAGCGACTTTTTTTCCAGTGTCGATTCTACCTGACCGATTCAAGTCGATCTCAGCCCTAGAATCGCATCCTTTCGACTAGAGTCCCTTTATACCCAGAGTTAAGACAACTCACTTTTGGTTGGGCCAGGGATGGGCTGAAAGTGGCCTAAAAAAAAATCCAATTCTGATTGGTTCTCGCTCATGGAGGCCGAAACGAGTGCACCAAGATGGCGGTACCTCGAATGTGAACAGGAATAATGAAAATATTACCTAATTGTGGTTTATCAAGAGTAAATTGTTATTACCATCGGTCCAAAATGAAAATAGATTAAGAAATTATTCACAAACCAATCTCATTTTCTTTTTAATTGATCAATTTGTTGATGTTGTTGTTTTTGTGTGACAGACATCGCAGGATTCCTGATCCTTATCCCTCAATATCGTTCGTTTGGGTGCACTCGTTTCGGCCTCCATGGCCAGCCAAGGCCGGCTGCCAGTCAGCTGATAATCGAGTTGTCTTAACTCTGGGTATAAAGGGACTCTACTTTCGACAGGAAGAGCTACGAGTCTCTTTTCACGGCGGAACCCAAGGATCATCCCTTAGATCTCTGATCAAGCGGTCGGCGGAGCAATGTGCCAACGGCGGGGGTTGACGACTCGTCTGGGGTTCTTTCTTGGAAGCGAGAGAGCGGAGTGATGGGGTGTCAGCCCCGGGTCGAGTCACAAAGGAGCCCCCCCGAGTCGGACGGGGACGATAAAGCCCCCTCTTTGGGGTCTTTGTTATCCCATTTGCTCCGGCCGGGTGCGTCGTTTAAGCATCCTCACACTCACACTTACACGCCGCCCGGGGGTGGCGGGGGATGCGATAGCCGCCCCGGAGCGCCTGTGCTCCGTCAAGCGGGCAACCCGCAACACAACGTCGGCGTCTTGCTCCTTCCTTTTCGCGCCAACGCTGTTGGCTGCTCCAACCGTAATCGGGTATTTTTTTTTTTTTTTTTTTTTTTTGGCCACGGACGTTACATTTTGACACTTCAAAGTGTCATCAAGGGTTATTTATTTTGAGTGAAAAATGTAAAAATATCCGTAAACCCATGCGAAAAAGATTCCCCTCTTCCCTGCAAATTATTAAACAGTTAACTCTCAGAAAAAGCTACTAGGGCGTCGCGAATTTAGGGCTTTCATTTGAAGCACCCTCTTGAAGATTGAATCTTCTCATCAAATAGTGATCTTAATTACATTCTAATTGCACAAAAAGGTTTGGAGTTCAGTTGGAAAGAAGTTCGATTGATTGAGAAAGAGGGTTGGATGTTATGATAAAGTAAGCTATGCCTGCAATTTTTTGGATGCAGCACGGATATCCCGTAAGCACGAATAGCTGCATCCATACAATATTACTGAAAAATACTGAAGCATCTTCAATTTTTCCAACTCGTTGTGAGGTTGTGACGAAATTTAGCAACGTTGTTGCATTTGTAGGTTGTCGTTACACAAATGAACGGCGATTCGAATAAGTAACCAAAGAAATAAAGAATGAGACGAGCATAGCTAATGCATTTTAGTAAATAAATAGGACGTTATATTTTTTTAAGGCGCTTACCCATACATATGATTTTATTCCCAGTCTCCCATTTCACTTTTTCAAAGTCATTCTCATTCAATTAATCTGAAATTGTGTGATTCATATCGCACAAAAACGTTACCGGTTAACATGTGTGAAGTTGATATTGGCGAGAATTTTACGGAAACGTTATCGGTAGATTTTGCGTTCGGGAACGTTATGCGCCATTTTGAAGTTATATTTGGATGTATTTATGCTAAAAGGAACTATGTGCACAGGGTTTGCGTGTAGTTCCTTTTAGCATAAATATGTCCATTTCTCCTTGCGCTTCAGCGTTTAAGATGAAGTTGAATAATATTGCCACGCACTCAAAACTTTTTTCTTTCGGATTCGAATTTTTCGAGAGGAAAATTCTATGAGTGGTTGGCCTTAAACTGTATTCATACAATTTTTTTAATCCAAAATATCAATGGGATTATTTCCTTTTAATTCGGGCGAATTGACCCTGGTTGCCCTCGAAAGAATATAATTCTAGCACACAGAAAAGAAGGGGAAGGTCACTCCAATGTATGACCTATATTCTCGATGATTGGCTGATTATTTTTTCTATGTTCCTCCCCCTTTCTCAACATTTTGACCTCACATTTCCCATTTTGACCGATGTCCACTTTGGCTAACTGTTGTCGACATTTAGCACATTCCTATGTTACATTCTAGTGCGACTTGGCTGAACAAAAATTGCGCACCACCCCCTCATGAGAGGTATCTTAATTCCTCTTTTTTTTCTTTTTTTTTTAAACAGATGGAAAATATCATATGCTGCCAAGTGGAGAACTTTTAATTCGAAAAATTACAGACGCAGACAGGTATAAAGAATACCAATGTAGAGGTGTCAACAAGCTCAGCGGCGTTTCGCTCGTTAGTTCCAACACAGCTCGTTTCACTGTCACGGGTAAGTTGAATCCATTGCCTATCCGAAGTATCTCTAAATGTTCTGCTCTGAAAAATCATCAGCGCAATCACTCCTTCATTTTCCCACAAGAAATAGGATTCCTTGATTGATTCGCATGTACAGAATGTACTCAGCATTTCACATGGTCAGAGAGTGATCATTTCTAAATTGTTAGACATGTTTACTAAAGTGCTTGAACTGAAATAACCCTGCACCAAAGCAGATATTGCGACAGTGGTGATTTTGCAAGTGGCAGTTCCCCCACTTAAATCCTTTGTAAATATCGATTTTATGTGAGTGCCTCACCAAGAATCGATTGTTTTACATACATTTGAATGGAGGAAAAACAGTGTTGCCAGCTTTCAAGAATCGCCAGGGCTGTAGCCAGGGGGGGCGAGAGGGGGCGTCGCCCCCCCAAGTGAGATTTTTCGCCCCCCCTAGTGATATTGCGGGGTTTAATTAACTTCATTATTTATAGTCCCGGACTTTAGTCAAAAGTTCGGTTATTATTCCTCAATCCTAAAAGAGTTGGTGAATCAACTTATCAACAAGTTATTTGTGGAGTTGTCTTACAGCCAGGGCGCACACGCTGATCGCAGATAGCTTGTTTTTGAAGATGAGGTGACAAGCGACAGGGCATACAGAAAAAAAGGAGGTCTTTGCATTGCGGGCATCTTGGAATTTTTTTGATGACGTAGGTCGGCACAGCGACTTTAATCATCGATTTCCTTGAAAATGGTGTAATTTATGGAAAAGAGTCATTCTATAATTCTCATGGCACGCTGCGACGTGGCGTGCTGCCAGCTCGAAACGCGCACCGACGCCTACAAACCTAAGGGGATACTTCAAGCATTGCGCAATGCGTGAAGTAGCCCCTTAGGTTTGTAGGCGTCGGTGCGCGTTTCGAGCTGGCAGCACGCCACGTCGCAGCGTGCCATGAGAATTATAGNTTTCCTTGAAAATGGTGTAATTTATGGAAAAGAGTCATTCTATAATTCTCATGGCACGCCGCGGTACTGTAGGCTTTCTGCATGCTCGTTGGATAATCGGCAAAACTCTCCACCTGAAACTGACTCCATTTGTATTTGGTTCCCTTCAATAAATTAAAGTTCACTCTTAAATGACAAGGGTAGATTCAACCAATCACTTCGGTCTCTTCTTGCACCTCCGTTTGCGACGTTGCAGTTTTTTTCTCCTTTTAATTAGGTTTCTTTTTTTTTTTAGAAGTCGGCGGACTATGTCTTAAAATTTGCCTAAGACCATCATAAAAACTTAACAACATAAAGTCACACGAAGTTTAGTTCAATCGCAGCCATCCTATTAATCGCGTGAGACAATTTGACAAGACGTAATTTTTTAAATATATCGATGGCTTAGTGCAAAACCAC
The DNA here is from genome assembly GCF_001854935.1 of Bemisia tabaci. Lineage (NCBI taxonomy): Eukaryota > Metazoa > Arthropoda > Insecta > Hemiptera > Aleyrodidae > Bemisia > Bemisia tabaci. The sequence continues at coordinate 377,712 of NW_017566833.1, forward strand.
ATTCCTCCGTTTGCGATGTAGCAGACTTCTTATCATACCTAAGATGGACTGCATTTTGCAATTTGGAGCTATAAACTCTGGCGCATCTGAAAAAATACTTATGAGCATTGGGAAACTAATTGCACATATACGTTGTTTTTAAACCGGGCCGGAATTTATAGTTCCTAATTGCAAAATGTAGTCCATATGGACCGCGTTAAACAGAAAGGAGCCAAGCCACATCAGCTATTGCCAAATTTAATTTGGCAATTTAATTGTTTACATGAAAACGGTTGTGCGGATTTTTGTGCAAATTTCAGTGAAAATTCTCCACAGTTTGAAGCAAATTCTTTAAAAATTTCAAAGGAATCCGCGCAAACGTTCTCTCGTAAAAAAATGTATTGCCCACTTAAATTTGGCAATAGCTGATGTGGCTTGGTTCCTTTCTGTTAAACTCGGTCCATATATTCTTTGGCAAACTAGTCAACGTAATTTCTTGAAAACTTCCCGGTTTTGCTATTCTGATGTAGCCAAAATAATTTTATAAATTTTAAGCCATTAGTTGGCTTGTTTCTCTTAGGAAATATAAAATTAGAGCGGAAATTTCGAAAATTTGCAATCGAGATAAACTTTTTTGCATGTTTCACTAATAAATGTTTTCCCTAATGCCTCGCGTCCGAAAGCACATTGTTCTTAAATCATTTTTTGCCCCCCCCCCCCGCGACCTACATATTTATCGCCNGTAAATATCGATTTTATGTGAGTGCCTCACCAAGAATCGATTGTTTTACATACATTTGAATGGAGGAAAAACAGTGTTGCCAGCTTTCAAGAATCGCTACTGTATTGCAATGGGATACGAATCTGAAAAACAATCGCTCGAACTTGCTCGGAAAGCTTCCTATCCGCAAGGATGTCGCGCGTCGTTTTAGCTTTCTCGTTTGCATTCCCTGATTGCAGTATGTATACCTTTCGAGATATTATGTAGTCAGGTTTTGTAAAATAAAACGAGATGTTGTGTTAAATGATAAGAGAGCCTCGGTTTTTTTTTAAAATGATATCTTAAATTTTTGGGCTAATCATTGAATTGAGAAAGAAGATGTCAGGAAAAAACGTGATGTTCCGTTTCAGCTCTATTGCCATTTGCTCCGACCGTTAAGAACACTTGCTACTTTCTGTTTTTTGAGCGATAAAAGCAGTAGCCTATTCAAAAATTGATTTTATAGTGTACTAACTTCTTTTATCAGGGAACTGGCTGTAAATAAAAAATCGTATTTTAAAGCGATGCTTTCTGAAAGATGGAAAGTACCCTAGCAAAACAGAGAGCACACTCAGAAGGAGTTACATAAATGTAAATATTGTCGTTTTCCTGTTTCCAACAAACAGAATCAATAGTTTAAGGTCGAAGCTGAAAGTCACCTTTTCCTATGGAGTTTTAGACCGATTTCAAGTGACTTATTCGGACTTGTATTGTGTTTTGACTTAAGTGATTTTAAATGGGAAGATCGCAAAGTAAAAACGTTTTCGAAATTGAAATCGCTTTTGATTCACTTCGTGTTGGTCTCTCGTTCTTACGACAACTCACGACGAGTCACATTAATGTAAATATTGTCGTTTTCCTGTTTTCAATAAACAGAATCAATAGTTGAAGGTCATAACAGTAAAAGCTGAAAGTCACCTTTCCCTATGGAGTTTTAGACCGACTTCAACTCACTTGTTCAGACTTGTATCGTGGTTTGACTTCGCTGATTTAAAATGGGAAGATCGCAAATAAAAACGTTTTCGAAATTGAAATCGCTCTGGATTCACTTCGTGTTGGTCTCTCGTTATTTTTAGGTAAAGAAGGGCATATTTTACGATTAGATCTCTTATATTGTCCTTTTTATTGAAAAACAACTATGGTTGTATTCTTCGGGCTGATAGTTAAGTACCTATTCCAATTTGATTCTTCTATTCATTTCTGTAATTATACTCCCTGTTTGGAGCATTCCCGCCCTTCAACAGCCTACGGAAGACAGACGTGAGTCTTTGCATTCATTAGCATTTAGCGTATGCCTTAACATAGCGAACAGAACCGAACTGAAGCTATTTTACGCGACAGATTTGAATTCAGATCCATCATTTCAGCATCTCATTCAGGACCTGCATGAGAATTCAATTCAAACCATTTCAATATCCCACCCCAACAAAATGACTGAGTCAATTGTCACCGATCAAAGGATAAATATGATATTTAATTTCCAAGACGTTGGTGAGCTGTTCAACTTTATTTTCCACACTATATCTCAATCAGAACATCCAAGACTGAACCATGAAGCAGAGAAAGATCCGGGACATAGCGCAAACGGCAGGAAAAATCTAATGGATGGAACTTTACCTCGTTATTGCATTAAAATTGATGAAATTTATCACCTGTGGACACAAGAAGGGTGCAGTAAAGAAATAAACATACCATACCTCGAACTAGCTGATTGTTCATCTCTGAGTGATTCGGTTTTCAATGCAACTCGCGGTTTCTATCGCAACAAAATTTGGAATTTTGGGAACCATCTAATTTTCCTTGTGAAAAATGTCGGTCAAAATATCAGAGAGTTCACACCGAAGGCACTCAGCAACACAAATTTTTCGAATTTCGAAACAAACAAGGATCTTACCCTAGTAGCAGAACCACAGAAGGAAAAGATAAATACTATGAACGAAAGTTATTTTTTTTATATAATGCATGCATACAAAAGTGTTAAAAGTGAACATTTTTATGTAACCATTATATAAAAAAATGTTATAATTTTCGTGAGCTTTTCGCGAACATACTAAAAATTCTTCTAATTCGCGAAAAGCTCACGAAAATGATTACCTATTTTTTTATATAATCGTTACATAAAAATGTTCACTTTAACACTTTCGTATGCATGCGTTATATAAAAAAATAAAAAATGTGTGTATAAAAAAAATTACCTTATCTAGCTTTTATCATTATTCATATATTACGGTCAGGTCTGAACTTTGATTTTTTTTTATATAAGCGTTACATGTTTTTTTATATAAAACGATCATTTAGATAACAGATATGTTTTTTTTATACTTTTTTTAGAAAAGCAAAAATTTGTTGTGCTACTAGGGTACCTTATTATTTTGTTTCAAATTCTTTTGGCGCTTCTTCAAAAGCCAGAAAAGTGTCATATGCCACCCAGATGGTTGCGTGAGATACGACCCGTTCGCAGAGAACCTAATTTTTTATCAGGACTGGAGCGAGATTGATGAGGATTTTTTTGACTTTCCTCGGACAAACATGCATAGAAAACCAATACAGTACTTGGTGGACTTTTCCAGACGTAAAGGTATGCGAACACTTAACGATGCAAGTTGGAGTGATTGGTATACCTTCTTTTTAACCGTGCTTGAACATTTGAAAAACACACTGAACTTCACTCTGAAGTATGACTCGAACTTCGTCGCAGACAATTTTGAAGTAGAGGATGCTCTGAGACACGACGTTGATTTGCTCTTGTATGAAACTGGAATTATTTTAGACGGGTCTGATTATCCCAATCTCGATTTTTCTGTTAGTGTTGAGACGAGTGCTCTGTGCATCGCCACACCGCACACCGGTTACATGTCGCAAGGTCTGGTGATTTTCAAGAGTTTTTCACCGATTGTTTGGATTTTCATCTCTATAACGATTGCCACTCTTATAGTAATCCAATATTACTTCCAGTACTTGCAGTGCACATTATTCCACCGTCTCTACACAGAGGCAGAGGTGGATTATTATAGAGAGACTTCTTCCCTGTTGACTGTCTACGCTTATTTCATTTGTGGTAGCCCACCGTCTTTACGACTCGGTCGCTTGTTTACAGGGAAGGGCCTCTTTTTAATTTTCAGCTTTTCTACGATTATTATTTCCACAGTTTTCTTAAGCGGAATGACAACTTTGCTCAGCGACAGAGTTTTGTATCCAGAAGTGGACTCCCTAAAAAGTCTAGAAGAATCAAACATGATCATTCAAACTTTTGAGGACCCAAAAGCTGAAATGAATTTTTTTCACCATTTGAACCTGTCTGAGGCACTGCGAGAAAAACTAGTAGGCAGCTTACATTTTTACACCTCTCAGGTGGGTGGAGAGGTATTTACATTTACTGAAAAGTATTATGACGAAGGCTTTATAAATGAAACTGATCCCACGAATTACTTTTTGCTTCTGTATAAATACATCGGGAATGCGATTGAAGAGGTTAAGAAAAATTTGCTATCGGTATCAGAGACGGACGCCGTATTGGTGAGTGTACCTTTCTCATCGAAGCCCAAAGAAAATATCCTCATGAAAGAATTTTTGCTTAAACAATGGTATGAGTATCATGTAATTGCTGAATGCCTCTTGACGTATCCGTTGATCTTTGCATTTGCGAAGCATTCTTTTCTCTTCGAAAAATTAAACCAGATAATGGCTCAATATTCTGAAACTGGACTCGCCAGAAGAATTTTGGAGACTGTTTTAACGAACGATATGAAGTTGGGCGTGCCTTACGCTGAAAATAGTCCAGAGCCACGAGCGTTTGATTTTAATGATTTACAATCGGCATTCATTGGTCTTAGCGTTGGCTTGTTCATAAGTTTCCTCGCTTTTGTTGGCGAGCTTTTGTTTGATTACTTTCGACACTCGGCAATTGTAAAATTCCTAATAAGATTTCAAGATTCCCTATGTAAGAGGGGCCGGAACTGAGTGTGATGGATGACTTTTCGACGCAAAAAAGGAAAAGGAAGGCTGAATTAAACAATGTCAATGAACGGTGTATCGAATGACCTCTGTTGATTCAGGAAATGAATTGAGCGATGAAGCGATGACCTCACTATGCCTATTCCAGGCAGATAAAAAACATTTTCAACCATTAAAACACTCGCTGATGAAAAAATTGACACAGTAATTTGAGTTTTTTTTTTTTTTTTTTTTTTTTTTTTTTTTTTTTTTTTTTTTTTTTTTTNTTTTTTTTTTTTTTTTTTTTTTTTTTTTTTTTTTTTTTTTTTAAATATATTTATTAAGTAAATGGGCTATGTTACGTACAAGATTTTAGACACATACAAAGGGTCTAATATGCTAGGAGCAAAATTTAAAATTGCCTAGTCCCCGACGTAAATAGCCTAGATGCTGAACGTCGTTAAATAAAATTAACTAACTAACTATGAAGATATACTAACTTAAACTTAATAAATCCCTGGTATCGCCTGAGGGCATAGCTTCGGGAGAGTTGATTTGGGCATAGAGTTATTTACATTTTTGCTGTTTATATTATACATTTTAATCTTAAATTCTAATGTTTTCTTCATGTACTTTTATATATATATTATATATATCAGTTCTGTCTGTTACCTAGCATTAAATCTAATATATTATGTTTTATGTATTAGTTGTTTCAATTATTTTACTGCCCTCTCTATTTTCACTCTTTAATTTACATTAAAAAGAAGTATGTTCTGGCGTGTTGATTTCGCTGCAGCTACATGGAGGAGCGTCTATTAGTCGCCTTTTTTCGAGATAAATCGTCTCTTTTCGAGATAACTACCAATAGCACCGTGACCCGATAGGAATTGAGTCACATAAAAATCCGGATACCCGTGCAATAATTTGAGTATAGTAACCAACAACAGACTTCATAGTGGCAAAAATCGGAATCTTAGTAGAAGTCTACCTAACTCCAAACTCCACCACTAGCCCACCAGTTCTACCAGAAGTTTCGTTATCTTTACCCAGTGCTATCAATGTGTTAAAAAGTAAATAGACTTGGATACTTTGAAAATAAAATGCTCGGCTCCAGCAAGAATTTTATTNGGGGGGGGGTAGACGGGACTTCCAGTTGGCAACTACGAGGGATTAGTGCCCATGTATGATGGCAATACAACTGATCTTGCTGAATCAGAGCCTTAACTAGTCCCAAAACCAGAAAAATCTGCACTGGAAAACAATATGGCGAAAACATATTGGAAAACATATTGGACATCCCCAATTTTCAAAACTTCATTAAAAATGTTTTATCTGTTTGAAAGTGGGCCTTTACAGTGTCTTTAAGTACCCGTCCCTCAGCACCAACAAGCTTTTTCTTGAAGTAACTTCCTCACTATTTGTGCAGTTTTTGTCTCTTGCACGAAGAAAATAACTTCATGCATGGGACCCGGAGTTGAGGTCTTATGGATAGCTGAAGTTTTCTGATCACGCATCCGGAAACTTGAGGTCGAGCTGCCGAAGTTCGGGTCAGACATCGAGGCACTTCGGTACGCACCGGAGTACTTCAGATGTGTGACCCGAACTTCGGCAGCTGGACCTTAAGTTTTCGGATGCGTGATCCGAAAACTTCAGAGATCCATATGACCTCAACTTCGGGTCCCACGCACGAAGTTTTTTTCTCCTTGTGATCAATTTCATTTTTCAAAGTTGGTATCTTTTCATTATAAAATTATGTAAGAATCTCGAATCTCGGTCTTATGTGTGAATTATGTAATGGACCACTAGACAAGGTACGAATTTAAGCGATCTGATACATGTTTCTTAACCAGAATTTCACGTAAAAAACGATTCACACAACGAAAACTACGGAGACCAACTCCTAACGAAGATATTAACGTTTTTATTTCACATTGGTTACGAGGAATTTGAACTGCCCGCTCACAAGAAACTCAAAACTCTACGTGAGTCAAATCGCCCACTACAACGGTTTTAGCAAGCTTCTCAATCGAGCAATGTTCATTTCCCATCGTGTGTTGTTCAAACTATTAGCAATTTGCTATAACTGAGCCAAAGCGTCAAGAATGAGGTTGCCAGATTTTTATATCGCAGAAACTGTCATGATAACGTTTAGCGCGCGATGTGAATCACGTAGAGCATTGAGTTTTCATGAGTGGGTGGTTTGAATTCACGCATTAAATATCTTCGTAAGGAGTTAATTTCGGTAATTTTCGTTGTGTGCATCGTGTTTTACGTAAAATTTTGGTTAAAAATCATGTATCAGAATGCTGAAATTCGTACCTTATCTAGTGGTCCATTATGAATTATGTTTCATTATGTATTCATTCTTCCTTTTTTCCCGTATTTTCCTCTCTTACTCTTAATAATTGGGTATCGCTTTATTCGTTCAGATGTTGGTCTCTCACTGCCACGAAGTCCGAGGAGATCAACGACCATTTACGCCCGAAAAGATCAGCCCACCGTCTTGCCTTGTTTCTCTGAAGGATTCGTCTCACCAACATATCGGTAGGTTTTCATACTAACACTCTATTGGTCCCTCGATTTTATTTCCAGATTTATGATTGTTTATGTGTGTCGAAATATATATGATACCTAGCCAAGCACGTTCCTGTAATATGAACTAGCTCAAAAAACATAACGACGGCGTAAGTCCGCAATCACATACCTCGTTTGCTGTGTCTGAAAATCTCCGCCTCTGCAGATCGACGGTGCAAGTCGGCAATCACAAATCTCGTGTGCGGTGTCTGAAAATCTCCGTCTCTATGCTTTTTGCAGAATTTTCTTCACACAGAGAAGAAAAATCACGGCAGTTTTAAAAAATTGCCGTTGAGTAGTTTTCCGTTTAAAAAATAAAGTATGACAGGAAGTCTGCGACGTCGCAAACCGAGTTATGTGATTGCCAACTTACACCGTCGATAATTTCTTTTTCATACAAGGGGTCTTAAATATTTCGAAGCGGGTCAAAATTGGTTTTTCTGCCACAATCAAAGAGTTTGTAATGGTAATTAAATTAAAAAGCAAATTGCATTAAATTACAATAAAATTTTCATTAAAAAGTAATGGTTGCCAGGGCATCATTCCAGCGGGTTCAAAATGACCTCGGAAAACACTATGAGTGTTTTTTTTCTCCGGGTCTTTGTTGAGAAATTCATGGAATGGACAAAATATCTGGAAAATCCAAGGTTTCCTGGTACTTTCTGAAATCCCCATTTAACTTGAGATTTCGATATTTTTGAGACTATATTGATGGACAGAGCGAGGTGTTCTCTCGGGGAGCAAACCTGTCTCATGAGTTTTGATCCATAATCGTCACCGAAATTCAGAAGAAAGCTATGATTTTCTAAAAATTTGGGGGCAAGCGCTCTGTCTGGTGTCGTTTTTGAGAAGAAGCAGAAACAAAAATAACTGCAAAAAAGATTCTCAATTTGACCCATAGAACTGTCTGGCCGTTTAGTCTTGGGACACACTGTATATCAAAGTTGAAACTGCAAAAACGCATACTTATCTATAGATTTGCGACGCTGCGGATTTTATGTTTAAATCCTTTTTTCACATGCCAAAATACTCAACGTTATTTTTTCAAAAGCGTTAGTGTTGGTTCGCACTTCTTCAATATATGAATATAAGTGCAAAGATTTTTAAACATCGCAAACGAGATAGGCGTTTTTGCAGTTTCATCATCGATATTGATTTTACGCAGAACAACTAAATTAATGTATGGGAAACGTAGGGTCGTAGGGTGTGCTATTGCCAACCCTTTCGGCCAAAACTCGGCTTTCGGTACCTGCCGATGGAGCTATGGCGCGAAATTTGATTTTCAACAACTATTTAGTCTTGTCCGACTGAGCACAGGGGAGAATTTGGTCCAAAACTCAAGGATAGGAAGAAACAAGTACACTGGAAAAAAAACACATTGGATCTAGAGTCCAGACTCTTAAAAACATCGACAAGAAAAAGTACTCTTGATTCAATCAGAATCTAGCTTGAATCAAGAACCAAGCCTCTTAATTTAAGCGGATTTCGTTTTGATTCGAGCAAAAATCCGATTGAATCAAGAGTATTTTTTCTTGTCAATGTTTTCAAGAGTCTAGACTCTAGATCCAATGTGGGTTTTTTCCAGTGTAGGATAATGACTGAAAGATCACGAACGTTTCGTAATTGATGTTTTTTGAGTCCCTAATTTCGAATTTGATGTCCAATCGCCTACATTTTAACACCCTGATCTATTAACTGTAGGCAAGTTTGTGACACGCTGCGGCGCGGCGCGGCAGCGCGCTGCCAGCTCGAAATGCACACTGACGCCTAAAAACCTAAAGGGATACTTCAAGCATTGCGCAATGCGTGAAGTATCCCTTTAGGTTTGTAGGCGTCCGTGGGCGTTCCGCGCTGGCAGCACGCCGCACTATGGTCCGAATAGCCGGTTTAAGCGGCAATAAATCGAAAAAGTGAAGTTTGGAAAAAGTTAGATTTTAAGAAGTAGATCGATAGTACATACTGTAGAGAAGACTCCTGTAAAATTTCACTTCGATTAAAGCAATAATAAAGATGTGACAAGCCTGGGAAGTGCGGCGCGCGGAGCACTTTATGAGTGCGATTCCAGTTACCGAGCGGCAGTGCTGTGTTTAAGGGCTTGTTTTCGTCGTTTCACCGTACCTGAAAGTGTTTGGGCACTTGATTCACAAAATATAAGATAAGTTTAAGATGTTTCATGCTGAATTGCTGAAACTGTTCTTTTTCATCATATCTAATGTTCTAGATTAACCCTTAGACATAGTCACTTTTTTCAATAAAATCGCAAAAGTAGGACCCAAAAAATATCCTTTGCACCTCTGAGCACCTCGTAATTTTACTCGGAAGTTATTGTCATGACTCTAGACTACCTTTTAGTCTGAGTGGCAGATCAATCACACACAATCGCCTCAAGTTATTTCTTATGAAAAATGACGTTTTCGCGTTTCTTATCACTTGCTACAATTAGCTATCATATGCCATTGACGATGACTTTTATCATGTTCCATTGTCATATTCTAGCAAATCGAATGCATTAGAGCTTAAATCTGCCCAGGCAGAATAATACGAGTTGATGGGGTTGATGGGGACCAATTGAAACTTGTGCTCAAGAACAGCAAAGAATCGCCTCGGGAGGCTACTTTGAGGCCCCGTAAAAGTTTTTTTTTTTTGACGTTTTAAGTGTTTCAAACATATAATCTATCAGTGTAGATATATGTTAGCATAAGTTTAGCTTGGCAGACGAAAACAAGTCTAAACGGTTAATCGGTGGGACTTGAAAGTAAGGCTCCCGAGCAATGAAATGGGCCTGTTGCAAACTTTTGCTAGAGCAAAAATAAGAGTTGTTTCTTATAGATAATGCCTCGAAAATCACGATGAGCGCATCAGCAAAGTCTGAAATGCACTCATAACTTCACAGTCTGCGTAAGAAATTTGCGGTTTTTTGAGCTTCCCGCTTCAAAAACGATACTACGGCACAGGTGAACATTTTGTAAGAGGAGTCGTTCCATCGTCGGCAATAATCATCATGGCCGACGCCAATCCGCCAAAACACGTTTGATGGGACGAGATAACATCTGAACTGGATTAGACCAGATAACAATCGGTGTGTTAACGTTCATATTTTCCACGCCCGAATTGATTGACCTTGAACTCTCCTCGAATTACGCGCGGAACTGCGCGCAAGCGTCGGCCATGATGAATATCGCCGACGATGGAGCGACTCCTCTAACAAAATGTTCACCTGTGCCGTAGTATCGTTTTTGAAGCGGGAAGCTTAAAAAAACGCAAATTTCTTACGCAGATTCTGAAGTTATGAGTGCATTTCAGGCTTTGCCGATGCGCTCATCGTGATTTTTGAGGCATTATCTTCAAGAAACAACTCTTATTTTTGCTCTAGCAAAAGTTTGCAACAGGTCCATTGTCTTAGGAAGCTACTTTGAGGTCCCGTAAACGTTTTTTTTTTTTTTTTACGTTTACCCATGTTTCAAACAAATAATCTATCAAAATGGATATATTTAAGCTTAAGTTTAGCTTGGCAGATGAAAACAAGTTTAAACGGCTGATCGGTGGGACTTGAAAGTAGGCCTCTGGAGCCATAAAACGTAGAAGTATTATCCCGAGCTGTCTTTTTCAAGTTCCCTTGATAGTAGTGTTTGACGAGGCTCTACTATTAGCTTCTTATAGTCCATCCAATGTAAAATTAATTTTTAAACTTATAAAAAAAAAAAAAAATTCTATCGAGAATCGAACCCGGGACATAAAGAAGATAAGTGAGACGCGATGTCAGCTGCTCCACCGCGACAGCATGGTCTGTACGCCTCAATTTAAGGTTTCTGAACAAAATATTACCACAGTTATATATAAAGTATAAAAATGTTAAAAATGGATTTTTCCTGAAGAATATTAGCATTTTTGCACTCAGCGACCCTAAAAACCCCTGAAAACTCATGTTGCGAGGTTTAAACATACATATCTGATTTAATGCCGCTTAAACCGGCTATTCGGACCATAGTGCGCCGGCCGCGGCGCGGCGCTCCCGACATGGCGGACGACCCATGAGTTGTGAACGATTGCGAGGAGAGCTCCCTGGCCAAAAAAATCTTATGTCGTGTAGTTTTTTTTTTAATATTTTTTTTTTTTTTTTTTTTTTTTTTTTTTTTTTTTTTTTTTTTTTTTTTTTTTTTTTTTTTTTTTTTTTTTTTTAAATTTTCAACTTTCAACATTACACACTAATCGTATGAAGAAAAAGTGAACTCTCAACGCTAGATGAATAAAGGCAGGTCGTGCGCCATGCGCACTGCGGACGGCGCGGCGCAGGGCGGCTCATGAAATTCTCCCGTGTGCTCTGTCGAGCCTTGGCCGAAAAAAAATATGAACATCTGCTTTTGATAAAGACGAGAAAAGAGGCATCTCACTAAAAAAAATGAATTTTCACTTTTTTATTATTTGCTCGCATTGAATTTGTTCGTTTTTATCAATATCAGACGTTCGTATTTGGTTTCCGGCCAAGACTGCAAAGTTGTTTAAATTCAAGTTTCGCGCCACAACTTTAGCGGCGGAAGTCAAAAGCCGAGTTTTGGCCGAAAGTTTTGGCAAGAGTATCTATATAGCAAGAGTACTGACCGATCATTTCTTGGAGGGCTCAGGACTTAAAAGGGTAGCCAGCCTTACAACACACAATGTCACTGCCAATCTTCGGATTCCAAAATCAAACCGAGATGGTCCAGAATGTTTGTGAATGAGCGTTCTTCCGCGATAATGAGTAAATTTATGCAAAAATTAAGTCAAATGCGTGCTTTACAAACGACGGGTCGTAAAAATTTTAATAATGAGTCGTATTGGATAATTTAAATTCGTGGGTTGGCTGCCTTTTCGGGCCCTGACTTTATTCGCGAAGACATCGGCGAGGGCCGGCAAGAGCATAAACGTACGTTTCGCAGGTTTGCCATGGTTAGGGAACGCCGGGAAAACCGGAAAATGACAGGGAATTTTAAGAAGTCAGGGAAAACCTGGAAATCTCAGGAAAAATGACGGAAGTGTGGGGGAAAATTTTTTAAGTCACTTTAATTTGCTTGCCAGAATGGGTTTGACAAAAGGTCAAGGACAAAGTGCTGGTCACAGAATCGTGTTTTGATGCTTGATTCTTGTAGATTATAGCCATAATAAGATCCGTCTAAACAGCAACTTTCTACGTTCAATATTAACCGAGATATTGCGCATTGAAAAGTCGGGTTTTCGACGTCATCCACCGCGGTAGTGACACCCTTGGTCTCTTCCACCTTACTTTCATCCGAGTTTCACGTTGAGTAACCAGTGCAAATGCGCGTCAGTGCGTCACCCTGACTGATGAAAGCAAGGTGGAGGAAACCTGGGGTGTCACTACCGCGGTGGATGACGTTAAAAACCCGACTTTTCAAAGGGCAATATCTCGGTAGATACTGAACGTAGAGAGTTGCTGCTTGGACAGATCTTATTATTTTTAGCTAGACTACAAGAATCGAGCATCAAAGTACGATTCCGTGGCCAACGCAACTGACCTATTTGAACAACAGATTTTGCGCGTGGCATGCTATTTCAAATCACGTCCTTTAAATGGACTGAGTTTAGCAGAAAGGAACCAACCCACTTTTTGGAAAAAATTGAGTCATGCACTGGAAAAAAAACACATTGGATCTGGAGTTGTCAATGTTTTCAAGAGTCTGGACCCTAGATCCAATGTGTTTTTTTTTCCAGTGTGAGTGGTTTTGAACTCAACCACTTCTTTACTATCTATCGCCAAAAATTCAAAGTTTTTGTTGGAGCAAATTTTGCAAAAATTGAACTTGAAATTTATCTTTTACATCGAGTCGTATGCAGGAACCAAACTTTAAACCTCTTTATTTTCTCGGCTCGATCCCGATGTGGCTTGGCTTCTTTCTGTTTAACTCCGTCCAAATCATCTTGCATGTCCATAAGTGTCAGGGAATTTTACCAAAATGTCTTAAGGATATCAGGGAAATGTCATCATCTAAATTTTGTGGGGACCCTTGTTTTCATTTGAATCAGTGAAAACGAAAACACACCAACTCGGTAACTCGAAAATGCGCACTTCTCACTAAGGACAGACAATTTTCATGAATCTCATTGAAGTTACCGTATCTGTTTCAACTTGGACATTTAAAGTTTCCTTAAGTACTTGCTTTTAGGCACCAAAAATATTTCTCTCAGACTAACTTCTTCGCCTAATATGCAGTTTTGTGTATCTTGATTCCTTTCATTTTTTCGAGTTGGTGTGTTTTCGTTCTCACTGATTCATTTACCTTGGACACAAATAAGTTTCTCCATTGATTGATACAGGTGGTTTCGTGAGGACAGCCCGGACCGAGGAGCGAAAGACGACCGGATCCTGCAGATGGAGGAGCGGCTCGTCATCCAGCACGTGGAGGCGGAGGACGACGGGGTGTGGATCTGCGAGGTGAACGGGACCTCGGGCTCCGGGCCGGGGGCCTCCGGGGTGGTGGAGCAGCTGCGGGTGGCGCTGGTGGTGCGGACGCCGCTGGCGGTGACGTTGAGCCCGGGCGGGGAGGTGACCGTGGACGTGGGCTCGCGGCTGGCCGTGCGCTGCCTCGTGGCCGGCGCCGGCGGGCGCGGGCACCTGTCCCGGACGTGGCTCCGCAACGGGCAGGCCGTCGGCCCGGCCACGGCCCCGCACGTCGCCGCCACCCAGGACACCCTCGTCGTCGAGCGGGTCAAGAAGGAGGACGCCGCCATGTACCAGTGCGTCGCCAAGACCGACGAGGAGAGCGCCCAGGCGGCCGTCCAGCTCATGCTCGGAGGTGAGATAGAATCCCCTTTAAATAGTGATAGATGATAACATCGATTTTCCTTGGATCGAATTGATTTAACGGAATAAGGAAGGAAATGAGGAGATGCGATCTGCCGGAGGAGCTCCCGCAGGAATGCTATCAGTGGCGGTTGGGTGTCACAGAGTACACAGAAGCACTATAAGAGCGACTTCTTAGTAATAAAATCGATTTTCCGGGTAAGGGACTCCCAAAAATCGGAGATTACGATAACTCAAAATTCACACCTTTAAAAAAAATTTCAACTGTTTTTTTTCCCCCTTGGAGGATGACAATACTTTCTCTACCTTAGGGAAGCGAGAAAGTAGAAATTGAATGACAAAATCTGGGAAATGTGCTAAAATGATGGTCCGAAAATCCGGCTCACGTGCCGATTTACGACATTCGGAAGGGAAAAATTGGAATTTTCGATTTTAAGTGAAAAAATCTATTTACACGATTAATTGAATTTAATAAAAACCGATGCAAATTTAAGTTGAATAACCTTACAATGAATGAATAGTTAAAAATTGATTTCTTGGTTGTTTTTATTATAATTATTATTGTAACTAATATCAAAAATTGTATAATTTCAACACTGCCGATGATTTCATAAAATCATTTCCGTGAGTTCGAATTATTCTGATTAAAATAGGTAGATAATCCAAGAACTCGATTAAAAATCAATTTTTCAAGAAATTTGATTTAAAAAACCGGTGAATGATGACCCTAAAAAATCCAGAGAGAAACCTTACCTGTTGGCAAAATGAAGTGTACCTATGTGTGTATTTTTTCAGCGGCTCAACCTCAGCTCCTGTACAAATTTATTCAGCAAACTTTACAGCCAGGACCACCTGTATCACTGAAGTGCATAGCCTCTGGAAATCCAACTCCTCAGATCACGTGGAAGTTAGACGGCTTTCCACTGCCACAAACTGAGAGGTAAGCTGATTAAAGGCAGTACAAATTGAAGATGACAGGTTGAGGTAGAAAGTCGAAGTAAAGTTGTTAAGTGATCAATCAAAATAAATTTTGATGGACTGAAATTTTTTTGCTGCATTGGCGCATTGCCCCCCTCCTCTTCGCGCCCCTCCCGACGAAGTGATACAGAAGGACCAACATTTAATTAATATTCATTAATATAATTCATCATTATTATTAAAGTCTCATTCGTTCAGAGTTTGTGTTAATTTACAATTAAGGAGCATCCCAGATCCATGCAGTTAAATTTAGAGCCCTAAAATGAGTGACAATGAAGTATAAAAAGCTCGGTAATTTATTGATGAAAATGAAACATGCCCTAAACAAACCCAAGGAAGTTGATTCTTCCACCCGATGAAGATATGTCTCTTTTTGCAGTTAGCGCATCTTTTTTATAGGAGCGTCAATTCGAATTTCCCGCGCAATTTTCAAATCTCGCGGCAGGGAAGTTTATAGTAGTTGTGTTCGCTGTGCAGCGTTAGAGTCGGCTCAAAAATGTAAACAAAAACATGTGCAAATATAGTGGTTATTGTCAGCCAACAGGGAATCCCCCCCACCACCTCACCGACCTGGAAGGTCGTCAGCGAGGCCTCCCTCGCCTCGCCAAGCTCTATGAACCCCTCATTTTATTAACCTGTTTTAATCTCAAACTTGTCGTGTCGATTCAAAATTCAAACTAATCTGGAACTTTACCAAGCTTACGAAAGTTTTAAGGCCAAATTTTTAGACGTTATTTGAAATTGCTATATTCAATGTTGCCTCTTCTTCTTTTGGAATATATATTGATTTTTTTCTTTAGACAAATGAAAGAAAAGAAAAACTGAGTTGATTTATTTATAGCTGATATAATTACGCTGAGAATTTTCATTTACTCCGTTTTTGCAGACCTCTTTTCCCCCTTCTCGAGAAGTGAAGATGTGACTAGAAAAATACCTAAATAATTCTCCAGTACTTGCCTGCCTAAATTTGTCTCTGCATTTAAATTTTTGAATTAAAGAACTGATACTTAAAAAAGTGACAACAACCATAAACGGGATCCATTCTGGGGTCAAAATTTTAACAATGGATTTGAACTGTACGCAGGCAGGCAGGCTGATGAAAGTATTCTTCGATATCTATCTCGAAGATACTTTTTTTCGGTGCATTTTTAATTTTTATTTTTTGCTTAAATATTATAGTAACAGGGCAGAATTTAGTGTGCAATCCTTTTCTTCGATTAGAGACGAATTAATGTTACTTAATCTCATTTTGATGACTTAATCTGCCAAATTCAAGCTTCCGCCTTTTCTGCCGAATTCAAGCTTCCCGCCTTTTCTGCCAATCTTGTTTTCTGAATTTTAAATTAAATCTGTGTATGTAATTTATAGCTTACGCTCTCTGCATGTCGGCAATTGTCAGTGTGACTTGTTTTCCCGTTTAAATTTGCATTTTAATGCATATTTCACGAGTAAATTACCATTTTTAAATAATCCGGAACTTTTCGGAACTTTTTTTGTAAAATCGGAGAATTTCCGGAGAATTCCCGGAACTTTTCCGGAACTTCTCCCGGAACATCGTGAATTCTGATGCGAGAGCCCTGCCCTGCGATTGGTAGTACACTCCCGATCGCCCCCACGCTATCACAACGCTACAACGGTCGCCGATTGGCCAAAAGCCAGATTGCACCATACTCAAACCAACAACAACAATTTTACAAACTAGTTCGTCTTCATAATGTAAAATGCAAGTCTCTTTAATAAGTTAAATTATTTTGAATCATCTTCCAGGTTCGTGATGGGACAGTATGTCAGCTTGCATGGGGATGTGATAAGTCATGTCAACATCAGTAGTGTTCAAGTTCAGGATGGTGGAATCTATCAATGCACCGCTGTGAACAAAGTTGGAGAAATATCACATTCGGCAGAAATGAGAGTTTATGGTACGTAATAACCAAGCTAAGATCTTTCAATGATCTATCAAGATATTTTCTTAATGAAGCTTGCGTATAATAAGCATGACGGGATTCAAAAGCTCAAAATATCCTTTGAGTGGTTTTCAACCTCAGATTGGTCGCAAAATCCAACTTTCCATAGCTGTTGCTGCGCTTTATAAATTTGTTATTTCCGTGTGAGAAACCTGCGTGAGCGTCAAGGGATTTTTACTCAATGGGCCTTTGAGACATCCTTGTGGATTTTACAGTAATCCTCGATTTCTATGCTTTGCAAATTTCATAAATCAAATTGAAGAGCTTTTTTCCTATCAATTCAAGTTTAATCTTTGTAATTTATTCTAATTTTGTATAAACCCTCATGTGCAACACCACCATTTTATGTTTTTCATTTCTACTTGCAGGGCTGCCATTTGTTCGACCCATGCCCAACATATCCGCTGTTGCAGAAGAACCCCTATTCATTGCTTGTCCTGTTGCTGGTTATCCGATAGACTCTATTACATGGGAGAAAGGTAACAAAACAATCACTGCTCATGCAGTTGAGAGTTGCCTGTCAAGTCTAATTTTAGACCTAATCCATTTGAAAAAGACGTCCTATCCTTTTAAATTATCAGACCTGGGAGAAGAAAAGATCGGACAAACATCACATCAGCAAATGGCACCATTCAACAGAAATTTATGTGCTAACCCATGGGCTGACTGATGATTGGTGCATTCAGGTTAATGCGACTTTTGTCTGATCTTTTCTTTCCCCAGTTCTATCTTCTTTCATCATCTGATACTTTGCCATGTTACAAAAAAGGGAGAAAAACCATCCACCATTTAGCCCTAAAACATAAAAAAGATAAAAGAACATTGAGACCAAATTTTATAGTAGCGCTGCCAGAGATCATTGATAAAGAAAGACTTCAATATTTAGCGGAAGTATACGTTTGATGGTAGAATACCTATTTATGTCAACAATAGCCTCTTGCCACCGTCAAAACTTGTTCGTCTTTTTTGTAGTGTTTGAGGGTAAGATTCATGAAAAGACTGACATTACTCAAGATCAAGAAATCCATACCTACCCTAGAAGATACAAAAATACCTTACGTATTACATGTCTTTGATCATTCGTTTTTATCCGTTACCTACTCCCCACCACTACTCAAGGATGAATAAGGTGCAAATCACATTAATGTTTTCCTCCTTATTTTACAGAAGGAAAAAAATTGCCGCTAAATAGAAGACAACATGTATTTAGCAATGGAACTCTCATGATAAAAAATGTTCAAAGAGAAGCTGACAAGGGGTTTTACAGCTGTACAGCAGAAAATAAACAAGGCCGATCAAGTTCACAGAGTTTATATATGAATGTGATAGGTATTGTTCTGCATTATTTATTTTTTTTTTGTGGATGTTCATAAAAAATATGTGCTTATGGATCCTTAAAGTGCTTGAGTAAATGACAGTATTAGTTGCTTTCTTGGTACTTACTAGTGCAATTATCACCCTACATGCACAGTGAAACTGCTAAAAAGTGTATCTCGGATGCGATATTGCAAAGCCCAGGATCCATTTTCATTTTTTGAAGGTCGTGATTCAAAATCTTCACTGGACACATTTCATTTAAAGAAGAAAAATCGTAGAAGTTTTCAAGGAGAGACACCCAGTTACTAATTAGAAAATAACGTATGTCAGAAGGTCTCTGAGTATTTACTCCAAAATGTATATACAACGCCAGAAATGAATAAGGAGGTATCCTTGTGAAATTGAAATGTAATTCCCTCCTCTTTTTAAAACAACCACTGTCTAGTGCCTGAGAATGATGGAAACATAGGTATCTTTTTTTGAGGTATCTGCCTTTAAGAACTCTCGCCTCCCTTTCTTATCTTATTTTCTTATCTCCTATACCTTTAATGTACAAGAGCCAAGAAAAATGTCCTACCTGACGTTCTTATAAGTAGTATGTAACAGAATAACCCCATAGTGTGTGTTTGCAGTGCCACCAAAAATAGCGCCTTTTTTCTTTGAGTCGGACCTGCACCTTGGGGACCGAGCTGGAGTTCAGTGTTTCATTACAAAAGGGGATCTGCCCCTGACAATTTTGTGGCTCAAAGATGGTGCTAGTCTGAGTCAAGGGGCTGAAATCCGTCAGCAGGGTGAATTTACAAGTTCTCTATCGATTCAATCTTTGACACTTCACCACACTGGCAACTACACTTGTATCGCCTCAAATGTTGCAGCCTCAACGAAACACACTGCGACTTTACTCGTAAATGGTAATTTTGTGTAGATTTTTCCAGTCAGCACTTGGTCAGAGTTCCCATTCTCCTCTGTAAATTGGAGCCTTTTGAGGCTTTTTGAGGTGGCCCTATTCAGGGGAAGTTTTCTTAAGCATTTACGTTATGATTGTAAATACATTCATCCTTGTATCTTACTATTATTTATTTATTTATTGAGGATAGAGGGGGAGCTCAGATCAAGTGCTACGGCTTTATTCAGATGCAAGCTAACTTTTCTTCCACCGTGTTTCAGCGCCTCCTAAGATTGGGCCTATTAATTTTGGTGAAGTCGTTGAAGGAGTGCGAACTCAAGTGCCTTGCGTCATACAATCAGGTGACCTGCCACTGTCAATTCAGTGGCTAAAAGATGATCAGCCTATTCCGTTACAGCTCAATATTCAAATCAGAAAAGATGACGAGTATTCTAGTTCTCTAATCATCCCAAAGGTTGGTCGCGAGCACTCAGGGAATTACACGTGCGTCGCTAGCAACCCAGGAAAATCATCAAGCGTACTCGCAAGTTTAGTTGTGAGCGGTAAATTATTTTATCCTCGGCATGACGTCTTGGCTCATTGTTTTGCACCTGCTCTAATTCGGCGCACAGTTTGAACAGCACGCATCTGTTGCCATCTCTTTGAAAACAGCTGCAAGAAATAGGATTTTACCGGGGTGAAGTCACATTATCTCAACCTCAATGGTGTGAACTTTAAAAAGAAAAGTTCACAGAAGTATCACTATCAAATATCGATCTACTCACATTTTGTTAATAAATTGTGTGAAAAACTCAAAGAAAACTTAACATTGGCCTCTTGCCAAGGCAAGACAAGCAACAGTTCGATCGTCTTGCAGGAGAAGATTTATTATCTGCGCCGCTTTATCACTCTGCATCGCACCGCACTTGACTGCACCACAATTTTTATTTTCTGCAAAGCACTCGCACCCTCTTCCGGACCTATTATTTTCGTTTTATTTATGATTGTTGTAGCCGCACTGAACACAGAACTGCAGGAAATTGATTTTTTTTTAATGGGGGCCAAGAACTCATTGAAAGTTGAAGTCATAGATTAATCTTGAATGAACTTTGATAAGTCCCATTAAATGTATCACAAGCCCAAAGAAGTCTCTTGTCTCTTACTCTAGTTGTTTACACCAATATCTACTTATGAATTTCAAAAAATTTACCACGAAAAGTTTGGTTTACACTGGTTTCTTGGTTTCTCAAAGTACAAATTCTTGTGCTCTTTAAAATTGTTTTGCTATGGACTGGCTTTGGCCTGTATTTTACCAAAAATCGCTCCTAGGCAGTATAGGTCAGTCTCTTGCAGTTCTGAATCGCACAAAATTTTGCGCCTTTGCTATCTTGCACCAATTCGCAAAATCTGCACAAAATCTTTTTCATGTCTCTCACGATTTTAACATTTTATCTTGTTCACTTGTAAATGGTGATCACTGCCACTGTTGGGAAACTATTTTACTTTTCCTCTGTTTCTTTCTCTGTGAACTCGCTGAAATCTCGAATATATATGTCCGATCTGCTTAAGTAAAAAGTTGTTATATTCCTTTCAATAGCAAATGATTCAGTGGCAAACTTTTGTATATCAAGTAAAAAATAACACCAATGGAAACTTTTCAGTCTTGAAAACTCTGTCTAAACAAGAATAACAAACAATCAAACAAAAAAAAAAATAAATAAATAAATAAATAAAACTAGAAATAATTATTTCTGTTGGGCTGTAATAATCGTTCCACAGCTGAAAATTGAAACAGGGCTTACTAGCTAGTCTAGATTTTATGTCAACCAAAATAGGTTTAAAACAATTTTAGTATGTATTCTGGAACCTATTAACTGCTTTATAATCATCATCAACCAAATGCTTGAGAGAGAGCACAATGATCATATTATTCACTTTTTCATTTAATAGTCTTCTTAGAAATTCCGAATACAACTGTTTGCAGTGTATTTTTTAAAATTTTGGTTTTATTCAAAGTGATAAGAAATAAATGTGTTTGAAATGCAGCAAATTAAAGGTATCCCTCAGGTTGATCATGTGTATTATCTCATTTCGGATTTTTTGACAAGCGGTTGTTTTTTCCCCCTCAGTTCCTCCACGATGGTTGTTGGAGCCAAGAGATTTAAATGTGACCCGGGGAAGTCCAGCTGTCCTTGACTGTCAAGCAGAGGGTTTCCCAACCCCAACATCAACTTGGAGGAAAGTCTTAGGTAATCATTCAATGATATCGCTTCATAAAATGACATTGCAACGATTGCAATTTTCATGATTACCAAAAATCTCACCCACCCAATAAGGAGTAAAAAATCGAAAAATGCAAGCAACATGCAGACAAATGAGGCAATCTCTAAGGAATCTCTAAAACACCAGCGGAAATTCTAGCTGCATCAACTATTGTATCAGCTATTATATTGTATGTTGCTGCGTCAACTAGCTGGTTGTATGAATTTTACCAAGTCAATTGAACATTCATATCAGCACTAATTAACGTATACCTTCTCTTCATCCTTAAGAATACAAAACACCTATTTGAGTATGCCTTTTTAAAATTTCAACTTTTTCTTGATTTTGTGGAGAGATTGATACTAGGCTTTTTCTTACAAAATTCTCAGTGAATGTTATTCAGAAAGCAGAGGAAAGTCGCACAACATTTTTTGGATTTTAATAATTATCAATCATTCATTAAAATACTACAGTTTTAAGAAAAATCTGCAACATTCCAAATTTAAACACAACCCCCTGTTATATGTCACTTAGCGAACTAATGAATTCCTTTTTCCCGATTAATTCTGTGTAAAAGTAAGAAATTTAAAATTTCCTCTTGAGTATAATGGCAGGATAGTTCCTTTTATATCAGTCAATGAGTATTTCACAAAATTTGTTTTTTCTGCAGGCAACCAACCAGGCGAATACCAAGATTTGTCTGTAAGAAGTAGAGGCATTGAGCTGTTAGCTAATGGGACTTTATACATCCGGCAAACCCTCCCGGAGCACCAAGGCCTTTATTTATGTGAAGCAGTCAATGGAATCGGTGCTGGAATAAGTGCAACCATCTCTCTTATCATTCATAGTAAGTGTCATTTTTTAATACAATTGCATTAAGTACTCACAAGCAAACTTTTTTCTTCTTCTCCTCCTTCTTCTTTAAAGAGTAACAATCTCAGTATGAAAATGTTATTCAAATTGGAAATTTTGGGCACGTTTTACTGGTGCAAATTAAAAATTGTCTCCCAAAGCAAAAACATCTGATCATAGAATATTTGGGAACTTTTTGCATCCTTGAGAATGCCAGTACTCTAATTATAGGTCATAATTTGACCCACAGGGCAGTAAAGTTGTTTAATTTTGTAGAATATTTGCGTAAAAATGTGAGGGTTGAGGAGCTATTAATTTAAAAAATCACTATTTTTGCTCATAAAGCAATCTTTGAAATCTTTACCTAAATATAGACAATCTTCTAGGTCAGCCGAGTTGTTACTTGACTTATGAATTCTTTTTCAGATCCTCCACAGTTCGTGGTGCAATCATCTCAAGTTAGTGCACGACGTGGCGCTCCTCAAACTTTGCAATGTCATGCACACGGAGACCAGCCTCTAACAATTACTTGGTCACGTGATAATGCCCTCCCTCATCTTCAGTTTAATCCAAGGTGCATCTCTCTTGCTTTTATATTATGCAGGGTTTTAAACAGTTTTATTTGGAGATAGCGTCAAGAAAAGTGGACAAATTTAAGTTTAAAGCTGCCACAGGCGGTCTTTGATGAAGATCTCTTTTTTTTGCACAATCTGGGATGTGTGTAAGGAATTGAACCCAAAATATTAAGAAACAATAATTAAAGTACAAAGAGTCCAATAAAATTATTTTTTTGTTCTATTTTTGCACCTAATCAACATATTTCCATACTATTTAATAAAAGATCACTTAAGAGTTCCTGTATTGATTTAACTTTAGGAAAGTTGACTATATCTAACAGGTAGGACAAGTATGCTGATTCATAAGCACATCACTTAAATATTAATGAATAAAGAGATATGATGAGAATGTATTGTTTAAGACTATACTGAATTTAACTGATATTGGCTAATAAATCATCTCCGACCAGAGTTTAATATTTCTGCCGTAAGATTTAATTTCTTTTATCTTATTTTGACTTTAAATTGCCATTAAATGCAGGTACGAGGTGAAGGAAGAAAAAGTCAAAGGAGGCACAGTTTCAGATCTTGTAATTGATGGAACAACAAAGGCGGATGCAGGCACTTTTTTATGCACAGCTAGCAATCCATACGGTCGATCTCAAAGAACCATTCATCTACAAGTTCAAGGTGCTACTCTTTTTTAGTGTATTAATTCTTTTTAATTTGACAACCCTCCTAAAATCATAAACTTTAAATCATTTTCCTTCAACCTTCTCTGATTTCAGCAAATGATGAAACTCTGATACGTACAGTTACCTATATGGATAGAAACAGAAAATTAATGGATTAAAATTCTATATCTGATTCTCTGGTTCCAACGAAAATGCTTGCTCAATATTTCTATTCAATCCTTAATTCTAAAATACATTTCTGTTACTGTTCAAATTTTTCCGCTTCAATTTCCGATTCTGTATCCTTTTTTAATTTTTTTTTTCCAATCTGCTTTAATTTCATAATTTTTCTCATTGAAGATGCACCCGGACGACCTCGTGATGTACATGTTGTTCAATCAGACAGCAGGAACCTTAAAATATCGTGGTCTCCGCCTCTGGACAGTCAAACAACAGCTCTGCAGTACACCGTACTCTATCGCAAAGAACAAGGTATTAAGGTGATTGTAAAATCCAGATTCTTGTTGGAACATAGCATGTTCTAAAACTCATTTGCAAATGTAGGCGCAATAATATTATAGTAGATCTGGAGGTACCTGAAAGTTTGTGAAAACCATGGAAAATCATGGAATATTTTACTGTGGTGGTTAACCATTCTAATCTATTGCAAGGATCTATTTCCAAAGTTTTAAGCTTGAGCTTCTCTTCAGGTTTAGAAAAAGTGTCCTTCTTGTGATGCTTTATTAGAAACCTCCTCAATCCTTCCCAAGTGACAATGAAAACTATTAAGAGTCTCCTCAAGGAAAGTAGCCGTTCAAGGAGCAACTATGAGTACGGCCCTTAAGCTTGCATATTTGTGACTTTCAACTGTCAGATTCAAATAGTACGTAAATATGTCCCTCTATCGGTACAAAAGTGGTTTACACTGTTCGCAACTCAGTCTATCGCCTGTAAAAGAGTTTTTTGTGTTGGAAATCTATGGTTTGCCTTTCCAACCAATTGGTAAAAAATTCTAAGCCAAGCAAGTAATTTTTGAGTTTACCATTTGACGATCTTTTTGTCAACCTCCTCTTTCAAACCAAAATACTTATCTTTTATTTCAGGCACAGATGATGAGTGGATTAGCCAGTCAGTGAACAGCGAGCTCAGTGTTACCATTCAAAACTTGAACCCTGCTGTAGTTTACTCCGTAAAAATCGTTGCGGAGAATGAGCTTGGAGCAGGAGAGCCCAGTGAAATCATCACTGTGAAAACAGAAGCAGAACCTCCCGCCAAAGAGCCTCAGGACATCAGGGTGGAGGCTGTTGCTTCTGACAAGCTGAAACTAACATGGACAGCTCCAGAAAGAGAGTTGTGGAATGGAGAAATTCTCGGATACTACGTCGGATATAGAGAATATGGGTATGTATGGATGTATTCAATTGGGATTTTTGGTTCGAAAATTTTCGAATTTTTATTTTTTCTAGGTCCAGGTTGACGAGTATCGGTAAAATCCGAAATTTTGCTGCGCTAAAACTCTTTTGGTGTGAATTTTTGAAGTAGGGATTCATCTCCATTTTTATTGAAGCTCTTTGGCTTTGATTTGTTTTGCTGTATTCATACTGACTCATCTATGAACTGCATTACCTACCTACAGCATCTGATTCCTTACTCATCTGATTAATTTTTCTGCCCTAGATTTGGACGACCTTCAAGTTACAATTTCACAACTATTCCAGCAGTGTACGGTTCAACTAGTTCTGCAGTTCTGTCTGGCCTTAAGAAATTTCGGAAGTATGGTGTCGTCGTCCAAGCATTCAATGAAAAAGGCCCGGGCCCAATGTCAAGTGAAGTACTTGCTCAAACCCTAGAAGATGGTAAGTGACTCACAGAATATTTTTCACAGTATTAGTAGCTCAAATAAAGTTTTTGGGAAAAATATTTTTTCAAGTTAATTGTGGAAATTTGATGTACAGTTTTCGGCAAAAAGCTTTTTGTTTTATCTTGAAGAACAAGTTGCTAATAGTTTAGTTTGTTGTCGCCGAAGTAAAAAGTTGCATTATAATGTGAAAATTTTAAGTCCTTAAAAAGTCAAATTTAAGTTCTAAGTGGCTCTTTTTTTAAAAAAAATTGTATTATAAACTGTAAACCCTATGTCATGGTGCTGGTTTACTTTTGATAGTTTTAAGCACTTCTTGTGCCAAAATGTGTGTAAAATCCTTCTATATGATGTGGTACTAATGTACTGATTTTGAGTTTTTTAATGCTAAGATTCCTTTTCTTGTAAGTGGCTACAAAGCCGAAATTAATTTTTCATGCCTAGTCTGTATCTGTTTTTCTTATCTTGAGAGTCTTTTGTGTAAATTTCTCAATGATTGGTTGTTTCAGTTCCATCTGCCCCCCCAGATGACATCAGTTGTGAGTCACTCAGTTCGCAGAGTATTGCTATTCAGTGGCGACCTCCTCCGCAGTTATTTCAAAATGGTCATATTCAAGGCTACAAGTTATATTACGAAAGCATGGAAGAACCTCCAATGCCAGGTTTGTCTTACTTCTGCACAGTGTTTCTTTATTGAAGTGTTTTACGATAAATAATTGTAGTGCTGTTAGTAGCTGCACTTACTTATATGAGTAAGTAACTCTAAAAGTTTTCAACTCACAAAACATAGATGGCTAAAGTTGAAAAATATACATCTTATATTGCGCTGTTGTATGTCTCCACTTATGCTTTATTCTTATTAAAGTAAAACTAACGAGCAGTTTCTATTGAAATTTTTTTTTTACTTTCCTCATTTATTTTAAAAATATCCTTGCAAAATTATCAGGAATAATATTGATTAGATCTTCTTGAAGAAAATAACATATTATACTATCGGAAATTTTTAAATGTTGCCCTTTAGATGTGTACTTATTTTTTGCTTTTGC
The DNA here is from genome assembly GCF_001854935.1 of Bemisia tabaci. Classification (NCBI taxonomy): domain Eukaryota; kingdom Metazoa; phylum Arthropoda; class Insecta; order Hemiptera; family Aleyrodidae; genus Bemisia; species Bemisia tabaci. Next base: position 404,154 of record NW_017566833.1, read on the forward strand.
TATCTCCAAAATCAAATTTAAACACTCTCATTTGCCGAGAGTGCTACTGCGAATCTTTGATTACCATTCAGTTTTCTCGTCATTTGATCTTCAAACAGTATTTTGCAACTGTGAAAAGAAAGAATAGATTGAAAGACATTAAAGTAGTAATGAAGCCCAGTGCCACCTTGATGTTTCAAATCTTTATCCAATTGCACAAGTCTGAAAGCTTCTCATTTTCTGAAATTAATTGCAAGGAACGATCATGAATTCAAGAGTGATTTTGAGTAATGTTTTTCCGTTTGTTCACAGGTCACATTGAGGCAGAAACTTTGCAGCTCACAGCAACGTCAGCAGAAATTCATAATTTGCAAAAGTATACCAATTACAGTATTCAAGTTTGGGCTTTCACAAAAATTGGTGATGGTGTTCGCAGTAAACAAGTTTTCTGCTTCACAAATGAAGATGGTACATCAAACAACCAATTTAATACATATATTCTTATTTTACTGAACAAGGTTCACCAATGTTCACCATCCTCCTACATACCTTTTATTAATTTAGCAATATCGGTATCTTAGAGCCGTAAATGCAATCTGAATTATGAAGATCATTGATTTCAGTGTGCCGACAAAAACTTAATTATGTCTATTTATTCCAGGGTAACTCATATTCCTCTAATGATTACCAGCCTTTATCATTGGTGATTTATGCTTTAACTAAATTTTGCGGCAACACAGGTGCCATCTTTCAGTAGGTTTCAGAACAATGAATTTGAATTAGTTTGGTGGTTTACCTACTGGTTGTGTTTTTACTGTCCAAATTTGAGTGAACTATTTGCTACTAGATGAGGCTGTAAGTATAAGTATAATCTGGTATCCCTGTAATGAGCAGAAAATAATGTCGTTGATATCGAGAAGATGCTAATAAGTTATTGATAACTCTGAATCACTGTAACTATTAAACTGATAACTGTTGGATCATTTTGTCATAAATAGAACTCATAATGCTGTTCTAGAGCGCAACATTCTCCAAGAATTTTATACTTAAATTTTTAGAAGGGAACCTATTCATGTAACAATCTTCAATTGTAGTCATCAGTCCTAAGATAATTTTGTTAATTTTCAGTTCCAGAAGCTCCGAGCGGTGTAAAAGTTCTCCCAAGCTCTTCAACATCTCTGACATTGAGTTGGGCTGCCCCTCAGAAAGCAAATGGGAAATTAACCAGTTACACAGTTTACTACAGGATTTTGTCATCGGGGCATGAAATAGACTCCCTAAAAAGAAGATTTCCTCCGACTCATACTTTTTATCAATTTCACGATTTCAAAGCTGGACTGACGTATGAGTTCTGGGTGACAGCATTTACCAAAGTTGGTGAAGGACAAAGCACTCAAGCTGTCTATGGATCTGTTTCAAATAAAGGTATGAATATTTCAGTTTTAATATTTTCATCTTGTTTGTAATGTCGTTCGTCTGAAGACAAACAGCATCGCAAAAAATCTCGTTGCTATTTTTGCTAAATGGATGTATTTTTGCAAAACAAGTCTCCTAAATATATGCATCCAAATGTGCATACACTCCTAATTTAGTGTCCATATCTTGGGTACCAATGTGTACCAAAATTGTGGATGGTAAGTGTGCAACTCTGTAGTCTATGCCAGCTGTGTACTATTTTAATGAATAAGGTAAATTTAGTTAGGCTCTATACGCGATTGTCAATAGCCAAGAACCTTTCTTTTTAATTTTGTCAAAAAAGTGATGCTCAAAATAAGTATGATAGGTGAAAATAATAAATTGATTGATTTCCTTCTAATCATATCGACGGTGAAACTACCAAACCACGTATCTCGTTTGCGGTGTTTAAAAATCTACGCTCGCATTTTATTTTTTTGAAGTAGACCAAATCAATATCATTCCTTGAAATTTTCACAGAATTTTCTCCGCACGAAGAGGAAAAATCACAGAAATTTTCAAGACTGGGCGTTAAGTAGTTTTTCATTTAAAAAATGAAGTATGACAGGAAGTCTGCGACGTCGCAAACCGAGATACGTGGTTTGGTAGTTTCACCGTCGATATGTGACATCATGTTATTCGTCCAAATCCTGAATTCCGGGTGTTAATTTTGTTGATTTAATCCAAAAACACCAAGCATTATGCTGGTTTATAATGGTAGACCATGTAATGGACCATTTAATGACATCTCCCTCTGCTGCATTGACATTGCGTTGCTATTGATATGAGCCAAACGGATGCCAAGCCTCAGAAAATTTGAATGGACTTGCAAGGGTCATTTTGCTGGACAATTTTTGTATATTAGTAGAACAACCCAAGTATACCTCATTCTTTCCTTACTACACAAAAAAGCTCATGAAAGTAGAGTGACAGAGGGTATCCAGATAGAGATTCTATATCAACTCATATGTGAGTCGTAATTGCTGTACACACTTTTGCCTGCAATGTTATCATCTCACCCACTAATTGACGTATCTCCCAATTATTGCAGGTTTTCCCTTTTTTACTGAAGCAAGCTATTTATTTTTTTTTCTCCTACAGTTCCCGCGGGTATTGTGTCTTTCGGAAAAAATGTACATTCAAAAATCCACAGCCTTGTTCGTCTTCCTTGCATCGCGGTTGGTATTCCTGCTCCCAAACGAAGCTGGTTGAAACCAGATGGATCCTCTACGTTTGAAAATGAAGATTTTTTTGAAATATCTCAAGCGCAGAAGCACCATCAAGGCAATTATACTTGTTCAGCTTTTAATGTTGATGGCTCAGACAGGATTACTTACAGTCTTCATATCTTAGGTAAGTCAATTGAAAATAATATAGCACCATCCTAGAATATGGTTATTGTTTTTTCCTCCTTTATTTTTCCCCAGTATTTAAAACCAATCGATGAAAACCCAGAAATTTTCATAAATTTTATACATATTATTAAATGAAAAAGAACTAAATAAAGTGAGGCATTGCACCCAGTTAATGAAGAAATTGAGTCAAAAAGAAGTTTGAGGATTCTGTAGAGAACAATGGAAACTGTTTTGATATTCATATGTAATGAGAAATAGTGGAGAAAATTTTCTCTTCACCTAAACATTTTTGTGACATTTTTTCATTTATAATGAAAATTACGATCCGGTATTTTAGTCCATAAATATTCAACTCCTTTTAATTATGGTTTAAAACGAATAATGGTTAAATACGATCCAATATTTTAGTCCATAAATATTCAACTCCTTTTAATTATGGTTTATTAGTTTTACCGCAAAATGTTTTATTTTTAAATATTTTTAGTCCCCCCATCAGCCCCAGAAATTCGAGTGAGAAGTTCAGGGACATCTTGGATTCAAATCGAGTGGAGTGTAGCAGACACTGGTGGTAGTGCCATCAGAGGGTTTATCTTGACGTACCGCCAAGAAGGATTAGGTGAAGCATCAGAAGTTTACATTTCAAGAGACGCAAATTCATATCAATTGGACTCCCTTCAGTGCGGCGTTGAATACCAACTGCAATTACTCGCTTACAATAACATTGGTCAGGGGAAGCCATGTCCAGTGTTGACAGCAAAAACAGATGGTTGGAAGCCGGTCAAGCCAAGTCATGTGGAGTTTATCGATGCGAACACAACTTCAGTCACTTTGTATCTGAAAGCTTGGAATCCCAACGGCTGCCCGATCATAAACTTCAAGATCGAGTATAAAGAGCCAGTTCATTCCGACTGGATGACAGGTGCGTGTGAATTCCCTCAGAATATCTCAAATTTGACCTTATTTCTAAAAAATAAGGTTAGTCGATACTTGGGTCTGATTGTCGGAACATGTTTAGGATTATAATTTTTTTTTCTTGCATGCAGTAAAAAGAAATAAATCAAGTGATCCATATTTTCACTGTACATTTGAGTGCATAAAGTGTGAATGAAGGAGATAGAAACACTAACATCAAGATTTCATGAAGCAAATCGCTGTTCATTCTTCATTTTACACAACTTCTAATTTCGTTTATTTCTTCATGTTCCTAAATGAGTAAAATTGAGATTAATTTTTTCACTCTGCTTTATTTATCACAGTGGGAAGTCATGTTGGTATGAATACAGTCACTATTCCGAACCTTTGGCCTGGAACTCTGTACCATCTGAGGGTAACAGCTGAAAACAGTGCAGGAATGACTTTAGCGGAATACTCAGTTAGCACCCTGTCTACGCTTGGTGGTATGTACCTAAAGTAGCATTAAAAAAATTAATTTTTCAATTTATTGCCTCCTGATTGGACCAAAAGACTCAGTGAAAACTATTATGTATAGCATTTTTATACTTATTTCTCTCTTAATATTTATGTAGAACTTTATATATGTCAGAAATACTTACATTTACAAACATTTGACAATCTGTTCACATGAGTTCTTAAAATATATAAACCTTACAAGCATTGTGAACCGCCAGTAGAAAGTACTTTTAACCCCTCGCAGTAGAAGGTAATGTTCAAATACCATTTCCAAGTGTTCTAAGTTGGCATCCTTACAGTATTTTAGCCATGGGAGGGTACGATCTGATACATTTTGCTGACAAGGCTTGGTACTTTTGATTTATTTTTTGCACCAAACTATGATGAATTTTACCTTTTCAGGAACATTCAGCCCTGACTCAGTCCGGTATAACACACAGGATGGATCAAATTTTTCCATGGAGTTTGGCTCTCTACTTCCTGTTTTTCTTTGCGCTGTGGTATTCACCGTATTTGCTGCCTCCATTGCTCTGTGCCTTCATAGAAGTATGTCCCATTTTGTTTCATGGAAGTTCTCCAGTCTGATATAATTTTAGTTCGTGACTTAATAGCTGTAGCTTTTGAGCTTATTTTTTTTTTTTTCTTATGTGGCTAAATAATATCAGTTTTACTCCACACAAATTTTGCAGTCAAAAAACTGAAAAGTAAAATTTTTCAAAATTTATTGATGTGGGAAGTACTTTTTGTTTTGCAATTTGAATAAATTTTGATTATGAGAGTTGAAACAAAAAAGAAAGAAGATTTAAATATTAATCTCGACCTGGTGGGAAAGTTCTAAAATTATTCTGCTAGTGGACAGACTTCAGCTTGACTTCAGTTTCCCTTAATGAGCCTGTTGCACACTTTTGCTAGAACAAAAATAAGATTTGTTCCTTAGAGATGATGTCTCAAAAATCACGATGAGCACATCTGCAAACTTTGAAATCCGCTATTAACGTCACAATCTGCGTAAGAAATTTGCGATTTTTAAGCTTCCCGCTTCAAAAAGGATACTACGGCACAGGTGAACATTTCGTTGGAGGAGTCGTTCCATTCAATCCCTGCTCAACATGGCCGACGCTTCCGTGCGCAGGTTGAAGAGAGCATGAGGTCAATCAAGGCGGATATCTATCAATGCGAGAAAAATGTGAATATAAACACGCCGATTGTTATCAGGTGGTTAGAATCATCGTCCCGTCACGTGTGTTTTGGCGGATTGGCGTCGGCTATGTTGAATGTTGCGCAGTATCCTTGTGAGTAGGGGTTGGATGGAATGACTCCTCTAACGAAATGCTTACCTGTGCCGTGGTATTGTTTTTGAAGCAGGAAGCTCGAAAAATCGCAAATTTCTTCTGAATATTGTGAAGTAAGGAGTGCACTTCAAACTTTGCCGATGCGCTCATCGTGATTTTTGAAACACTTTTTATGAGTAACAACTCTTGTTTTTGCTACAGCAAAAGTTTGCAACAGGCCCATTGCTCTGAACATTTATGTTTGCCTAGATAGGAGGTTCAAAAGTTTGAAATATTTCAATTTCAAGCTTGTGATCATGGCAATACTTTGGATATTATTTCTTGGCCATTCTCCGTTTGAATTTTATTGGTACATTAACAGTTTCAAAGTTCAGAGCTTTCCTTTTAAATTTTTGCAGTAACAAAGAGGTTAAAAAAATGATTTTATGTGACGTCATACATTTGCATTTAATTTTCAGAAAGAGTTCATGAAGGGGACATGCATAGAAGACACTCAACTTCACACACATCAGATATTCTGGAGAACAAACAAAATATGTCCCAGAGAGAGCAGTATTATGCTGCTATTCGTAAAGGTCTCTCTCCTGGCCGGGATCTTCAGAGCATGGAAAGACTACCAGGTAATTTTTATCACGGTTAACGCAGCTCTGATTATACTTTAGAATCTTACGTAGATATCAATCATTTCAAGTGTAAGAAGGAAATTGTACTCATTTGAAAGTCACGTAGTAGAGTGCTTTTCAATTCAAAATTAATGCATACAAGAAATTAACTCTAACAATCAATCTAGCATTTCCAGAAATATTTGACACCTCTTGAACAGCTTCTCCCTGGCATTCTGACACATTTAAATTTTAGAATTTAATATTAGTACTCTCTTAGCAATTTATTCAAGTTAAAACTCTGGAGAGTAGCTTCAGACTAAAAGGAGGATAAAAGTCCCAAGCATGAATGTTTCAGCCGCAAGTAGTCACCTGTAAATTGAGACAATGGAAAATTTGCACAAGAATATCTAAAGTATTACATGTATGTGTGTAAGAGTGCTTGAGAAGCTGAGTTGAAAATATCATGTGAAATCATAAGGCGATAGATTAAAATTTGAGGACATTTTATTGCCTTGAAATGTCTTTGAGCGGCATTTTCCATTTCAGCAGATTTAATCATGCTGTTATAACTTCTCCAGTAATTGTCCAATTTGAAACTTAACTCATTATCATCCTGGAGTTTCCATTTATAAGTGAAATTAAAGGAATTTCAAACATCTGCAAATCCTTGTTTGTGATATATTTAAACATGATTCATTGGTAGAATGGTAAAAAAGTATTTAATTGATGTGTATGTATGTTTCTTTTTTAAGTTGTGCGGGATAGAATATCATCACCTGCCTATATGGAAAGTTTTCTGTACCCAGACCATAGGTTGGCAAACATGGAGACACTGCAGCTGAAAAGTGTATGTTATTATTTCTTCTTACCTCTCCAGTAGATTAGTATGATGATTTCAACCTATTCTGTAGTTCCTGGGTTCTTTTTGAGATCCTATGATCCTCTGAACTGATGCCAAGGCATTATTTATCTCCNAAAAAAAAAAAAAAAAAAAACAGAAAGAATGAAGAAATTTCACTCGACAATTGATCTAATCCTTCATTCATTTCACATGCTAGTCAAGTAAAAAAAAATAACTTGGAAGATAAATCATTTTTCTGTGATTTTTTTCTTTCTAAATTAGCGTAAAATTTTAACTCTCTCAGTAAATGTTGTTCAAGCACCTAATTTCTGTACCAAGTATTTGATTGAAATTGAAATTAGCCTTTTTTCTGTTGGATGCAGTCAAATCGTGGAGAAAGGGAGTACGCAAGGATTAAAGGAGGGAAATACAATGGCAGCGAACCTGACTACTCAGGATCAACAACGGATCAGTACTCGGAGCTTGGTGTCAATACCAGGGATAGAATACCCCAAAGTAAGTATTACATGCTCCAGTAATATCCATCAGTTTTGAAACTAGGCACAAAATATAGATTCCAAAGACCATGAAACCAGATTTGTTATAAATATAAAAAAAACGCATTTAGGAGAAAAAGAGATTTCAAGTTTTAAATCGTCATGCTCAGGGTTCAAAATTGTTTAATCAAATGACATCTTTACACCCACTCTGAGCTTAGAAATTAAATGAAGGACTCGTAACTTATCTTTTTAGATGCTAGAAAGAATGTTCCATTCAGACATTAATTTCTGATTTTTTACAGAAATTGGCAAAAAAAAAGTCTCCGTCCTTTAAATTCTCTTTTGCCACTTTAGTGCCTCTTTAGTCACTTTTTGATCCTCTGATACTTTTTATTTCAACTAATTCTATTCGTAATGAATGTTTAAATAGAACAGGAATTATCAAATTGTGTTTTCTTCTTCCGTCTTTTCAGCCATTACATATCCAGAATCAAGTTCATCTCCGGAGCCATCCCCACTGATGGAAAGGCGGAGCCGTTGGTCAAAACCTCATGTTAGGTAAAAAGTAAGCCAAATGTTATGTATGTCCTTATTCAAGATCAGAAAATAATTACTAAACAAACTTAATTTTACCTTAGGTAAAGCAATGCCGGTCATCATAATATTGTAGGAGTCTGGGATGTGGACCATTTCTGGAGCACGCTATGTTAGTTCGCTTGAGAGGAGGGAGTCAGGAACTTTTTAGTTACAATTTTGGTCAAGTGCAGCTATAGCATCTCTCATCTCAAATTTTTTATCCCATCTTAATAATTTCAAATATTTTTCTAGCCATCAGAAATGTGTTCCGACGAGCTATTTAACTGGACAAAATTTAACAAAAATGCGCCATGCGCCAAATTGCATTTTGGATGAATATTAGTTTGGAGTAGTTTTGATATAAACTAGTCGCACATATTCTCCTATCAAACTCAATTGTTTCTTTTTAAATAATTTTCAAAGGACTCGTTAATACTATTTTGCCTCCTACATATTTTGTTTTGCGTGTTAGTATGTCGTATCCATGTTGATCTCTGCTTCATTCTTCCTGCAATTTTTTTTATGGGGCTTGTATCATCTCTATTTTCTTATTATTTGCAATCTCTTTTTTCCAGTAGTAATATTCCCTTCCAACAAGGCATCAATCATCTTGCCCTGTAGACTCTTTTAACATCTTGAAGTCTATTTTTGGTTGAACCGCCTCAGTGTTCTATTCAGGTTCTCCCTGTGATGTTTTTACGACTACTTTGTCTTCCTCCTATTGTGAAAATTACAATGAACCGATTATAAGTCTCCACGCTCAGCGCCAGCTACCCTGCATGGTTCCTCTTGCATTATTACAACATGTTTGTAACAATGAGTCGTGCTTGTCATTTTACAACTCATTCTCTTCCCATTTTCACTCACTCTCATTTTGAGACCCCTTAACCACTCTTAAGATTCTTCATAACTGGATACTGTGTAACTTAGTTTGCAAAGCTTGTCACTATTTCCCTTCCTCCTTTCATTTTGATGATATTGATGAAGTTCTAAACTATATTATAAGTAGATGCAATGTCAAAACTGGCCAAAGGTTGTAACAGATATTACACCTGGCATAGCTTCTTTTAATCACAGGAGCTCTGATCACTCATTAATTCAATGACTTTTTCTAGCTTGCCTCTCTTCCTCTTCTTTTTGCATTAAATTTAATCAGCTGACTTTTCATTTCTATGTTACAGGCGTGACGAAAGTTCTGACTTTTCTCTGTCTGCTCACTTAGCCCCTCCTCCGTGTGGATTTACAGATATGAACGAGCACAGTGAGGCAGAATGTGATATTTCTACCGTGGGGAAACTGAAGGTCTTCAAAAAGAAGATCCATCGCTCAAGTAAAAGCTCTCTATCTAGTCAAAAACCTCTGTTCTCGACCGAAGAGCACAATTTTACTATTGCTGTATAGTTAGATGAACAGTTGCTCTTTGGGATTTGTATCAAATTATTTTATTTTTCTGCCGCCTTCCATTTTTGTCTCCAAGTCAAACACCGCTGATGTTGCAACAGTAGGGTATTTATGAGTTAATTTCTGATCTACATATCAAATTTTGCCAAACATTTAATTGATTAGCCACTATTTTTTGTTCAAAAATTCCAGCTTCAACCGACAACTTGCCGAACATTCAATCATGAAAATGTGCATTTGCAAAAAGAATTTAATATCATGCGTCTTTAGAAAATCTTTGGCTCACCATCATTACAACTTAAAAGGAAAATTAACTTTTCACTTTGGAATACCAAAGTGATTAGCTACTATTTTTTGTTCAAAAATTCCAGCTTCAACTGACAACTTGCCGAACATTCAATCATGAAAATGTGCATTTGCAAAAAGAATTAAATACCATGCATCTTTAGAAAATCTTTGGCTCACCATCATTAAAACTTAAAAGGAAAATTAACTTTTCACTTTGGAATACCAACAAGCAAAGTAAAATGCGACATCTGATCTTAGTTGTTAAAACAAAACAGGTCTTTGGAATGAGTTTATTTTAACCATTTTAAAGATAGATTGCCACTCTGCACTGATGCTTTATCACTGGTGATTTGGATACAAATTGTCTGTCTCTTTTTAAATGTTAAACTTTGTTAAATTTTATTGATAGGATAAACTTATCAAAATACGCTTAAAATGGTTCCTAGTAGATATTTATTTCAGTTATATCTTACTTTTATGTGTTTTGTTTTTTCTTCTTCTTTTTTCATCAGTAAATTTGAATTTAATGAGGAATAAAAATCCTCCTCCTCCTTTTTTTCTTGCTTTTATTGTTTGTGGTGATGAACATTCATTATAGCAGATAGCTGGAATAAAGCTAGCACTTTTCATGTTTCAGTCATCAAATCAGGAACTTTTGATATTTTACAGAATTTCTAGTCATTTAATCAAAATAATTATACTTTACCTTGACTCAAAAGTTGCTTTTAGGGGTAGTTGTGCCAATAAATTTTACCTGAGTGTGCAATTTGATTCAAATAGACCATTGTTTTTCTTGTGAGTGCAGGATTCAAAATTCCCATAGTCAATGTAAACTAAAAATTGTAATATCTTAAGTATGTAAAAGTTGTTTTTGGTAATTTTTGTTGCAAGACGGGGGTTCCACATGAAATTTTGGCAAGGAATCAAGTACCAGAATGCTTAAATTTGCACATTGTCCAGTAGTCTATTTGTAACGAAGGGCTTAAATTATCTAACCAGAGGTTGCCATTTATTCTGTCATGAAAATGACAGTATGAAAGATCATTTAATGAGTATTTTACCCTCAGTTTAATGAAGTGTCATCTAAACATTTCTAAGTGTCAAGAGAAACCAATATGCCTTTATCTACATCGACTCCATGCTCAAGCTATTTCAAAATGTGAATATCAGTATCAAAATGTATTTCTCTGAGCATGTAAATACACGCCTTGCACTGCCCTTAAGACTGATTCAAAGCATCTGAATTTTGATGTTTCAAAATATCACAAAAACCAATCCACAAATACTTCTAATATTAATGCAATTTTACTTTCTTATAAACTTAATTGCTCATTTTTATACGTTTTTCGTTTGAGATCTTGTGTAGAGTCAATGCACTAATTTGGTTGGTTAAATACTCTCTCTTTAGTTCAGTTTTGTAAAATTTTTCATGTTTTAACTTATTGTGTACCTATCAATAGGTATTAGTCATTTTTTAAATTTTTTTTAAGAAATAAAAAATTAGACCAGGGAATTATGTACAGTATTGTTGCATATATTGATTTATTTGTACCTCTTTAAATTTTTTTATTAATAAATCTATTTTATATTTTTTACTGACAATTTTCTGCTTTATTTATCCTTGTAAAGCCCATCTCACGGTTTTTAGTGATATGTCAAGATTACCTGGCCAAATGTAAACCTAGATAATTCAGAGAGTTAGCCTTATTTTCAGTAGAACATGTATAATTTGATGAAATTTTAATTTTTGTATCCCAATTTCTCAGATATATTAATCAACATATGCCACTGTTGCCAAATTTGGATAGAGAAACAATTTACCTTTTACCTTTGAAAAGGGACTCTGCATTGTTCCCAATTGAGAACATATAATCATATAAATACAAACCTTGGGAGCAAGGAAAAATTATGAAAATATCCTTCCCCCTCATTCAATTAACATGCTTCCCTCCCCTGAAATTTTTTTTTGTCCACCCCTCCCATAAAATGATGAATATAAAATTGTCTGGAGAATCACTCCATACGCACTTTGGGGGCACCTGCAGCCTGCACCACAGACTCCGCTAAAGGGCATAAGCATCATTTATTACATGTACAGGCTAAAATTGATCAAGTTTTCATAATTTAAGAAAAGCAAGGACAATTAATGATTCTTGTAGGTGCTTATTTATTTATTTATTAATTTATTTATCTATTTATTTACAAAATATAAACGAACTAAAGTACAAAGAATTAACCATTTAAATTTACTTGATATCTGTATGCTCATACCATCAGGGTACCTAACCTGACAATATTTTCAAGGACACATGAACAATTGTAGCAGATAGAATGTGTAACGCAGTCTGAAGGATTTCCAGCATAATGGAGCATTCAGCTCAAAAGTTTACTAACAAAAATTGACGTAAATAATTCTAATTGCTAAGAAGAAAAATTGTACTTTGATCAATACTCCTACCATAATACTGAAAAAACGGTTAATTTTTTTTTTTTTTTTTTTTTTTTTTTTTTAAATGCAAAACCGGACAAGTCCTCACAAATAAAGTATCCACCCAGGCATTTTCACGCATGTCGTCTCATTTGACTGTCCACTTGCAACCTATCGATCACTAAAAAATAAGTGTTTAAAAAACATTTTCTGATTTTAAAGGATGTTCATCTTGGTTTTTTCTACTTATGAGGAAGTCATTCTGATTTAAAGAACATTTTTTCACTTATTTATCTTCAGCACAACCCAGTTTTTGTTACTATTATTCATACAAAATTCAATTTGTCATCGATGACTTCTGTCCACAAGTGAGGGTTTTCTTACATCTATTTTACAAAGACCTAATTATAATGAGCAGAAAATTAAAAACTGCTCCAGCGAGCAAATTCAAGTAAAACATTTAAAAATATATAAATATGTCACAGGAACCTTTCTTTAAATATCAAAGAAATATTTTATTTAGAGCCAGAAAACTTGTCTGTAAACCAAAAGAAGTATGGTTTCAATTATTAAATTTTTATATTTTATTAATATTTCTATAAATCAATATTTTTTTCAGTGTCTGTTATATTTTTTGGTCGAAAAAAGGGAAAAAATTGTTTTAAACATTTTTTAGTACTTTTTTCTGTATTTCCTGAGGAAAATGCAGTGATCAATCAGGGTTGAGTCTTAACGGTCTGACAGCCTCCAAGGAGTAGATCCTGGATGAGGCTATCGATGTGGGCCAAATTGCAGAGATTGGCGACCCTGATCTGGACGACCATTTGGTCCGAGATGGACTGGAGGCCTGGGAGGATACAGCATAGGATGTTCATTGCTCGTCCCGCACTGTCAGCTCGCTCCGCGATGTACTGCTCCAAGTTCACCTCGATCTCCGTCCGGAACGCTTGCACTTTTTCCTCGTCAATCAGGCCATCAGCCTCTGAAATTAAGATCAAGAGTCTCGTGAGTTAATGGAAAATTAATACGATTTACCCAACCCAACACTTAGTCTAGCGAGAAAAAACACTGAGAAAATGGTTCTACCGTACGTAACAAGGTGGAAAAATGGAGTCTAGACCTTAGTCTAAACCCTTAGTCTAGACTTGAGGCTTCCTATCATTAAGGTGCTGGGAGCGATCAGGGCCAAATGCAAAATTTCACGAAATTCTATGAAATGTAATTTCGTAAAGATGTAAGATTTTTTTTTAAAATTTCCTGCCATGGATTCGGTATGCCAAGATTTTTGCAATTAAAAAAACAAAAAAAAAACAAAAAAAAAAACAAAAAAAAAACCTAATGAGTCGAATTTTGAAATTTCGTATCACATTATTGAATAATCGTCGCGGGTTGCATACGCAGCCCCTGAAAAATCGTTGAAATTTCAGGTAAACTTACATACAATTTCATTCCACGAAATTTCATCCTGCATCTCTGGCAGAGACACCTCTTGGTTTCGATGTTTCGGAATCGCCTTAGCTAATGCTATAATTGATATCAATAAACGAACATGACACAACTGCTGCAAGCAACAATCACTGCTCCCTAGCCACTCATATTGCCAAACAAGAAATTGAAGGCGAACTGGTCGCTGCGAGTGAGAAACAATGGGAGTGAATTATTGAACCGCTAAAGCTAACCTGGCCGAAATGCTGCAGGCAAATATCACTACTCTCAAGCCACTCAGGTTGCCTGTCGAGATATTGAAGGCGAACTGGTCGGAAAAAGTGGGAAACAATGTGAATGAAGTATAAGCTGCTTCAGCAATGAATGAATGTGGCCGAAATGCTGCATGAAAATATCACTTATCTCAAGCCACTCGGGTTGCCTGTCGAGATATTGAAGGCGAACTGGTCGGGAACGGTTGGAAACAATGTGAATGAAGTATTAAGCTGCTTCAGCAATGAATGAACGTGGCCGAAATGCTGCAATAAACTATTTCTGCGCCCAAGCCGCTCACATTGTCTATTAAGATATTGAAGGCGAACTGGTTTGAACGAGTGAGAAACAAAGTTAGTAGAGAAATGCAGCGAAAGCTGAGCAACAAAAAAACTGAAGAACAAAATGTTCTGACATTTTGAAGCGCCCTTCGGGGGTCCGGTGACTTAAATGTAAGGAGGTGACTCCCTATTTTCTTAGGCTTCCAACACTAACCTGGGTTGAAAAATAGAATGGCTTTCAGGCAGGCGAATTCGGCCTCATCAATGTTCAGTTTGTTGAGATTCTTCACGATTTTATCCATGACCGAAGCTCCGATGTTGCTGATGTCTAGTTCGTTCTCAGCGGTTGGATCTGAAACAATGAAGCGTTTTATGAACGATGCGCGCAAGTCTCCGAATCTTATCCCTCAAAATGCGCTTCAAGTGTGAATGCCCTAATTTGCTTGTCATCCTGCCATAAGTGAAAAGCGGGGGAAGGGGGTGGTCCTCTAGAAATCCACATGGTCCCTCTTAGGAAATGTGGGGGATTCTGCGGAATAATAGTGTTCCATTTCCGTCGTCTTATTTGTATTCTAATATATATTTCAGTGGGTAAGAACAAATGGAGATGTTGCATGTGTAAGGAATTTGCGATTTGATTGTTGATTCTTTTGTAAAAGTTCGCGAGAAACACGATGGTGCCACTGGTTTTCTCTGAAATCAACTCCCAAGCTCAGAAAAAGCTCTCAAGTTGAGGCCAAAATGGAGGGGATATCCCACGCTATCCTGAAAGTCCACCTCTACATCAAGGCAAACTCTCCATGCAAAGTTAGGGAACAAATACATTGACAGGGCTGTCACCCTGTTTGAGGACTCCAAAACTGGGATCACGGCAACCCTGCTAATGTATTTGCTCCTTATCTTCGCATGGAGAGTTTGTCTTGATGTAGACGTGGTCTCTCAGGATAGCGTGGGATATACCCTCCATTTTGGCCTCAACTTGTTACTTTTTTGAGCTTGGGAGTTGATTTCAGAGAGAACCAGTGGCACCATCGTGTTTCTCGCGAACTTTCACCTACGAATCAATTGTCAAATCGCAAATCCCTCACACATGCAACATCTCCATTAACAACTCAAAATTGTCTGTGAGACGTGTCAACGTTTAAAAATTGGACGTAGTTCTACCGAACAGACCTATGTGGAAGTGAGAAATATGGGGTGTGCTCGTTAGTCTCTGGCCGTAAGAGTGAATGAGAATAATAAAGCGCCAGTGACGTCAGCGGCAATGATCAAGCTCCCGCGCGAGGGCAAGATCGTCGTCGGGGCGCTGTAACTCATGAGCCCTGTCCACAACGCTCTCTTGCCATGCCCGCGGCTCATGAGTTCCGCACTCAGCTGCACATAGGTCTGTTTGATAGAATGCAATATCCCGCTTTGCCAATTCTTCAAAAGGAACCACGCCCACTTTTACATTGCTTCTTATGCAGATTTCTAGAGCACACCCCACATTTCTCATCGTCACATAGGTCTGTTTGGTAGAAATACGTCCAATTACACCTAGGAAGCCCTGCGGACCCCATTTAGCTCCTATGGATGGAGCTAGAGGAGCCCTCCAGACCTCTCTTGGTGGAACGTTTCCCTGTACCCTGATAAGTTGCCCCCCTTCTCCCCCTTCCCAAAATTCAATATCGCTATACTGACGCAGAGGCTCAGGAAAGCCATTTTTCCCCGGTAATCGACTACCAAAAATCCGAATTTGACAATCCTGAAGACCCACGAACATTTCCTCATGTAATACAGAGGGTCTGAAATTTTGTAAATTTTCCAAGTTTAGGTGTCTGCTGGAGCACATCAGAAAATGTTTGGGAGGCTTCGATACTGTCAAATATGGATTCCTAGCGGTCAATTCCCGAAAAGAATATCTCTTTGCTGAGCCTCTACCTCATACGATTACGGGTAAAATTTCCAGTAATTTCTGAGTCTGACGGAATAATTTAAAAACTTTGAAGGGAACCCGAACTTTTAAGGTCATGACTTCCCTTTTACCTCCCGAGGGGGAAAGGGACCAGGGTCTTACTGGCTCGCATCTGAGGGCGTCGACCCTTGGCTGGTTAAAGGGGCGTAATGTAATATTTTCCTGTACCTAGGGCATCCCGTGGAGAGGAGTTCAGAAAATTTTGGCAAAGCGGCACAAGTTCACGCTATTTTTAGGATCAAAATTTATTTATCGTACGGAGTAAAAATCGCAAAATTAAACGTATCGAAGTAACCGACGGACTTCCGCAATTAAGGAAAACATAAAAAATTAAAGCCACTAGACACTAGACACATCTAAGCACCATTCTTTCCAAAAAAAACCGAGCCAGTGCTGCGTTTTACACAAGCTTAAGACGTGGGTCTGCAAATCCATCCTAAAAGGAATCAGACAAGAACCTGAAAAAAAAAATGAACAAGTATCAACACAGCCAAAGGTAGGAGAGATGAGTTCGGCCTCTTTTTTAACTTTTCTCCCGAATCTGAGCGACACCTCATTGACAGCATATAGCGGAGCATTGAGAGCTCACGATTCGCGTCATCGCGCCTTCAGTTTTTCAGATGCAGCACGGACGTCCATCAAGTACGAATAGTTGTATCTCTACGCTGTCGTAAACGCACAACCTTTCCTTCCCTTTATTTCCATATTGTGTTATTTGTGTTTGTTTGCGTTTGTCTTATTCGTAATGGTGCTTCAAGCACTACGTGAATAACACAGCCGAAGGTAGGAGAGATGTGTTCGGGCCTCTTTTTTAACTTTTCTCCCGAATCTGAGCGACACCTCATTGGCAGCATAGGTATAGCAGAGCATTGAGAACTCACGCTTCGCGTCATCGCGCCTTCAATTTTTCAGATGCAGCACGGACGTCCATCAAGTACGAATAGTTGTATCTCTGCGCCGTCGTTAACGCTCATCCTTTCCCTCGCTTAATTTCCATATTGTGTTTGTTTGCGTTTGTCTTATTCGTTATGGTGCTTACAACTAATAGCATAGAGCAGCGCATTGTGAGTTCACGACTCACGTCATCGCGCCTTACATTTTTCAAATGCAATGTGGACATCTATCTAGCGCAAATAGTTGTATCGCGTTTACACTTTTGATGCCTCTTATTTTTTCATTTCGAGGTAAATACAGGTTTTTTTGCCCAAGATATGCTATGGTATGTCTAAATCAATAGTAATTTTGCCAAGGAATAAATGTGTTTAAAGGTCTCTCGCAAGAGGTCTGGTCTATAAAGGATGCGTATATCTAAAAATCGAACCGACCATCGCTTCTAAGGGAATGACACATAGCGAATGAAGGAGGGGAATGATAAAGCGCCCGTATGTCAACAAAAAGGTGAAAATTTCAGAGAAAAATGTTTACGCTTCAGAAAGTAGTTCTTGGACCTCTGTTCACCACTATCATGCGTAAAGGCACCTTTCTTTACTCCTAACTCTCTCTTCTTCCGTTCATTTAAGAAATTTTCCGCATTTATTCTCGGTCGTAATTTTTTTTCTCTCCTTATTTTGCTATCTGTCAGAGGGGCGAGTTTTCGGCACTCCAAGGGGGCTTATCTGCCAATGGCAGAATGGCCTCATTGCCAGTCCGACCCTAAAAGGGACCATTGGTGCAATGCATATATTTCACTCTTCCCCATTCAAATCCATTAGGAATAATAATTGGACAACATTTTTTCCATTATAAACTACTATTTCTGTCTCGTTACAAAAACAACACACGTGCTATCAGTTTCTTTACTCAGAAAGGTGCTTTTATAGATGAGCCAAAAACGTTGCTCAGTATTGCTCAGTGGTGCTTCTCGCAAGTTCGAAACACCGTTTTCCCTGATTTTAATTCCATTATAAATATCGATTCCAGGTAAGACAGCCTGCTTCAATGGATACCGATTGTTTTACATTAAATGGAGCAAAACCAGTGCTGCCAACTTCCAAGAATCGCCACTGATTGCCAACTTAAAAAATCACCACTTGTGAGCATGTACCTGAAACATATCTACTGATGATGCAATCGTTGCCAAGAAGTAGTACGTCCTTCAGATGCTGCGACCTTCGCGCCACCGTCAAAAGCAAATGCTTACTAGCATACGATCTCAGGAGTGCAACCTATAACATACACGAACATTCTGACATGAAAAATTCTTATTTGACCTAATAAAATATCGACGGTGAAATCCAAAACCAAATATCTCGTATCGCTTTGAGAACACCCACAAACCTCCTCTTAAAATTGAGATTTTTTTTTTTTTTTTTTTTTTTTTTTTTTTTTTTTTTTTTTTTTTTTTTTTTTTAAGATCATTTATGAATTCAGGGCATAAAAGTACAGAAAAGTACAAATTTTCATGAGATTTAGTTTACAACCGTTGTTGTCAAAATTTAGGAAAAACTATTTACTTTCCGAAATTTTGGGGGGCCGTAGCTCCGACTGGGGGCACTTTTGGAAAAAACTTTACACAACAAAAAAGTCTTATTTTGACCCACAGAACACGCTCCTGCAGTCTATTAAACCCTGGATAACCCTGTCTACGCGCGTACACAATTCAAAATAATGTCCTGGTTGGGTGAGAGTGGCTTCCGTAAAAACATTGTCTGATGCAGATGTTGAATATTACGGTCAGTTTAGGCGAGGTAACCTGCCTCGATAAGAATCGATTTTTTACATACATTTAAATGGAAAAAACGAAGAGTCGTTAAACTATAGAGGTCGACAATGACACTCACCTGATCATCGAAGACAAGCTGCCTGAATGCCTCGATGTGTTTGGACCACTCGACCAAATTGATGAGCTGCTGTCTCATCGAATCACAAATGTCTACGACGTTGGCGACTCGCTTGAAACTCATGTCCACCTCATCGCTCTGAAACAGATCGCACGACAATCAGAAAGTGAAAAAATTTTCAGTTTATTCTCTACCGCCTAGCGTCCATCAGGGTCGGACTGGCTCACATCTGAGGGCGTAGACCCTTGGCTGGTTAAAGGGGCGTAATATGATATTTCCTGAGAGGGCATCCCCTTCGTGGAGAGGGGTTCAGAAAATTTTGGCAAAGCAGCACAAGTTTACGCTATTTTCAGGTTCAACGTTTTTTAATCGTACAGAGTAAAAATTGTAAAATTGAACATATTGAAGTAACCGACAGACTTCTGAAATTGAAGAAAACAAAAAAAATTAAAGCCACTAGACGCACCCAAGCACCATTATTTCCATAAGAACCGTGTCAGTGCTGCGGTTTACACGAGCTTAAGACGTGGGTCTAAAAATCCATCCTGAAAAAGAATCAGGCAAGAACCTGAAAAAAGAAGAAAGAATGAGTATCAACACAGCCGACGAAAAGAAAGACGTATTCGGGCCTCTTTTAAAATTTTCTCCCGAATCTGAGCGACACCTCAAATGCAGCACATAGCAGGGCATTGAGAACTCACACTTCGCGTCATCGCGCCTTCAATTTTTCAGATGCAGCACGGACGTTAGGGTGTGCCTTATTTTTGAGTTTTGCGAAAATCAAGTTGGTCAACCCCTAAAAAGTTTCTATGTAGTCTCTAAATGAACCCCCTAAAAGGAAAAAAATTTAAAAAAATTTTAACCCGTGCCTCAAAGGGCCTAAAGGGCCTAAACCCAAAATTCAAAAATTTTGGCAAGCGACACATCAATTCTGAAGGAAAATGGCAAGTTATGGCCCTTCTAGACCAGAAATTTCGTCCGTTTTGCCGTATCTTGAAGCGTAAGGTCACAAACGGCCCAATGACGACGTGAGGCTATGGGCTGGCGGGGCGCGCCGCGGCCGGCCCGCCGCTGAGCGTGCGCGCGCGGCAGGGTTGCGTATCGCCGCTTTACAACGGCGTAGAGGAACGAACGGTGGGGTGGGAGGGGGATATCCAGTGGAAAAGCATCCACATTTTCTATCCATATTGAAAATGCATTATACTTTTTCAATATAGATGAGGAAATATGAGCCATACAAGGAAGTGATGAAAAGAGTGACAAATACATTTATAGTTTGTACGGTTAGGAGTGTAAGTGGGGAAAATTTGCCATAACTACAGAACAGCCCTGAAAATCTCCGGGAAATAAAAGCTGCTATTGATGAGAGGTTTAATTAAGGACTAATTAAAAAGATAGGTGCGATGTTGTCGAATCGTAAGCCCTTTACGCGACCAAAAGCGATTAGTGTAAATTTAATTGGAAAAGTTTAAGAAAAATTTGATGAAAGAAAATTGCCCCAAATTCTGGAAGTGCTTAAAGTGTTTTTCTATTATGTGAAGTTTTCGCACATTAATGTCAATGGCGGTGCGTCAAAAACCTCTGATCTTGTA
>NW_017566833.1:425047-451312 GCF_001854935.1 Bemisia tabaci
TTCCCGCGCGCCGCGTCAACTTTGAAGACTCATAACTCCGCTTCTAATCGTTTCTCCAAGATCATCTTGGGCTTGTTTTAAAGCTTAAACGCTCTACTTTCATTTGAAATTGTTTTTGTCTTAATCCGTGCAAACCGAACAACCGAAAATCTCAAAAAACGAAAATTTATGAAAGGGGGACCTTGTAAAATGCCCCAAAAGTGGGTCAAATTTAAAATTTAATTAATTTCATTCATACATTCTGAAAGCTCTCATTTTTCTGAAAATTCTGACACCAAGATCATCTTTCTACGACAAACCTTTGAGAAGTTATGCTAATTTAAAGATTTTGACTTTGACCCCCCATCCCCCCTTTTCCCTGGGGGTTAGGCAAAAAATATGACCAGTTTTGAGTGTCTGGGAAGACCCTCTATCATCCCTGAGAAAATCTTACGATTCCGTGTTTAGGCCGATTTGGCCGTTTTGTTGTAGGGTCCTTTTCGAACTTTCTTAAAAAGAGTTCGTGTGTCGACCTACGAACTGTTCCTTCAAAAATCAAATTATCAATTGAAAAATGCAACAGTAGAAAGGAGGCTACGTGCTCTTGTCGTTCAAACTAAATTTTCAGTTGAGATTTACCTCAACAACTTTTGTTTCTAAAACTAAATTTACAGTTGAGACCTACCTCAACGGTCAAGGTGTTCATCTGAACTAGATTCTCTGTGGTAAGAAGTAATGTCGTCGATAGTCCATTTGCGTCAAGTTCTTCCGTTCGCATGGATCTCCGTGTAATTCGGTCTCTCTCGTTCTGAACCGCTGCAAGAAGAAAATTGAGATAGAAAATGCAGGGGAAATACTGCCGACTTGATTTTGCTAAAATCTTTTCGTGAAACCGGAGTGGAATCGTGCAAAAACCGACGAGAATGGAATGCAGCGGAAATCGTCATCGGAATTCCGACGAAGGTTTCCACTGATCTCCGCGATAGGCGAATTATGTAACTCAGCGTCCATACTCTCTCTAATTTTAAGGCTTCTAAATACGAAAGATCATATCAAAGTTCAAGTGAAATTTTTGGCTGCGATGAAAGATTTTGGTACAAAAAATATTAACCCTTGGTCCAACTGGAATAAGAGGCAAAAGGAGCGATGGTTAGCCCCTAATCAATGACTTCGATTAGCACCGCTTGTCTTCAAAACAGAAAAATAAATGTAGGTACCTATAACTCTCCAAATAGTTTTTGTGCATTTTGTACAATGGCACTAACATCTTAGATGCTACGATGTATCCTTAAACCTTTTTCGTTAAAGTTAGGACAATGCTCCAGTGTTTCTAACAGAAACAAATCGTAATAAACCATCCGTGAGGTCCGCGGTTGTGCGGTTGAGATACTTCAGTAGCGACTTGAATGTTGATATCACCATTTTAACTCCTAGGAACGTGCGTTGCATACGCGTCCAAATGAAGGCGAACTCGAGGTGATAGAAATGTTATCTCTTTTTTTTTGTATTTGATGACTGAGCGATGCAATAAATTGTTTGATTTCATCGATAACTTACCGTCTTTGTTCATACCGACTTTGAGGCACTTCTTGAGCCGACAAAATCTGCACCGATTTCGCTGGCTCACATCGACAACACATTGTCGGTCAAACCTGCAAAATTATGAAGGATTACATGGTGCTCATTTCAAAGCTATCGGCTTGGTATCTACCTACAATAGACGCTATTAGTACTAAGTCACGCCAAATATCGAACGTTTGATTTGTTTTTACCGATAGAATTAGAAGAGGTTAATTATCTACCTGTTTGAAAACAATTTGATATAGTCGGGATCGACATTAACAATTTTATCAAACTGGATTTAATTAACCCTTTATTGCATAGCGTTGCATGAAAGCAACAAATGGTTTTCAGCTTTATTTCTGTGCTGGAGAAAAAAACTGAATCGAAGCAAGAAATGAGTTTTGAGGAACATTTTAAGTCTGATCTCTATTCTTTAAAAAAAACCCATAAAAATCGATTCTAACCGACTGTAATGTCGAAAAAATACTGTACAATGTGGATTTTCCCTCCAAAATCAACGAGTAGCTCATGCAACAAAGGGTTAAACAAGCAGCCTTTTTATTAGAATAAATCTATACTTCTTGCATAACTATTCGATACTTGGTGTAACATAGTACTGATGACGTTTATTAATATTTACTCATTTGTTTGATCAAATTTGCTGTGGAGGGCTCACTTGATTATTGTGCGAATCACGAAATTGTGTTTGAACAATTAATTATGACACACAGATTATTGGAAAATTATATAAATGTCAAATGTCTAAAACTACTGCTCTTTGAAGAACACGTTCGATGCACACATGAATAACGCGCACGTGGCACGTGAGACGATCGGTGGCAATTCGTGAATCGTGCAGTAGTGAGCCCAAATGGGAGATATCATGGCTAATGTAGAATTACTACGGACAGAATCAATGGTATCATATCATCTATTCAAGTTTTTTACGGCGAAATATTTGCTTATGCTATATTTGCTATATAATATGCTAATATTTGCAAAAAAAATTCCAAGATGCCCGAAATACAAACACCTACTTTTTTTCTCTATGCCCTTAGTCTATACACTGAAAAAAAGTAGCTTGGATCAAGCATGATGATTCTTGAATTTGCCGCCGAGAATTTTTTTTCCTCGCTTTAAGCTGACTTTTTCTTGGCACAAAAAAAATAATGCTTGGGTTAAGCAAAAAAGTAGCTTATATTAACCAGAAAAATTCTTAATCTAAGAAGAAATACTTCTTGGCGGCAAATTTAAGATTCTTTTTTTTCCAGTGTAGGAGGAAACCATTTCTAACCAATAGGATCACTCCATCCTCTCTATGTCTTCTTTGTCTGTAGCTTTGTCTATCGATTTCAGGAAGAAGCCCGTTGGTGGTGCATTGCCTGACGAGATCAGTACTTACCTGCAGGCGTAATTGTAGTCCTTACGGATGGAACGGCGGAAAAATCCTTTGCAGCCATCGCAGCAAGGGGCACCGTAGTGTTTCCCGGTGGACTTGTCCCCGCACACGGCACAAAAAGGGCTCAGCCCCGCGTCTGCCGCCGCCCCTTCTTCAGTCGTGGTCAACGTCAACGGCAGGGCCGCTGGGAGCGGTGGAGTCGTCGTCCGAGTCGACGAGGCGTCAGAGCTTCCAGACTCGTCTGTTGTCACTTGTCCTGAGAGAAAACATCCAATCAACCATCCAGTCGAGCACGTAGAATTTTCTCAATAGATCGTTTTCGGTACATCAAATGGGTGAGATTGTATCGATATCGATTGGTTCGACATGTAAACATAGCCTCAAAAGTCAATCGAGTAATTTGAGGAAACGGGGTTTTTCTGATAGATTTTCGATTCTTATGGGTACTAAATGGCATCGCAAGGTGAAATAGTTAGGAATTTTCTCATTTTCAGCTTTTCCGACTGAAATCCTGAAAGTTTTGTTTGAGGTTACGTTCTATTGTTTTGAAGCAAACGATACATGGAAGCACTATCGAAAAGGAGCTATAATAAAGCATGTATACTATACTGGCGTGCTAAGGAAGAAGGCGGCGCCGTTTGAGCCCTCAGACGTTGCCAAGTCTCCTCCGATAAAAAGCGAAATTACTAGGAAAATCCTGAATATTATTTTGGTTTGTTTGTACACAATTTAATTTAAAATATCCGGAAGTTTCAAGGAAAAATATGCGTGAATGTTGTCAAAAACACACGTTTTATCGAGGGAAATTTGCCAACCCTCGAATGTTCATACGATGTTCTTCCTTCGCACGACAGTATATATCGACGGTGAAACTACCAGACCACGTATCTCGTTTGCGGTGTTTAAAAATCTCCGCTCCCGTTTCATTTTTAGGAAGGAAAACAATTCAATGTCATTTATTGAAATAATTTTCACTGAGTTCTCTTCGCGGAGAGAGGGGAAAACACGGAAGTTTTCAAGAATTGACGTCGAGTTTTCCATTTAAAAAATAAAGTATAATAGGAAATCTACAACGTCGCTAACCAAGATACGCGCCGTGGTAGTTTCACCGTCGATATGTGAGAGATATAGATAAGGGCCGTTTTTGGTACCATTCTGAATTTCCTCATCTCTACGATTTTTCTCATCATGGTTTGGTCATTGGGGCCAGCCTTTTTGGGTTTGATTTTGGCCTAAACCTGCCCTGCGTCCCAAGGCGGATTTTGGTGAAAACTACGATTTTTGCGAGATTGTAGCCAAATGCCAAAAAAACCTCATTCTTTGCCAAAATCGGCCTGCAGACTCATGTCAAGTCCAAAATTAAACCCAAATAGAGACCGGAGAGAAAAATCAAAGAAAATTTCATAAAATAACAAAGATTTTTTTCTTTTAAAAAATAAAACACCGAGAGCAATTTTCAACGTCTTACTTTAAGATGCATGTTTCCTGAGTTTAGTCGTTTATGCACATTTTCTAAGCATGGAGGTCTGGAGAGAGGAATTATACATCACAATGACGGGCTCCCCAGAGTATTTAAAAATTAATCAACAAATGGTGAACAGAAATACATTTATTTGCAATCTTATTGGAGAAGAGAAGTTTACCATTGGACAAGCAGATTATAGTTGTGTGGTACAAAATTCATTTCCAAGAATGCGAAATTGTAATAGTGACAGAATTTGAACGGGAAATGTGTACGCGGCCATGTCCGAAATTCTGACGTGATATAGTACATGGATTTGTAAACAAGAAAATTCAAAAGGCTAAAATCTACTCTTAAGGGGATTTTGTTTCTCATCTAACTTATATTTATGCCTTTTGAAGGTTTTGATACTATAACTAAACCTTTCTTTTTCATTTTGGTGAAAAAAAAGTTCACATGCACGAAACTGATTTCACAATAGCACTCATTTTTATTACAAAACACCTTCAGAATGTCTTGATATTTTATAAAAAATAAATTATGACGCAATCACGTTGGAAAAAATCTGATCTCGTTTCCCGAGTAGCTCAATACAGTGAAACTATGAAAATAAAGTTGCGTTAAAATGGCAAATGGTTTACCGTGACATTTTCAATATTTTTACATAATTTGGTAAAAAAAAGGCATTTAAAAGATCAATAGAATGAGTTATATGTGTAAAAATTATTGGGGTAAGATGCAAAGATAAATTGCATATAATTTTAATTTCATCGCAATTTCAATTACAATAGCCCCTTCAATTAGTAAATAGGCAACATACACAACATTCCGATGCGTGCCAATAAATTCACCACGTTGCAAAGTTAATACAACCTGTGCCGATTGGGCTACCTACGGTTTAATAAATTATTTTTATTATGAGACTCACCAAGAATGTCATCAGTTTCGATGATCACATCATTTTCTAAATCAAAAATTTCCACCTTCTCAAAAAACATGTCTGTGTATAGCATACCCGCGCACTTCCACAAATCTTAGAGGAAACAATTCATTCTGGCACGAAAAATAAAGAATCAAAACGCACTGTTTCTAACCAACGAGACGTAATAAAACACCAATTACTTAAGTCTGAAAACAGGTTGGAAGGTGAAAAACACTCATGAAATCCAGGTGAGTAATCCTGCACTTGTACAATCGCGACACAAGCAATGCGAGATGAGACTAAACGGAGATTAGATTTGCATCCCTCTGTGAGACTCACTTTGATGAGCAACCGTGGTGGGAGGGATGAAGAGATTGGGAAGGGGTAGGTGTTCGTTATTCAATCTTAAGAGTTGATCGGAATACAGACGGAGGGCTCCTTAAGTGTGGCGCCACCCTTATCTATACAAAGAATTCCCCTGCGAATATCCTGGTGATAGCTTACAATCTTCGAGTATGATTGGGGTCCCCAATAATCTTCGGTTGTTCGACTTTCCCTGGAATCTCAAGTGGCATTTTTTAACGGAAAAATCGCGATAATTTGAAAGTAAGTTGCGAATTTTCGAAGATAAAATCGCTAGGATCATCAACATCTGAGCAATTGTCCTCGATCTTGTCGCAATGTTGTCTGAATAAAATCCCATTCGATAAAACCGAAAATTTATTTCAATTTAGCACGATTTTTTTTCGATAATATTGCGACAATAGGTAGCCGTCGATGAAATTGCGATTTTATTGCAAGGTTATGTGATGAAATCGCAATTTATCGCAATGTTTTATCCAACAATATTACAATAAATCGATGTCGATAAACTGATACATTCTTCGATCAAATCGCAACTTATCGCGATCACTGCTTCTTGGAAACACCCGACTGATATTTTACTGATATTAAAAATTGGCACTGCCTCACTGGTATTGGTATTGTGCGCAATAGCATGATCATACGGTTAGTATGGTATGGCCATGAGCATGAGGATTGCCGATGAAAGGTTGCCGAAAAAGGTTTTGGAGTGGTGGACGTCGGATAAGACGTCTAGCTATTCCGGAAGAAGAGATCCTCCGGAAATACCATGACCCAAGTAGCATTTTTCATTGTAAAAGTTGCAAAAAGTTGAAACAATGTTGGTATTAGTTACAACAAAGTTGCAACTTTCGGTCAACTTTTGGTCGATAAGTGCCGATTTTCGGCGATCTGATCGGAAGACAAAGTTACAACCTGCTGAGATTGCAAAATTGCTGCACCAAAGTTGTTTAAAATCTAAAGATAGGCAACCAGCAATACTTTGAAGTTGAAACATGCTTCAACTTAATTGCAACTAGTTCCGACAATGATAGCTCCTTCGGGGGAGAGAGTAGGCAATCTGCACATCAATCTATTAGTTGCAAGAATCAAACGATTTTGTTGCAAGTTGTTGCAACCTCTGCTACTTGGGGAAAGACTCATACCGCGGTTAGGCGCCGCAGAGCCGCCTTAGTGCGCTGTAAAATCAACTAATACATACAAATTAAAAATTAGCGCAAGGAGGAACTTAGAGTGACACTTGGACGAATTCAGAGGAACTAGAAGAACTCACCATAATTTTCGGTTGGAAAGTACTGCGGTGGCGTATCGAAAAAATCGGCGGCAAAGTCGGGAGCTGAGGCCCGGAGGTCAAAATCGGCGTTGACGTCATACAGATCGGCCGGAAAAATGTAGAACTCGGCATTGTAATCCTCATCGTATGCCTCCTCCTTCATACTGAACCACTCAATCCTGAACTTCCGTCCAAAAAACGTGCTTCCAGAGTCTAATTTCTAGCTTCCTTTGGTAACTTATTTTTCTTTGGTGAGTTTTATGTGCTGCAAAAAGACAATCGTATCCAGTCTTTTATAGAGGTAAAAGAAAGCGTTTCTTAAGGGGGTGAAATTGGCTTCACTCTGTCAGTGGCGTGGCGAGCTTTGCGATATATCGATTGTTCTGTCATTTAAACCTATGGAAAAGGATCGATAGACAGGGTATTCGCAGCGAACACCTTAATAATCGATTCTTTACCATAGGTTTAAATGGCATAACAATCGAAACATCGCAATTCACGCCACGCCACTGCTCTGGATATGTAAATCCAGTTTTGTAAAACTCCACCCACCATTTTGGTTAGTAGATGGACTATACGTTAAGACTATTGCAACTGGGGGGGGGGGGGGGGGTTAGCTGGTCATTTATCAACTGAAAAAATCCAAGAGACGTGAGAGATTAGAGTGCACTAGAAAAAAAGTAGCTTGGATCTAGAGTCCAGACTCTTACTAACATTGACAAGAAAAAATTTCAATCGGACTTTTTGCTTGAATCAAAAGGAAATCTGCCGAAATCAAGAGGCTTGGCTCTTCGATTCAAGGAAATATCGGCTTGAATCAAGAGTATTTTTTCTCCTCAGTGTTATTAAAAGTCTAGACTCTAGATCCAAGCTACTTTTTTTCCAGGGTACATCTAATTTTCGGATAATTCCTCCTCTGTCTCTCAATCTTCGTCAATCTGAAAAACTTTAAAAATTCTTACCCCTTTTACATCATACTGTAAAGTTTTGACCAACCTTTTGCCTAACTTTAATGGACGAATATTCACTTGAAATTCAAGTAGAAATGACTCCTGAAATATGAACTTGAAAAACCGACAAAAATAGGGACAATTTTTGGAGGGGCTAGAGGTGGAGGATGTTATGCCTGATTTGCAACGTTGAAAATTCCTTTTTAAAAATGTATTTCTTAAGGAACGGTAGCTAATTTTCTTTTAAAAGTCGTTTGGAATAATATATTTGTTTTATTAGGGAGTCCCTGGTAAAAATTGGCAGTAGGATCTGTGTTTCAAAATAGGTACTACAGACCTATAGCCGGCTGTAAGATTTCCTATAGCTTCTACAGCCGGCTACGCAATAATTCCTTGTAGCCTTTTATTGCCGATGGCGATAAAGCTACAGCCAGTTGACATACGGTATAGCCCTGCGATAGATACTAAAAATAGCCCGCCTGCATAATTTTTCATTGCTTCGTATAGCCCGGCTGTACGATATATTTTCTTCGCTTTCACAGCCAGCTACACGATTTTCTATCGTCTTCTATAGCCAGCTAAAAGAATTTCTATGGTATTTTGAAACGCAGCTCTTATTGCCAATTTTTACCAGGGATTCCCTTAGATTTTCAGAAAAAAGCATGCATCCATCAACGTATAGAAAAATAAGCTGCAAGGTAAAACTTCGCAACCGCACCGTGCCATTTTATTCCCTTCATTCCTTCAACTAGACCCTATATAAAGAGTCGAAATCGATGAAATAACCTATTTTTTCTGGTCAAAAATGATCCAAGTCTCAAAAGGAAAAACGATTCAAACAAACTTTAACACACTTCCAATCCTACCTTAACCAAAAACGAGCCTCATTTGATTCCTACCTCATGTTTCAGCTTGAATGACACAACTTTATGACGTCATTTCGTTGCATTCATAGTCTTTAACTGTAAACATTTCAGAAAACCGAAAAAACCTCATGTGAATAATCACTGTTTAAAGCTTTACATTTAATACGGCAGATAGAAAACTACTCGTGACGAGTGTGGCACTTAGTCTCGAAATTTTTAGGGCGTGCGATTATCTCGCTCGAAAACTACCCTTAATATTAAGGCGTGTTGCGGGGGGTTGAAGCCCGCGTGGGGTGGGATATTCGCGGCCCTCAGCAATAACAGAAGCCTCGCACATTGACACAACGGGAAAGGCCTATCGAAAAGATACCCTACGACGTAGCCCGGAAAAGCGAGAATTCACACCCTGCGTCAATTAAACCGGAA
Organism: Bemisia tabaci; assembly: GCF_001854935.1. NCBI lineage: Eukaryota > Metazoa > Arthropoda > Insecta > Hemiptera > Aleyrodidae > Bemisia > Bemisia tabaci. The sequence goes on from NW_017566833.1 coordinate 434,251, forward strand.
AAATATATCCAAGGGAAATTCGGGATGAGCACACTTGACGGGATTCGAAAACCACTGAAATCACTTTATTAGGCGTGGACAGGCACATGGATGGACTACGTCGTGTTCGTTGTTTACACTATCGTTTTGGAGCATTGACTTGTGTCATTCCGCATGATTCCGTGATCCTCTTGACAGCCTCGACTCGGAGTAAAGATACGGAATTTTGTCAATATAAGGAATTAACTGCCATTTCGCGTACCTGATAATGGCTATGCGCTATGGGTGTCCGTAACCGGGTATGATATGATAACGAGATCAAGATTGTATGCGAGGCTCCTGTGAGGTGGCGAGAGATAGAGATGTCTCAATCAATACTCATAATATTGCAAGGGGGAGCACCTTCTGTGGGCTGATTATTGAAATAGATAGACAAAGCGATAGACAATAGACATAGGGAGTATGGAGCGATCCTATTGGTTGAAATGCATGGTTTCTATAGACAACATATATGGACATATATGGTTTTATATGGACTACATTTTGCAATTCGGAACTATAATTTCTAGCTTATCTGTAAAAACACGTATGTGCATAAGGAAACTGATGGTACATACGTTGTTTCTAAACTGAGCCAGAAATTATAGTTCCTAATTGCAAAACGTTGTCCATATAATCATTCAACTCGGGCTTATATCTCTACTAAACATTTGTCATGGGTATTTTTGTTCCACACCTGTTGCATTTGCACGAGTAGATAGACATTTATGAACATGTCATGTTCATTTATTTCACTTTATCAAGTCAGCATGAAGTATCAGAAGCAAGGACAACAAGAGTCACAAAGTCCATCTCCGTTTTGATTAAGGGTTGTTTATTAGCTCCCGACAGCCGGGAGAGAGTCATCCCTACCGGCAATGAAGAGGGTGGGTTCGAAAGTACAATTCCTCCCTCTGTTGCCGCGTTGCAAATTATTTGCAGAATATTTTTGGTGAAGATAATGGGTACATGAAGCGAGGAAAGCCAGAGGGGATAAATTGCATTACAGCGTTGCGAAGTTTCATTTAACAATTTACCTATTGATTAACTTGGGGACGATTGCGAATTGTTTGTTGACATTTTCTTTGCGATCTAATAAATATTCTCTGAAATTTTCGATGTGAAACATATACACTCTTTAGTAAATGAAGAAATAACTTGTCATATAAAACCTGGCAACGTTGGATACAATTAAGCCCCTCCGGCTCTCATCCCTTAATATGGTATCATCATTGCGATATTCAAGCGTAAATAATTTCGAACCAAGTTTAACGGAAACAGTGGCGTAGCTTGCTTTGCGATATATCGATTGAGCGGTCATCTAAACCTATAGAAAAGGATCGATTAAAAGGATGTCCGCAACGAACATCTTAATAATCGATTCTTTATCATAGTTTCAAATGGGGAAATATCGATAATAGATCATTCACGCCTCGCCACTTAACAGGAACGCTTCAAGTCGCATCAAGTTAGAGCCTAGAAAAAGAAGTTTAAAGTTTAATAGTCTCCAAAAGACTCGATGTAAGGAGAGTTTTAAAAATATATTTTTTAGTTGAAATTACTTTTTTCGACTCTGATTTTTTGATAGGAAAATATTTAGGAAACATTTGTCAGGTATGGTCATGTCAACAGAATGACGGAAAAAAGGCTTTAGGTGTTACTCACCATTTTTTTTTTTTTTTTTTTTTTTTTTTTTTTTTTTTTTTTTTTTTTTTTTTTTGGTCGACGAATAATTAAATGTAAAAATTGTTATTTTCATGTGTTCTTTCATACTAACCTATCAGACTTGGATCCATTGGACTCAAGGTATGCTCTTCATGCAAGTATTTTTTTATCCATTGCTCTACTAACATTATTCTACTTCGCAAAATATAGGTCCATTCGTATTTAAATAGCGCAAGTAAGTACGCAAAATTTTATTCCTTTCTTTCAAGGTATTCGTTTCCTTGCTACCAAAGCACTTCATGATAAACTGGAGACGCTTCGGCTAAGGATCTAAGAGGGAAAAAAGCAAACGGAGCATGTGAACAGATTTAAGTATATTTTAAGTACATAACATACGTTTATGAGATAAACCTTATAATAAAAAATAAAAATCTTAGAAAAGTAAACGGCTCTTTAAAATTATAACAGGTCAAAAAGTTCCTTGAATTCGCAAATTATCTAACTTAAATTAAGTACTTTTTTTAAGTTTAGAGCTTTTTACATTATGTGAACAGAGGTTGTGAGAACGTTGAATTCCTTCAGTCTAGTTTGGGTAGTATGTACTTATTTTAGGCCTTTGATACTCATTAATTTTCTACCATGAAATTGAGTTTCATGCCATGGACTGAAAACAATGACCTAAATGAACGTTTCTCCACAGTCAGTAGAAAATCGGAACATCCCTTACTTACCCCGATTGCAAACATAGCTTAATTTCTATAAAAAATTACAAACGAACATGTTTTTTGATTTTTTCATTTTATAAAACAATGATCAGCATAGGTAAGAGTATCGGTACCTAATGTGTTGTGGTCATTTTCTATTTTATTTTTTTATGAATTCCTTCATAAAATTTGGAAAAATGCACCACTGTCTCACGAGTTGCCTTTATTTCTTTTCATACACTTACTGTCTGCTAGAATTTTAATCCTATAGTCAGCATAAGTATATCGTATGTAGATTCCTAAGTACAGGTTTTAGAAAATGTCTCGATATGTTCCACACAGTCTGGATTATAAAAGAGGATTTATGATGAAACAACAGGTTCAAATCCAAATAAAATGAATGGAAAACAATAAAAAGTGACGGGACACCAAAATATACAAATAAATAAGCCTTTGGATTCTTCGTATTCTCTTTTTGGAAAAAAAGTTAAATAACGTTCACCAATAAATGAAAAATAAACAATCATTCTGTGATAAATAACTCCAAGAACTAAAGAAGAAACAGGACGTTAAAAATTCCGACTCTTTGTCATTATTCCTTGAAGTAAGGGGGGAGGGATCCACCCCACGCACAAAATCAAAATTATCAACTAAGAAGAGTACATCCCCAATACAATGGGGAGACATGAATATATCGATTCACGATGGGTTCGGTTTATGGTTTCCAAATGAATCGAGGGCAAAATATCTCGTAAATCGTTCTCAGGCTCTACCAAGGTCTCGATCTGCTCTCTTTCCTCCTAGATTCTCTAAAAACTTCTGTAAGTAGATGATTTACAGGTTTGAATTATTTTCTCGGGTAATTCCATACTTAATAAATAGATAGAGTGCTTTGGTAAAGACAAAACATGACAAACTGACAATAGCAAACATTGACTTTTCAAATTAATAAAAACCAACAAATAAAAAGGTCAAATTAAAAAACAATCAAACAAAACAAAAATGGGCAATGAAAAAAATTCTACCTTGGAAGTAAGTACATCAAAGTTAGCGAGCCAGGATATACCTAATATCCCACTCTCTCCTGAGGAAACAAATGCTGTCAAAAAGTTGAGGAAATGAACGATTAGTAGATCGAAACACGAATAACGGACTGGCACGCTTTGGAGTAGATTCTGACTGCTGCTTTCGCACTAAACAAGGAAGGTCCAATTCAACAGTACGGTGTTTTAGGAATGACTATCGTATATCGCCACTTTTCTAACTGTGCGTTTGAGTCTCTGGGGGTATGAATGAGCAGCGCAAAAATGGCTAGTTATTACAGTCAGGATAAGTCCAAAGGAGATAGTTTACAAAACTATTTTCTGTCCAATCACTAACATTCAGAGAGGGATTTTTGTACGTACTCATGGGTACGTACTAGTATTTTTGTGGCATTGATGCCAAATTTAAGCGGTCATAAATACAGACCCGTCCCAAAACTGATCAGCGGGGCCTGGGTACACTGCATGCACAAGAGTCTTTGAGATGTTGAAATTTCGACCTGCGACTCTCCAGAGAGCTGATTATTAAGATTGATAAATAGAAAGATATACAGAGAAGATGGCGGGAAATTGGAACGACCCTTATCGGTTAGAGCAATCGGTTCCACCAATAAGATCCTTTTGTTTTCTCTTTATATCCTTTTTCTATCCCTGTGTCTGTCGATCTCAAAACAGTTCAGTTCAGTTCTCGGGAAACTTACACTTTTCAGGTCCCACACTGGAAAAAAAAACACATTGGATCTAAAGTGGAATTGGATCTTAAAAACATCGACAAGAAAAAGTACTCTTGATTCAATCAGAATCTTGCTTAAATCAAGAACCAAGCCTCTTATAATTTAAGCGGATTTCGTTTTGATTCAAGCAAAAATCCGATTGAATCAAGAGTATTTTTTCTTGTCAATGTTTTCAAGAGTCTAGACTCTAGATCCAATGTGTTTTTTTTTCCAGTGCAGAAAATTCTGAGGAAGATTTTAAAACATTTCTTTGTGGCAGTGGTATTGGTTGTGGTAACTATTTACTCTTGGAATTCCTGCGACTATAGGTGTGGGTGGTGGGGGTTGGTAGTGACGTGGTCCGGAGTTGATCCTCGGGTGGACCTGGTGGTCCTCGGTTGATTGGTCCATGGTCTATTGAGGTGAGCTGGTGAGGCGGCCGTACTCGCTGTCCGAGGAGCCGGAACCAGAGCCGGAACTGGGGTAGTTCTCGTGAGCGTGGCTGTGCCCGTTCATGCCGCCTCCGTTGCTGGCCCCCTGCCCGTCCCCCTGGCTACCCTGCGCCCCCGCCCCCGCGCCNCTCCCCCGCCGCTACTCGAGGTGTCTATCATCGCACCTGCAACAGTCAACATGACCCGGTTTCAATCACACTAATCGAAATTCTGGGGAACTATAAATAATTCATGACCAAAATTACATTTTGCACACTGGAAAAAAAACACATTGGATCTAGAGTCCAGACTCTTGAAAACATTGACAAGAAAAAATACTCTTGATTCAATCGGATTTTTGCTTGAATCAAAACGAAATCCGCTTAAATTAAGAGGCTTGGTTCTTGATTTAAGCTAGATTCTGATTGAATCAAGAGTACTTCTTCTTGTCGATGTTTTTAAGAGTCTGGACGCTATCCAATGTGTTTTTTTCCCAGTGTAATAAGGAACCAACAAATGATAAAAAGCTAAGCCAAAGATGTATGTTTTTCAATTTGAAAAATATTGAAAATTTTTCAAATTGTAAAATACGCATAAATGAAAAAATATCGAAAATTTGAAACATTTTCAAATTGAAAAATATGCATATTTGGCTCACCTTTTTATCATTCATCATTATATGTGTAGATGCAATCTGCGGCTGAACAACTTTCCAGAAAAATAAGGAACCACTAGCACTTGCTCTTATATAAAAGCACCTTTCTGCATAAGGAAACCATTATACGTGTATTTTTTTTTCTAAAATGAGCCAAAAATAGTGGCTCTTTGTTGCAAAATTTGGTCTAATTATACATTGAAAGTATGGGGAGGAGGCTAATGTGCGATACTGCCGTGCTGAGGAAAAAGGCCGTATAAACATTCGAATGATGCCAAAATTCCCCTGAGTATAACATTAATTTAAGAAGGAGTAATGCATATTGTTCCTATGAAATTTTTAGATATTTTGGATGAAAAAAGGAATGAAACTGTTTGAAAAATCTAGGAAAAATATTCTGAACTTTCCTAATAAAGTTTTATTTTATCAAAGGATATTTTGTGACCCCTGAGAGGCTCATACAATGTTTTTCCTGAGCACGACTATGTTACCGACAGTAACAGTAACTTAGAAATGAAGAGTTTGAGTGCATTTCACGTTGCTTAATTTTCTCCTTTTTCTTTTCTTTTCTTTTGTTTTCTTTCTTTCTTTTTTTTTTTTTTTTTGAATACATAATGCCAATTTTGCTGCTGCAGCGAAGACGTTCAGCGCACTTACACCAGATTTATAGGAGTTAAAAAAAAACTAGATTTTGAAAATGTAGTTGCAAATCTGCTTTCTTCGATAAGACGACAGGATAGTTTAGAACTGCCTGCTCTGCAGCGCACTTCACACGTAGAGCTTTCCATAGGGTTGTCGCGTTTAGTCTTTGGAAGAGCGAATTATTTTCCCGCGCCCGTCGCTCATTGGCTAGGGCTCTGTGCAGAGTGTGAACTACGTCCATCGGATGTGAACGCGGGAAAGTAAGTCAATCTTTTGGCAGGGAAATTGAGAGAGCGGAAATCATGGGCTACACTGAAGAGAAAGAGACCTAATATTTGGGGGAAAACGTCGCGTGTGCGGCGACCGGCAGTAGATTTCTTCTAAATGTCTGTGTGAATTTATAGAGAACCATGTCACCTAAACAAATTTTGCAGCCTGTGCATTTTTTTTACAAAATGTATACTTTCTACCTCATAAATTAAATGCCATATCTCAATACAATCAGAAATTTCTCATAAAAATGGTCTCTCTAAAAATGAATATAAAATTCTACCTAATCAATTAGCAAGGAGTTTATCATTACATTTTGTTGTCCGGAGCGGAAATTATGATCATATTTTGTAAACAAAATTCCAAAATCCAATTTCATGCGTACATTTTCATGCAATACATGCAATTTCAATCCATGCGTGGATGTATTTAGTGAGAAATTGACGGCAATGAATCAATACTGCATGTATAGCTTCACTCTAGGGTAAGTTATCTCGGATTCAAAAATGTCGTACATTTCTGGGTTAAATCCTCTTGGGCTAAGTTACTCCTTGGGAGCTCTTGTGTTAAATCCTCTTGGGCTGCGAGTTACTCCTTAGGAGCAAAGAAAGCCGATCAGAATTTTAAACATAACTTTCTTGAGGAGGCGGCGAATGAAGGAAGTTTAAATTACCTAGTTTTTTTTTTTTTTTTTTTTTTTTTTTTTTTTGTCAATAGAAAAAATTTAGAATATTGTAGATGATATGACACTAAAATACTTTAAATTTTATCATGTACATCATTGAATCTTGAAAAATTCCCAGGAGGTTCACAAGAAGAATTTTATAAATTAATGTAGGAGCGTGCCTCAGTTAGGATACCCTCATAGAGAAAGCATGCTAATGTCTCTACCCTGTCCTTCTTTCATGAATGAAATTTGGAACTCAAAAACGACGACGAATTTGTATAAATGAGGAAAAGGATCTCGCCAACTTTGAATAATGTATGCCTGTGACACTAGTTAAGTTAGTCACTAGTCATACCGAATAATTTTTTTTTTTTATTTTATTTTTTTGAAATTATGGAGATAATCCTTATTATTTAATCTAACAATAAGTAAAATTCACGGTGCTTCATGCTCGAATATCGAATTTAAAGTAACTTAAATCTACATCATACTTGTACCTCCGGTCATTTTTGAGTCCCAAGTACCTTCATGAGGTGCCAGGTACTCTAACTGTAAAGGTACTCTAACCTCTATTTAAAATATCTCCTATAACAAAGACTAGGTGCCATGTATGTCCCATGTTATGGTTTAAAGTCTGAAAAAACGAAGCCTTGGGCTTCCTTAGTCACAAACCATCTCAAGCTTTCGTGAAGAATAAATATGAATAAAGCTGAATGAATCCATGACTAGGTCAAAATTCCTGAATGCACATACCTACTACAAGGTCTTCTCACAGCTTGATTCGACTGACTCAACTTTCTGATAATTTCCATTCATTCGCATATATTTTACTAGTGCATAGGACCATCTTAAGAGCGTCTGTCGTTCCCAGCCAAGAGTCTACAAGCAAAATCGGAGGCATAACAGGGTTCAACAAATATTGCTCATGTCTCATGAAATCGAGAAAAAGGGAAATAAACAAATTGGAGCTCTTGCCAAATCTATGAGGTTTAGTAGATCGTCCCCAAATATCACTTTGCGGCTAAAATATTGAAATAAATTTCCAATTTTTTACCGTAAAATTGCAATTTTCTCACGTCATTTGGTTGATAAATGCCGATTTTGAACGATCCGACGAATGATATGCAGTTTGCGATACAAAGGAAGATTGCAATCATTTCAATTTTATCACAACGTATTTTAGTTCGAAGAGCCGTTTAAATTAATTGATAGGCACCGCACCATGCACAACTCTCTGATGCGGTGGCAATAACTTCACCAAGTAATCTCAATTTATTGCAACTGTACTTCTTAGATCTCATGTCCGAAATTAAATTAGTTCGAGTATTTTGAACCAGCCGGATTTATGGATCGACGCAAGAAGTATTGCTTTCTTCAGGAACAGAAATTGAAAAATTATCTGTCACCGGTACTGACATTCTCTCCGGTAGATGACATTCTTATAGGGACGAGACTAAATTATTACTCCATTATAAGCGTATCTGATCATAAATATTCGGTTCAGAGGAACAATTAACGTACTTCCAGCTGCTAAACGGATTAAACGTGATTTTAGCGGAAGCTTGTATTGTCTTGAATTTATTTAGAAAAAGCAACATTGTAGAAAAATTTCCATCACACTGCTTCTTTAGGGTGTATGATGTGTGCTCGTAATAATGGATGCGTATAGGATCATTGATCATGGTATGGGAATATTCTGTGTGCAGTCCATAGGTACTAATGATAAAAGTAGGTGAGAGAAATCTCATTTTGCAAAGATGCAAACCTCCTGTTAAATTTTACTTTAAGTGTATTTACTCACTCAACACTCGCTTAAGTATTTCGATTTACCAATCGTTTTTATAGCGTAGTTTTTTTCATAATAATTATGTGCTAGTCAGGGAATACGTTGAAAAAATCATGGGAAAATATTCATCAGTTTAAGTCAAATATTCGCCAGTTTCTTTTGTTAAAAATTGCATGGAAGCTCGTTTCTACTGAATGCTTTGTGGCGAATCTTTTATCTTGTTGTGGGAAGGAAGAAAGCCGTTAAAGCGTATAAGCACTTAATTGTTGCCTAACGCCCTTGGATGAAATATTTGAGTTTAAGAGGAAGTACCCATATTTATCATTTTGTTGAAATCAACAAAAACACAATAAATTAAAATGAATAATTAATGAATTATGCAGTATAAAACTTTACATAAACGTTTGTGCTGAGGCTCCCTTTTCCCATTAAATATCAGCACTTTGGGGCTTTGAGCTGAAATTTTTGGAGGTTTGTATTGATTTTTCGAACTATGGAGTGGGAAGTATTTGCTTTTTGGTAGTAAATAACTGATTAAACAGTTTATCAAAATTTTAAAAATCGAATAATTAATCGAAATGTAAGATACCTATTTTATCAATCGATTAGTTAATCTACATATAAGCCAAAAACTCTAGTCGTCACCTACTGGCCAAATTATCACAAGCGCTTGTGTTGGCAAATATGAATAAAGAGACTTATGGGGTTCGGGATTTTTCTGGGTTAAAAATAACGATTCAGCTGGTAAGAATTATAATTTTTAACTTTTTAAGATTCATCTTATTTTTATTTTTTTTTAACCACTTCAAATACCACACAAGTGGTAATCTTGCGCTTTCAGATAGAGCGCCACCCCCCTCACTCCCTAATATACAACCAACCCGCTGCAAACGTTGTTTGAGACCATCGAAGTCGGGTCGCCTATAGGCGGGAATCGAACCCGGGACCTCCTGGTGAAAGAACCAGCGCTACAACTACTGCATCACAAGAGACCGATTTTTTTTTTTTTTTTTTTTTTTTAAATTTGCTAAAGAAATAAAAGACATTTATATCACAAGCGCCATAGAGCCTCAGAACAGGGTATCACTAGCGCAATAACGGATTCTTAACCTCACTTTTCTCCTCAAATTTCATTTAAACGAGATGGAAAAAGTGATTCTGAACATGTATTTAAAATTTTTCGTCTCTGTTGTGTTTATAATGGCACCGAAAAAGAAGTGAAGTTGATTTAACATCGACGAGACGTATCATCGAACATCGACAATCGAAGGGGACGAAACGGACGCCCATTGAAAGGGTGGCGACGGGGGGTTTTATAGAAGAAATGGGGGAGTGCCAACTCCACGAAGGCCTCTGGAAGAATAGGGGACTTTGGCGGCTGGGAGTCGCAGAGTGCTAAAGAGCGCTGTATAAGCGGCTATAATGTATGTGAAAATTGTGCGAGAACTTATAAAATGCTGAACTACCCACCACAGCAGCGGGCCGATTATTGAAGTTGATGAACAAAGCTATAGACAAAGAAGACAAAAGGGGTATGGAGGGATCCTATTGGTGGAAGCGGGTGGTTGCAATGGACGAAGGCAGTAGGTAATAGACTAACTAAAGACAACCCACGAGAAATCCGACAGTTAGTCCATCATTTTTTCCCTTAGTCTATGGAAACCACACATTTCAACCAATAGGATCGCTTTATACTCCCTGTGTCCTTTTTGTCCATCGCTTTGTCTATCAATTTCAATAATCAACCCGCAGTTAGTTTTACAGATTGGCATCGCTGAAGTAACTGCTGTAGCGGGAAATTCAGCATTTCTTAAGTTCTCGCACTCTTGTTTTACATTCAGAATTATATCAACTTCACTTTTTTTTGGTGAACCCTGGTCAATTTTCCCGTTTAACATTGATCTTACGGAGTCAGGAGCTCAAGTGGCGCTTGTGATACTTTGGTCGGAGGGTGACGTAGTATGGACGTCGGAGGAAGGGCGGAAAGGACTTACCTCCGAGGAGCATTTCCTGGAGGAGACTGTCGATGTGGGCGACGCCGAAGAGCTTGGCGAACTGGATCTGCTCGATCATCTGCCAGGAGATGGACTGGAGGGCCGGCAGCATGAGCAAGAGCTTCCCGAAGCGCCCTTGGGAGTCGTACTGCCGGTCGCTCATGTAGTTCTGCAGGTTGATCTGGATCTGATGCTGCAAAGCTCCGATCCGGTTCATATCACTCAACCCCTTTGCCTCTGCACAGCAAAAAACCAAGTAACATAACTTCATGCCGAAGACAATGGAGATGTTGCATGTGTGAGGAATTTGCGATTTGACTGCTGATCCCTATGTAAAAGATCGCAAGAAACACGATGGTGCCACTGGTTTTCTCTCAAATCAACTCCGAAACTCAAAAAAAGCTCTCAAGTTGAGGCCATAATGGAGGGGATATCCCATGCTATCCTGAGAGTCCACCTCTACATCAAGACAAACTCTCCATGCAAAGATAGGGAGCAAATACATTAGCAGGGTTGCCGTGTTTTCAGTTTTGGAGTCCCCAAATAGAGTAGGAGCCCTGTCAATGTATTTGCTCCCTATCTTTGCATGGAGAGTTCGTCTTGATGAAGAGGTGGACTCTCAGGATAGCGTGGGATATTCCTCCATGTTGGCATCAATTTGAGAGCTTTTTTGAGCTTGGGAGTTAATTTCAGAGTAAACCAGTGGCCACATCGTGTTTCTCGCGAACTTTGACTTAAGAATCAACAGTCAAATCGCAAAGTCCTCACACATGCAACAACTCCATTATAATAGATATGTCGCAGGCAATTAGCAATTGCCGGCGATTTGCAAGCGGTTCACACGTTGTTTCAATAAATAGCATCGGCATAATGCAATTTTTCAAAAGGTAATGATCTTCAAAAGTATGAACTCGGCTTTCAGTGCCTTCATTTTTTGTGATACTCTACGCTTTGTCACGATGTTAGTATAGTTGCCTGTCCGATCTCAATACCCAACTAATGTCACGGAGTTCACTGCACGCTCTTCTGAGTGTGTATATTTCTGCCTTGTTTTTAAGGATGTAAAAGTGTCTATTCACATTATAGGCAACATAATCAGCACTCTAATCTTTGTTCTTTTATTTTTGAATTTTATGATTTTCTATATTTATTCACCACTGGCTTATAAATTATACGATTTTTAAAAAAAACATCGGATAGGGTCCGCCGTCCTTTGAAGGGATGGCGGCAGGGCGTGGACGAAGAAATGTTGCGTTGTCAGTTGCCCGATAACCTCTGAGAAGATGGGCACGTGTGGCGTTTGGATGTCGCAGAACACTAGAGCGCGTTGTAGGAGCGACATTTTTGTACGTATGTATCCGTATTTATGCCTTTAATCGATGATTTCCCTCATTTTTCGATAAAGTTCGTTCATTAGGATGAGAGTTATTATACTCACTTGGATCGAAGAAGACGATTGCTTTGAGGCAGGCGAACTCCGTATCATCGATACCGACTTCGTTGAGGTCTTTGACGATCTCATTCATGACACGGGTACCTATCCGGCTGATGTCCAAGTCTGGCGCGATCTGTGAGTCTGAAAAATTCATAAATAATTCATCTCTGTTAAAATTGAACAGATTGTTTTGAAATGTGGCCAACTCTGATTAACACAGAATTCCAGAAAACAAAAAAACTAAATTAGTTTGAAATTTTTGATCAATAGAAAATATTCTATTGTGCGTGTTATTTGCCCCTCTAAAAGAGCTCTTCGCCAAAAACATGAAACTTTTTGGTTCTTCAGTAGTGCAGCTTTTTTTTTTTGTATATTTGTCAACTAAACAGAGCTACAAACCTGTTACAATGATCAAAGTTTACAATCGGGTGTTTGTATCACCAGGGGAGGGGGGTAACAAACTAAAAGGGTCTATGAGGGACATAGAGTCGTAATGTAAATGGGAGAGCTGGCGCCACGTTCTGCTCGACGAGTTCCAAGCCCGATGTGCGGGTCACTTTTTCGATACTTATTCGATCCAAAACGGCGGTGTGGTATACGTAATAATTCCGTGTCCGGGTCCCTGTGTATCGCAAACAATCGATTATGTATCGGAAAAGTGACACGGCGCCGCACAGAAGTCTGGGACCTGGAAATCGCTTAAAAGTGGCGCCAGCTCTCACACTTACATTACGACTCTATGTACTCTATGATACAGGGTCGTGGGCGGATATTTTGAAGGCTCTAACAACATTTAAGGTCATTTTTCAATTTGACATGTGATTGGACTAGTAACTTACCGGGGCAATACCTCGTGATGACACAATTATTGCCGAGTAACAGGACGTCCTTAAGGTGCATGGATCGCCGGGCTAGGCCAAGAAGTAAGTGCTCTCCAGCATGCGCTCGTAATAGCGCAACCTGCAACAGAATAACGCAGCTAGATTTTGGCTCATCCTCTTAATCCAAAACATTTAGCGAGTGGATAAATCGCCTTCAAAATCAGGTGTAGGCAAAGCGGCTCATGCACGATTCATTACTTACGGTATGATGAAAATAAAACTATAATTTTCCGTACGAGAACTTTTTTGGGCACCTATTATTTTCGACTAATTTTAAGACATAAAAAGGTCCTCAAGTCGTTTTAAGTCAGTCGATTCGCAAAATTTAAAATAGGTAAACTCTCGTGCTCATTTCAGAAAATTTTGAAAATCATAAACAAATTCATTTGTGTATTTAGCAGTGACAAATCATTGAGATCCATCGCAAGGATCTCTTACAAGAGTGTTACCATTGACTATGACAAAAAAATGCGTAAAAATTGTCCTTGTTATGATGCTACATTATATATCTCCTTGGCCCTACTCAAAATTTAAATTATGTAGGGGTTCACTTGGGGAAGAAACTGTTCCAAAACAACGATGAACTTGCCCTTTCAGCTCATGGACAAATTCATGTACAACACGATGGAGTCATTGGTTCTGTCTGAAATAATGGCATTTCTGACAAACTGGCAGCAATGGGTTTCGTCCGAATTTATTCAGACGAGCTTTAAATGGAGGGAAAGCAAAGTCGACTCTTTTTTTTATTCGCTGTTGGTCTGAAATCACCGATTACAAACTCTAAAAATGCTTTTGCATTAAAGGTTACAGCGAGAAACTCAAGTAGTAACTTTTTGAATTGTCTCAAATCGTCAAAAAGATCAGACCTTTAGAGGCTGAAATATTAAAGCATTACCTGGTCGTCAAGGGGGAGTTCTGTGAAAGCCGGGATGTATTTGGCCCATTCAACCAGGAAGAGGAGCTGCTGTTTCATCGAATCGCAAACGTCGTTTATGTTGGCGATTCGCTTATTGGATAAGTCATAGTCGTTGACCTGCGAATGAAAAGATGTTTTAAAAAAATTGAGATATTAATAACCGCAAATGAAACTAGTCTTATTGCATATTTTGTAAAAAATTCGCTCCCAAATTCCAGTTTTTAAGCATCAAAAAGTCAGTTTGAACTTTCTTTCTGCCCTTAGGATCCATGTAATTTCGCAACTTCAAACACGTATTACTCGAAATAGCAACAACTGCTTTTGTGCGCCTTGTCCGCCAAGCCCCTCAAATGTCCTTTGAATTTTCTCTCATTCAATTATATTCCCAAAAATTTCAAGGATACATAATTTTCTTCAAAAAAATAAAACATATTTTAAACGTTGCAATAGGAATACATTGTTTTTGACTTTAGTCATTGATTTTTAACGCATTGTTGAACATTTTGTACAAATATTTTTAGAATATTTTTGAGCTAATATTGTCATCAATATATTAGCAGATAAGCTTAAAAACATGTTCACAATAATACTGTTATCAATCTTGGCAATCTAGACCATTCCTTAAAAAAAATACTGAAATATTGCTAATTTGCGATTTTGCTGGAATGACTTACTTCAAGGGCGGCGCCACTCTGCCGGGAGAGCATTTCAGCGTTGAGTAGTGAATTGGCTGAGAGACCATTGTTGTTTGACTGCTCCTCGTAGCTCGGCCTTCGACAACTTATCCGGTCCCTCTCGTTCTGAACTGCTGTTCCCAAAACGACAAAAACTTTATTAGCTCTAGGTTCTCACAAGAAGGTAGTGTGTTACACCTACATAAAATCACTTATACTTTCCCTAATAGCAGCAGGTGCCTGAGAAACATTTTTGAAAAAATTGTGAATTTTATCCCCTCCCCCTCAAAAAAAAAAAAAACTCTTTTCAAAGAAAACCGTTGAAATATGCGCACTAGAAAAGATGGAATTTTGAAAGTAAAATTAAAAGGTGAAGTAGGTTTAAGAAAAAGAAATTGAAAAAAAAGCGTAAAAGATCTATTGTTGTTTTTTGACACTATGAATATTTGAAAAGAGTTTTACCTACAAAATGAAATAAAAAAAAACTTAAAACAACCTACGGTGGTCTTTTTCAGGAGTGCAGAATGTTCACAAACCAACGAATTCGGTCGTCTGAATTGTGTACACTCGCTGGCTGCTCTGCGCATTTCCAAACAGCGTACCCACGCGCTCGGGGATACGGTGCAATGCTTGAAGTATTCCTACAGTTTTGCAGGCGCTTTCCGCTCAAGGGTTCAAAGTTTTGGGAATTTTCCCTCGGAAAATGAGGTCATTTTTCATAGATTCGGTCACAATTATGAAACAACAAAACTTTCTAGCTTGTAACCAACATTCGAAAAGAGCTTGTTCTTTTTCCCATCTAGGGACTTTAACGCAGAGTAGGAAAGTCGGATGGGGCAAAACGCGTGATACAACTTCACTTCCACGGAGGTAAAATTGTTTTTCCAAGAAATGAGGGAGAATGTGACCTGCTTTCAGCTAACTCAGAGTTTTCAACGCAGAGTAGAATTTAAATGAGGCGCGAGACACGTGATGCAAATATTTTGACTCCTAGGAAGATGAAATTGCTTGTCCGCGAGATGAAGGAGAACATGGTCATTAGCCATAAGATACACTCACGAAAAATTTTGAAATGGGTTGAGATAATGTAAAAATTTAGTTTGAGTCGATGGCCGTCTGAGTTACCTGTAAGAAGTATCTTCTGAAAACTTTCCCGGGTAGGTGCTTTTAGGTACTTACAAGTATTTGAAATTCAAGATGGTTGCGAGTCGGAGTGTTTCCAATGTAAGACTTGCACTTCCTCCTTAATTTATTTTTTACCCAAATTCCAGTTTTGATGCCGCAATCCTACAAAATTGTAATCATTGGCTCTATAAGGGAATTTCATTATAAAATGATGCTGCCATCAAGCTTTTAATGTGAAGTTGGACCATTTCCGTCTGAAAAATTAGCCGTTGGAAAATAAAACTTGAAAACTTACCTTCCTTTTTCATGCCAGCTTTAAAACATTTTCTCAGTCTACAATATCTACATTGATTTCTTTTGTCCTTATCTACTACGCAATTCCTGCCAAATCTGAAAAAAGAGAAATCCCACAAATCAACTAAAATTCAACTTCTTGATTTCAAAATTTGAATAATGACTTTCGCAACATGCCACTTTTGGATGAAGGGTTGGATACATCACAAATTTGACCTTCGTGGCGGTGAAATCTTGATTACACTTCAGTGTTTTGGTCCGATTTTTCTATCTGACCTGTTTATTTTTCCGGAAAAAATTATGGTTCCTTTGCATTTTAGTCACTCATACTCAGTTTTTTTTAGTAAAACTTCGTCCGTTTAATCGTAGACTGACTGTCAGGGGTCTTTAAGACTCGAGTGCAGGAATCAAGCAATCATACCCAAGTGCGGATTTTTGGAAAAGCATACTCGTGCTGGTAGCTTAAGAATCCTAGATGTGAGGTAGGTGCGCATTACAAATCGAAGGGCGAATGTAAAAAAAGAGAAGAAGAAGATGGAGCTAGGGGTGAAGATGGATCCGATCCGATGGGTCCGAAGATGCAGATGCAGATGCAGATAGAGATGCAACTGCAACTGCAGATGTAGATGTAGATGTAGATGAAGATGAAGGTGGGGATGGGGATGGAGATAGAGATGAACCCTGGTAAAAATTGGCAGTAGAATCTGTGTTCCAAAATACCATACCTACAGCCGGCTGTAAGATTTCCAATAGCTTCCATATCCGGCTACTCAAATTCTTTTAGCCTTTTCTAGCTGATGGCGATTAAGCAACAGCCAGGCGATAAAGCGTATGCTAAATGTTACTAATTACGGATGCTAGGACTTATAGTGAGTTTTTCGAATACTGCTCTCTTTTGGGGCCGTAGTATCTTGATTTATTTTGCGAGGATAGCTCCGTACTTTTGATGGATGCCTGCCATTACTAATATACTAGAGTGCCTTCAAGCAAGAGTTGCTTCAAGCGCCGTGGCAGGCGGGCAGCCAGCGCGAAACACGCATTGGCGCCTACAAACCTAACAGGGATACTTCACGCGTTGCGCAATGCGTGAAGTATCCCTGTTAGGTTTGTAGGCGCCAGTGCGTCGCCGCTCCGCTTTGTGTTAGGCTC
>NW_017566833.1:451735-474200 GCF_001854935.1 Bemisia tabaci
ACTGTGCAATACCTCTGGTGTGAAATAGTTGCTTCAAGCGCCGTGGCAGGCGGGCAGCCAGCGCGAAACACGCATTGGCGCCTACAAACCTAACAGGGATACTTCATGCGTTGCGCAATGCATGAAGTATCCCTGTTAGGTTTGTAGGCGCCAGTGCGTCGCCGCTCCGCTTTGTGTTAGGCTCTAATATTTAATCCGGCGGAGTCAGCGTTATTCAACTCATGACTTTGAAATGTTTGCACATCCTGTATGGATTATTCTAATTTTCATTGATGAAAAAAAATATGTATTAAAGGAAAATATAATGTGTGTTTTGTAAATATTAAGGTGGTTCCGTATCAAACTTAATGATTTCCAAAGCACACGAATTTCTACACAATTTCTTATAGTCTTTTATAATCGATGGCGAAAAAGCAACAGCCAGGCGATAAAGTGTAAAGCCCGGCGATAGGAACTATAGCCCGGCTGTATAATTTTTTATCGCTTCGTATAGCCCGGGCGTATGATTTTCTCCGCATTCTACAGCCAGCTATATGATCTTCTATAGCCTTCTTTAGCCAGCTGTAAGAATTCCTATGGTATTTTGAAACGCAGCTCTTATCGCCAATTTTTACCAGGGGAGATAGAGATGGAGTCAGATGCAGGTGCAGGTGCAGGGACATGCAGATGGAGATGAAGTGGGGGCAGAAAAAAATAAATGGGAGAAGTATAATGAGAAGAAGAAGGAAATTAGATAAAAGAAGAGGAGGAGGAAGAACAAAGAGAAGTAGACGAAGAAAAAGACGCTCTTCAACTATTCGTTCCTCTTTTTCTCAATTCTCTGAAAAGAAAATACTTCTCTCTCCTCTTTTTCATTATTTTCCTTTTCTTCCCAAATCCCCTCCTTATTTTTCTTCCTTCCCCTGTCTCTATTCCCTTTTGGACGTATTTCTGTCAAA
The DNA here is from genome assembly GCF_001854935.1 of Bemisia tabaci. NCBI lineage: Eukaryota > Metazoa > Arthropoda > Insecta > Hemiptera > Aleyrodidae > Bemisia > Bemisia tabaci. The sequence continues at coordinate 452,674 of NW_017566833.1, forward strand.
CGGAACTAATCGTCATGGAAAAGCATTGCGAGTATTGGAACGAATGAGCCCGACGCGCGACGCCCGGTTCCGCCGCCAATCCAAGCCCCCCTCTACCTTCCTACCCCGATGGTGCTTAGTTCCGTTTGACAGAAATGCGTCCTTTTCATCTCCTTCCTCTTCTATGGAACGTCGTTTGGGACTTTACTAAAACAGCACTCTCGCTCGTAAATGTGAAGACAGCGGTGAGACAATATTACGTCAGGAGGGACTTTAGCCTACGTCACCCAATATCGCGTTGCCAGTTGACATCATAATAATGGAATTATAAATGAATTTGATTCTTTGCAAATTAGTTTACTGATTATATTTAATAATTCACTCATCGGATTTTGTTTCGTATACATTTTCACTCAACGCGTTTTTCCTGGTTTGTTTATGTTTGTAATAATGAGAATTATGCTGTTGAAAAATGATATAACGGTATTTTAGTGATCTAAATAACAACTACCCTACTAGCAATGACCTGCTTTTAAAACATTCTTCAAAAACTCTTAAAATTAGTTTTCGGCTATTTTTTTAAATAAAATTTAAGAGAAAAATAGGGTTAAAAAAAAACCNTCAGTAATGTCCCAACTGGGTTTTATTGGTAAAGTCCCCAGTGACGTAGTTTAGTCCCAGAGAACTGCGTTCAGAGTAGCGTAGAGGTTATGATTCAATAAAGTCCCAGACGACGTTCCATACTCTTCCTCCTATCTGTCTACTTTCTCTGCTTTTACGTCTTCTCTTTCTGATGAATAATGCTACCTCATCTGCGGCATATTAAGAGTACCACGCTATAAGCTTGTGAAACTGGGGTTGAGTAAAGTGAAAGGAGGTGGTGTACCTGCAGGCATAGATGTGGTTCTTGCGGACCGATCGTCTGAAGAAGCCCTTACATCCGTCGCAGGAGGCAGCGCCGTAGTGTTTGCCGGTGGCGCGGTCACCGCATATCGAGCAGAACTGGCTCATCATCGCCGCCCCGGAGCCCCCGTCCAGGGAGTTCCCCAGGGAACTCTGCACCTCGGCCCGCTCCCGCTGCTCTGTCGACATCTGCAGCTCCACCGGCTCCGCTGAAAAACAAAACATAACATATCAAATCAATGTCCACATTCGTACAGTTTTAATCTACATAAACCATTGCAGGATATCCCCCTGAATGAGCCACTAACCTGAACAAAAATAAATAAAAGCCAGCCATGAAAACCTTTATGTAGCCGGAGTATTTCCTTTCAATTTTATCGTCGTGCTAAATTGTGTCCTTCGTGAGAAAACATCTATCTAAATGCGTATTTTTCCACTTCGTCTACACTTAAAAAACCGTTAAAAACCTTAAAACACCGTTCCGGGTTTAGAGGCCGAAAGTTCTGGAAGTTGGAGCCATAGCTTTGACTGCTTCGGGTTCAAAAGCCGCAGCAACGAGTGCTACAACCGGAACTTTCGGTTTCTAAGCCCGGAACAAACGGGATGTTCATACAGTTCGTAAGTACAGCTTCCACGGCCGGAGTTATTTTTCAGTGAAGACAAAGTGGGAATTCGTAGGGAAAACCATAATCTATTCGAGTTAAATCGCACACTTTAAACATTACAGTGACAGTCTCTGCGGTATGAAAATACGACAATCGATGCTTTGGCTCAGCTGTTGCACGTTGTTTACACTTTGAACAACACAGAGCAGAGAAGTAACACAGTTCTGTACTTAAAGGAGCTTGCTAAAACCGTTGTAGTGCGCAAGTTGATTCAAGTAGACTCTGCGGTTACTTATGAGCGAGAAATTCTAATTTTTTGTGATCAGTGCTGATTAAAGACGTTAATATAGTAATTACTGTCAGAACTGAGCAAGCATCAAAATCGTCAGGTTGCAGTTAGACATAATTCACTCCGTCGCAAATGTAAAAACACAAATCCTTTAGAATAGGTAACTATTGCTGCAAGTTGGGTATTCTGTACCCTATCTCGAAAATGGAAGGCGTGGAAAAGATATGAATTATGGAAAAATATCAATGTGCGTAACCCTGATACCCCCTCTATATAGACTCTGCTTCCTCCAAATTTTTAATCTGAAACCATCACTATCAAGATGATACATAAAATAAATTCAAATGTGTTAGATTCAGGCAAGATGGGCTTTAGGTTTTGGAAAAATGAAGTGATTACACCATAGCATGTAAGTATTGATTTTGAGTCATATGGCTTGTGGAAACCCTCAATAATTGACAATTTATGCGCATTCACAGAAATCAAAGTTACAGGCTATATAGATCTGGATTCAGAGGCTGAAAGTTTCGGGTGCTGAAGCCGTAGCTTCGACTACTCTGGGTTCACTGGCCAGAGTGACGGGTGCCACATCCGGAAATTTCAGCCTCTGAGCCCAGATCGGACAGTATTCTATACAACCCGTAAGTGCAGCTTTCACAACCGGAGTCTTTTTTCAGTATTTCTATAGTCGAAGAGAGATAAATCACGCATTTGCGAATTATTCTAGTTACAGTTTCCGACGCTGTTGCCAGCTTTCGTAACCAAAACTTCAAACGCGTATAACATTACTTATCGACGGTGAAACTACCAAACCACGTATCTCGTTTGCGGTGTTTAAAAATCTACGCTCACATTTTATTTTTTTTTGAAGTAGACCAAATCAATATCATTCTTTGAAATTTTCACGGAATTTTCTCCGCACGAAGAGGAAAAATCACAGAAATTTTCAAGACTGGATGTTGAGTAGTTTTTCATTTAAAAAATAAAGTATGACAGGAAGTCTGCGACGTCGCAAACCGAGATACGTGGTTTGGTAGTTTCACCGTCGTTATATACTGAAATCCATGACTTGTAAGTTTGACCTGATTTTTTCGAGAGTATTAGAAAGCATCCAGCAGCAAATACCGATGACCGATATTTTTTACCCAAAGTCGGTTTTCTTTCTCTCCGATGGACAATTAATTAGAGTTGTCGTTTAAAGACATATTTTACCTGATCTCCATCACAAATAATAACAAATAAACAGCAAAGAGTGGCTTTTTTCAACACCATATTTCTTCATTTACAATGGGGAAACATTCTGACCTGAGCACATAAAAATGCACTGCGAATTGACGACTGGGCGTTTCTTGCACTGAGACGTGGATAGAGACCGCAGAAAGAAGGCTCACCACTTCACAAAGTCCCGAATCAAGCAGGCGAAAAGGTCTGACATTATATCGTCCTGATCTTACAGAAAACGTCCGCGTCTTATAATTCTTCAATATCAAAACCAAGTCTTCACTACGAAGCATCACTCACTTTAAAATCTCCATTAACAGATTCACAAGCCTCTTTCAGCATTGGAGGTATGGTTAAGATCGCCATTACATATTGCCATTTGAGACGACTGTTACACGTTTTTTTTATAAAAAAATCATTAATCAAACTGGCAACACTGCGAATACCCCAATGAGTATGGAATTCAATTAATGTTAGTTCACTCTGATCAAACGTATGTATCGTTATCTAGGCACGCTAGGAGGTTACGTTCAAAATGCACACATTCTGAGTTTCTTCATGCATTATTAATGCAACGATTCTGATAACAGAATTGGCAACATCGTAAATTAGAAAAAACCGCAAACGAGTCTTCGAGTTGGAATTTTTTAAAAAAAAGGCGTTGAAGCGATGAATTCTCCTGATACAACACAGATAGGTACATGAAATTCGGTACAGGTGGTTGAATAATGGTGGTGAAAGAAAAAGTCGATTTTACGGTCTCTTTTTGATCCTAAATTAGAAAAATCTATCGCCTTTCAAAGCACAAGTTTTTTTTAGTTTTTTGAGTGTACACTACGGGGTTAACGTGACCGGGGTTGCAAATCATGCGCACGTAAAACCTGAGCAGACGTTTGACTGGAGCAGATGCCCGGTTTTCGGAGTAGCCTTTGCACTGGTTCCATGAAATACAAAAGACCAAAGTCCACGCGGACCCGATAACGAGACACAAACGATAGAGATAGATTACAAAATTGTCTCGTGTAAAGGCTCATTGCTCGTAATTCTTATGCAGCACTGCCCCGTTAAGGTAAAACGTCATATGAAACATTCTAATGTTGCCGAATTTGTAGCGATTAAATACTTATTTTGGTGACAAGTTTTTAACGAATACAAAAATACATTATTTCGCCGGGAATTTGCAATTTATTAGATGAGATTTGACGATGCCATAACGTTCATACAACGTTTTTCTTAACGAAGCAGAGTGCCTGAATACTACACGAATACCTACGTCCTATGGTAGTTCGTCGCGCTATACATATGTTGCGATTTGTTGTTATGGTTTATCTTTGACAGATTCGACTCGATTGACAGTGTGACGTTTATTTATTGCGTGAGGCGGTTAGATGCGTTTGTAAGTAAACTGACATTATCCGAAGCATTCAAGACTCTGGACCTCGGTTGTAAAAGTTGGAGCTTTTTGGAAAGAACCTATCTATTCAACCGGAACTTTTGCTGGTGATGTCACACCAAACATCCGATAACAAACGCGGTCAGCAAAGACTTACTGTTGGACCGTAAGAACAGGTAGGACACATATATTTAGGGGAAGTAAAGTCAAATCAGTAATGACATTGCGAAATCACGTATCTTAATTCACTAAGGTGTTTCAACATGTTCTTTGTTAATACATTCTTATTTTTTTTTTAAAAAAAGAGTAATACTTGTCATTTTGAACGAAATCTTCAGAGAATATCTTTGACAAGACAACGAAAATTGACTTAAAATGATGGGTCCCGGCGCCCCCTCGCACAGTGGATCGAGTAAATTAGCAAGGTTGGACATGAAATGTTTGACTAAAACTGCAAATTTTGATGATTGATTCGTTACATTTTAGATTTTAAGGGGTGTTACTGAAAGAAAATTTCACGAGGAAACTAGTGGAACCACTTTTAGAACCTCAAAGTTTTGTATAACCGGAGTTATAAGCGTTTAAAGTTTCCAAATTTTGTCCGGCCTCCCCTATTGACTCGATCCACTGTGCCTCGTTTCAAAGACTTGTGGCATCTCCTCCCCCTCAACTCAAGATGTGACCATATGTAGCCGCTGAAAACCATTAAACGCATGTGAGGAGTCGATGGGCCCTTGCTTGCATCCCACCTCCACAAAGTTATTGCGTTCTTCTTGCGAATTTCTTCAAAATGCCATTAGAATGTTTCAATTTCTATCGTTTAAAAAAAGTTCAACAACCTCCTTCAAAAACCCCCTTCAGGTCCCTTCAGAGAGTATTTCAGCCGAGAATGTCGCTTCCTCTGTGAGAATAATTCAGCGCAGAGACACCTATTTACTGCTCCTCGAAAAACCGATTGATCGGTTGATTGGCGCAAAAAGAAAGTTGGAAGCGATCGGGACCAAGAAGAAAAAGACGCGTGTGTCAATTTTTAATTATTGAGACTTAAATAAAAAAACAGAGCTGGCATCATATTCATTTGAAGCTTAGACAAGATATGTGGACAGTGCGATACGTTAATCCTAAAATATTTCGCAATTTTTGAACCGAGATTTCCTTGGCCTACTTCGGAAATTGAAGGGGAAACAGGAATGTATAAGTAACCTCCATGCCCTCTTCTTATCAATGAATCTACCTACTCTAAATTTTTAGTCAAGAAGCATCATTGATGAGAGGAGTTATGAGGGTTTACCCGCCCGTTTTATCGTAATACAACAAAAATATGCATGAAGACTCTACGGCTAACACAAGCTTTATTTTGCAGCAATATTCTAAGGCTCTTAATGTGAATTAGTGGAATTCGAGGAAAAACTGAATCAATGCCCTGTGAAAAATGACAATAATAAGCAACAGAAATAGGTTTTTTTGTTTTCCGCTTACCCTAACTCAGTTTAAACACTGATATGGCCTTCAAAGTCACGTGCAGATCACGCGATTCACATTTTTTCGTATTTGTTGTTTGTTACCTATTAATTTCATTATGCAATAGGAATCTATTTACGCGTTACCTATTCGAGAGACAGTCGGGAAAATTAGATATCCCTGAATGAAACGAAGAAATGCCAAACATACAGTATGGTTTCTACATAAAGGAGCCCACTTGTTTCTAACCGATGATACCACATATCTGGAAATGCATGCCAAATAAGTGCACGGTGATAGATTTTTCTTGATTTTCATTTGAAGATTTTATTGAAATTGTTTATTTTTTCAACTTTCATCAATAAAAAACCCACATTTCATAAGAATGCTACAGGATTCGATCAGCCGTCAATCTTCAAGAAATAAATATAGTTTAATATAAGGGCAATTTAAAATTCAGTCATAGCTGTTGTTTCTGTCCCGAAAAAGCGTTGTTAGGAAAGTACCGTTAATTTTTCGTTGTTCACAATTTTTATTTATTCCAACGTAAGCTCTCTCTCCATTTCTTTTCCGCTTGAAAGTACTTCCTCTTTCCGCGTACCACTAAAAATTCCCAAGAACCGAGGGTCGACTCCAAGAATGTGTGGAAAGTTTTCAGCAACAGGAAAAGCCAATTTATCGTCTAGTGACTCAGCTTTATTTCACTCTAGGAGCATTTTAAGTTCATTTGAACTTTGATCCGTTGGCTAGCCCCAGATTGATAAATCCCAATGAATTATTGCAATCGCAGTCATTCATACATAAAAAATAAAATAAAAAAATGCTGGAATCGTGCATGCATACTTTCCTACTTCGATAATATCTACAGCAGAATTTCAACACCTGAATTTTCTCAAGGAATAAGAGGTCCAGGAAACTGGGAGATAAAAACAAAACACTTGCGGCATAAATGCATTCGGAATACAGTGACTGATTGGTCAAGTCTCAGTGGCCGAACTCAGAAACCGCGTATCTTTCTTTGTGGCGCTGCAGGTTTCTCATGATACTTCATGTTTTAAATGGAGCACTAATCAACGTAATTTCGTGAAAATTTTTTTAAGGTTTGAAGATGTTCTGAATAAAAAGACTTAGTAAATGATAAGGTAAAAGCTACATGGGCTTAAAAGCATTGCCATGTTGCAAAGTTTCATTTGTCGTGATTTCTGACATCGGCCACCGCAAAACAGTGCCTACCGGCAGTTTGATCGTGAATGTCAAATTTGCGATTTAGATTTGAACCGTTAATTCGGCTACCGTGAATTGTCTAGTTAGTGGTGCATGAGCCTCTATTCCTCCAGGCTATAGTAGTTTTACAAGACCTTCCGATACTCTCTTTATAAAGTGAGAGTATAGATAATGGAGTGACCATTTCTGATTGACTGAGCTATCTTAGGCTTCATGAAGCTCTTTAGATCCAAGAAAATGGTACACTTGTATGCAAATGATTGAAAGTGACAGAACATGAGATTTTATCTATTTTTATCGCCGTGAATCTTCTTCAAATTACAATAGGAAGTGTGAAGAGCCTCAAATCTTCATAAAAATATCATATGAGGAGCTTGGAGGACAGGGCGCGTAAGTGCAGTTTTTGAAAAAATTGAGGTATTAATACTTTCGAGTAAAACTAGTTTTAATGCATGTTCTGTGAAAAATTCACTTCCAAATTTCCAATTTTTAAGCACCAAAAAGTCAGTTTGGACTTTCTTTCCGCCATAAGGATCTATGTAATTTTGAAACTTCAAACACGTATTTCTCGAAATAGCCAAACCTGTACTTATGCACCCTGTCCTCCAAGCCCCTCATGTGGAGTCCCGTTTTCCATTTAAAGTCACATATTTGGACTGCATTTTGCAATTTAGAATTATAAAGTCTGGTTCTTCTGGAAAAACACTTATGAGCATAGGGAAACTAATGGTACATACCTTGCTTTTAAACCGGGCTAGAATTTATAGTTCCAAATTGCAAAATGTAGTCAATTTAGAGTTCAGTTGCAAGTAAATCGCCATGAGAACCATTATTCTACCTTGCTAAGGAAGAACGCCGTATAGACCTTAAGGCGTTGCCAAGTTTCCTTTGATAAAGCGCGAATTTCCTGGTGAACTTATGAATATTTTCGTTCTGATTTTTCGGATAATTTTGTTCGGAATTTCAACTAAAGTTCCTGAAAATCCCGAGGAAAAACATTCATAACTTTCTTAAAAAAATAAACATTTTACCAGAGGAAACTTGGCAACTCTCAAATGTTCATACGGCGTTCTTCCTTAGCACGGCATAGTATTAGTGAGAAACTTGTATTTCGTTGATGCAAATCGACTCAAATTGTATTACGGCCCGCAGCGTGCGAGTCGCAAATTGTGTTGCGTGGACTTTGGAATCGGCACGTACGATCCGTTGTAATGGGGGTAAACAGTAAGCAACTCACCAGCGACGGCGCACAGTAGGATGAGTCAACGGGAGAAGTCGGACAATATTTGGAGACTTTGAAAGCTTTCATTTTTAAGAAAATGAAACAAAAAAGTTATATAACGTATTTCCAGTGGTTTTTCCGAGCAATCTCCTATGCGAAACACCTTCTGAAGATGGAATTGGGGCGATATAAACATGCAGATTTGAGATTTTAGCCTGATATTTCATGTTCGACTTCTTCCAAATGCTTATTCCACTGTGCGGCCGGTGTGGCGCATCAACCCGGCTCCGCTATGATCAAACAAGCTCTCTCGTATTCACGTACTCTCTATAATATATCACTGATTATAGAGATATCTACTCAATAAACAACTGACATTAATTAATTGTAGGTGTTGACCGAGGCCCAGTGTTCAAATTAGATAAAAATTATACCTTAATTTGAATGGTATTATACGTAAAAGCTTTTCGAGCACTATGCTCGTCCTTAAAAGTCGGAATGAAATATGAGGGGCTTGGAGAACAAGGCGCCTAGGTTTGGATTTTAAAAAAATTGAGATATTAGTGACTTCAAGTAGAACTAGATTTAATGCATATTTTGTGGAAATTCGCTACCGAATTCCAATTTTCCAGCATCAAAACATTAGCTTGAACTTTCTCTCCGCCATAAGGATCCGCGTAATTTCAAAATTTCTAACATGAATTTCTCAAAATGGCAAAACATTCACTTTGAGTCTTGTCCTCCAAACCCCTGACATGAAATGACAAAAACTCTGAAATTGATGAAAAACGAAAATAGTGATGAGTGAAAAAAATATGATGCTATTAACCATTACATACGATCAGTGCCGATATAACTGCCGAGGAATTGCGTCATACTACACAATATCCTTTTCTTCCACGAGATCAAAATGATTATTATCCATCATAATTCTATAATTAGGTATTATAAATGGGGGAATGTGGACAAGAAAAAACAATGTAACAAATCAAATCCACTGATCTACCCCAGAAAATCAAGTTTCCGCTTGAATGTATGTACGTGTAAATCGATATGTGTAACACGTGTAAACAGCTATCAGAATCCTGCTCTATAAAATTGACTGGGACCCAGATTTCCATTATGTAATCAAATATAGCGCAGCGCATTATTTTATGCACGAGATAACCGTATAAACTTCCCTTGACATTTTTCTCGAGCCATCTCATTCAGTCAGGAATGTCTCTCTCAGAGAATAATTAATTTTACTTAGTTACTCACCATCAAATATCTGCGAACACATCATTCTCAGGAAAGTTATACTCCGCACTTTAGATCAGTGATTTGGTAGTTCTACCTCCAAAGCCAAAGCGTCATTGACCTACTCAAGTATAAAGTGCGGGACAAAAAACACTAATTTTTGTGATGACTTAACGAGCTTTTTTCAGACAGCTAATAAAATGGGTCAAATTAAACAGTCCTATGATCACCTTGCTATATTCAATCGTTTGACTTGAAAATATTATTGTTTATACTTTCTTTAAAACGGTTGAACATTTTCTTATACCTAATGTTTTTACGAAATTCCAAAATTCTCTGAAATTAGCATGAAACGTGCACCCGTTGATAAATAAAGTAATGTGTAGTAATGTAAAACTTTGAACGTTGCATTTCAAGGATTAAGTATCTTTGGGTTTATAGCCACTTCATTAGGAGCACTGGAGCAACTGTTCGTACTCGACGGTCACATTTGGCCTACCCGTCATGTTTGAAGGCGCTCCATAGCCTTAGAGCCAATTTGATTCTAGGTGATGCGATGTGACTCGACGCACCTTGCGAAATAATGTCATGGCAAATATTGCCACATTGAAGAATATCGGCAGGCAAGATTGTGTCAATGTTGTGACAAGATTAATTTTCAGCCATATCCTACAGTTCGAGCATGTTGACATAATATTGCAGAGCGAAACTCGGAAAACGGACGTTTGATTTCGTATCTTATCGTGAAAAGATCAAGCCTATTTGTGGGTCAACACTTCAACAGTTTTGTCGAGCGTTTAACCTTCTGAGGTAGCGTAATTTAAACATTTACCGAGTCAGCTACTGACAAGAGAACGGTGTTTACTTCGGAAATTCTAGGGTTGAACGCTGATTGATTTACGCAACTAGCTACTTCGCCTTCAATTTTTGAGGTAGGCCAGAATGCATTCATCGTGTGACAATATTTATAAATTTGCAGATTTTCGGCCTGTGTCTACAAATCTTGCTTCGCAGTAAATGATGAAAACTCTGCTGTAAAATTGTATCCTTTTCCTTTCTTGCTGTTCAAGACAGTATGCTTGAATGTAAGTTCATATGATATAGGGTGTCCTAACCACCCACGTTCTTCTCGGTTATTTTTGGTCGGACGAAAGCAAGGGCCGCAGAGACGAATAGGGAATCGACCCCAAGGAATCCGATTTTCAAAGTCAGGGCCCTTTTTATAATTCTCAAGGGGGTGAGAAGGGGCTTCGGGATGATAGAATTCGGATTCCTTGAGGTCGACTTCCTCGTCCGACCCTTAATAACCGCACAAAGAAACCCCTGGTACATATATTGTGGAACACCTTGTATAAAGGAAGAATAACTCACTCCCATGTTGGAGGAAGCAATGCTATTCCCATGCGCATCATTTACTCTATGATAATTATACAAAAATATGTCATCGTTCTCTGATGCCATACGTTTATGAATACTTTCGAAGATTTAAATTTCAAGCACGAAGTATAAGTGGACTGCATTTTGCAATAAGGAGCCAATAACATGGCTCTTCCATAAAAGCGCCTTCCTGTATAGGGAAGCCAATGACATATATCGACGGTGAAACTACCAGACCACGTATCTCGTTTGCGGTATTTGAAAATCTCCACTCACATTTTATCTTTTTGAAGGAGATTAGATAAATATCATTCCTTACAATTTTCACAGATTTTTCTCCGCACAAAGAGGAAAAATCACCGAAGTTTTCACGAATTGACGTTGAGTAGTTTTCTATTTAAAAAATAAAGTATGACAGGAAGTCTGCGACGTCGCAAACCGAGATACGTGGTTTGGTAGTTTCACCGTCGATATGCTGTTTCTAAAATGAGCTAAAAATAGTTGTTCCTTTTTGCAAAATGTGGCCCAAGTGAATCTTTCAGTCCAGAAATGAAATTCGAAAAATGCATGACATCCGGAAAAGTCAAGTTAGAAGTTTGAAGAAGCTGCTAGATAAACACGTGCAGAAGGACTTACTGTAACCGGCTACCATTTGCAATTAACGACACCTATATTTGAACGTCCTCGTGCTAAAAGGAGTTAAGTACGAATGAATTAAATGAATGTGAACTCGGTACGAAGGATTTGCAGGGTTTTTTTTATTTAATTCATTCATTATACAACTTCCTTCCAGCATGAGATCGCAACCGGAAAAAGAACAAGAAAAAACAATAACACCTGTAAGCCGAGTCGTTTACAAACTGATCTATTTCAGAGAAAATAAATTTGGACAAAAAATGAAGAAAATCTATTGTGTTTGGTTAGATTGATCGTTTTCATCGAAATTGAAGTAAAATCCAAAGCGAGGTACGTCGTTTTGAATCTGATCATCTAATCCCTCTTTTACCTCGGGTAATTCCTGCAAGAAGAAAGGACGAATCCGTTTGGTGATATCTTGATGTGACTTCGAAAAAAATTATTTTTGGGCAAAATCTAATAAAAATCGCAAAAACAGCAATTTTGGCCATTTTCTAACCGATAACTTCAATGTATGTGGAGTTAATTCAGATTAACCGTTCTATCTTCTACAGCAGAAAAATATTGTTAATTATTTTTTCCAGATATACTGTGCAATTTAAAGCTACAGCTAATTTTGCGGCCAATGTTGCAAGCGGAGGAAAATGAAAAGAGCAAGCCGGTAAACAAACGAAAACATGTTATCGTAGACACGAACAGACAAGGACCGATTCTCTTGATTCGGTTACGAATGGACTTCGGACCGTAAACACATTCACCCATCTTGTGTCGGTGTGGGCAGGAGGGGGTCTAGACATGTGGCCCACAGGGCGTCGATCATAACATTACGACGACATATTTTATTCTCTCATCCCAGATCCGTGGAATACATAAGGAGGTAGATGATTTTGTGTACAGAAATGAATGGCTAATAATAGAAAAGGGCATTTATAGAAAAGTTGTATCCTATAGAGTCTGCCAAAAATTGACCAATGAGAAACGAAGAACGGGAGCAGTCATAGAATATGTAACGCTGAATAACGAATTGTTGAGCCCCCTCCCCTCGTCTCTCTAAAAAACATCACATAAAGCTTTGTTCAACCTAGTCTCTTCCCGCAAATTAGCGTTTTTATTCGCATTGTGCAAGATAAATTCCCACCCCATGTCAATTTTACAGCTTGAATTCTCGAAAAATCAGCGCGACGCTCCTAGATCTAGTGTTGTGTAACGCAGCTCGGATCGTTCTCATCCCCTGTAACGCACTCGTAACGCACTCGTAACGCAAGCTCAGACCGCCCTCCCCTTAGAGCATTGTGTATTTTATGAACGACCATAAAACCAACATCTAGGAAGCGAGAGCTTTTAATAAGCTCGCAGATTCAGCAGATCAACGATCTTATTATGCATGTTATTAAACGCGTAGAGTAGCTTTTCAAATCGTTGCGGTTGGATCTGACTGGATTTGGATATACTTGGTTTTCGTCTATTGAGTCATGATAGGTAACTATTCAAGATCCACCGTCATAGATTGCATTCTTAGCTTAACAAGTGCGTTTGATTCCATCCAGCGTGACAGAAAAGCCGTGAATCTTCATTGCGTTTCTATAAAAGTTACACGGAGCTTACTCAGCAGAGTAGAGTGAGCAACTATTCGTGCACTACTGTCAGGAATTGCATAGTCAGTAAAATGAAGGAGTTTTGTTCGATCGTCCAAAGCAGTGGCCACGAATCTACACAGAGTTTTTGTCGGAAGTTTACGGTTACGGTAATTGCCTCGATCTCGTCGCAATTTTATCTCCATTCAAAATAGAGTTTGATAAAATCTAAATTTTTTTTCAATTAATCACGATTTTAGTTTGAAAGTATTACAATATAAATTGACGCGGATAAAATCGCGATACATTCTCCGATCAAATCGCAACTAATCGCGAACACTGCTTCTTGGGAAAGCAAGTATTCGGGAAGACTGAAATCCAAATATTCCTGCAGCAGCAATTCACTGTGAAGTGCAAATGGAAACACTTAAAAGTGTCTATTTGGTTTGCCCACCAATGAAATGGAAAGAAATGTTTATAAACACAGTGGTCAAATGTTTTTATGCGAGCCGCAAGTTCGCATTCCGTCACCTATTAAAACTATTGCCAGTTATTGAGGCGATTTTCGGTCACTTTTTTGACCTATTATGAATTCGAAGGGGGATATGGGGAACAAACTAATCGATGACTTTGAGAAATAAATCTATTTTAAAACTTATATTTTCAATAATGGTTTCATCTGCAATATTTTGTTCTGATGAAGTCATGAGGCCGCGCCGTTTTCATTACATAATCTTAAACTTAATTTTATAGTCTGTCGCAAGTTTCTGACAATTGATAACAACCAGTTTCTTTATTTTGATAAGAATTTAGGAGGTGAGTGAAGCTGCAGATTAGGTATTTTAGATCTCCTGAATATTTTACCGAATCCCCGGGAGAAGTCGTTTTTTAGCGTTTTTAACAAAAAAACACGAAATTTCATTGCCGAAAATGAAGTGTCGGAGATATTAGACTCCGAACTGATATCCACTCCGTATGTAACTTCTTAACAATGATTTTATGATATTCAATATCAAATCATTGTACCAATGTAGACGGGTGTAATCGCCCACAGGAAGCAGGACCTTCGTCATCAGAGGCATTTTTTGCTAGCCGAAGTCGAAAATTCTTTTTCTGAATTTGTGATGAAAAACATTTTCAGATATCTCAAATAATAATTTGTCAGTAGTTTAGCTCACATTTTTTCATAGAACAGAGGTGTATTATAATCTGACAACCAACCGGACGAGTTTCATACACGGTAGATAGAAACTGTAAATTGATATTTCTTAAAACTGCGTTATCTAAATTGCAAACATCAAGCCGTTATGACTCTAGCAAATTTTGAAGACATTTTTGAGTACTTTTTTCACCAAAATGTTCATAAGACACTCTCCCGCGCAATAATCAATTGAATTTTTGACAAAAATTCAGAGAGAGCAAAATTGGCACATGAGGACGGTATGGACAGGACATTCATACAATGTTATTCCGCCTTCAATGTTTAATGTAGGCCAGAAGACCCATCCCCGTGCAGCAATAGTTACCTATTCGAGGATTTGTGTTTTATGATCTTGGAAATCGTCAATACTTCCAATGTGTCCCACACGGGACTTCCATGACTTAACATTTTTGTGGTGCTTCAATACTTTTCCTGTCTCAGGGCTGATTATTGAAGTTAACAGACACAGCCGTAGGCAAAGAAGACTCAGAGAAAATGGAGCAATGCAATTGGTTGAAACGTTTGGTAGACTAGGGGGAAATAATGATAGGCTGACCATAGGGTCTCTTATACGTTGCTGTCGGTTAGTCTATCGTATACTTCCTCTGTCTATTTTAACCACATGTCAAAGAAGCACAGATTTGATAAATATTGCTATCGTGCCGGAGTGTTGTGCATGTTGCCTAGTCACTAATTGTAGGAGATCCTCCTATTGAAATTCATCGCGAATTTGAATGAGTTGCAATCCTGCCACGAAAATTGCCTACTTTTCTCATGCATAGGACTCATTTCATTGGACGTTTAAGATTGGCATTTACTGACCACATGATGTAAAAAGATTGCAATTCATGGTAGAAAATCGCAATTATTTCCATGCAATTGCAAAGTTATTTCAATATTTTCGTTGCACTGTGCTACTTGGGCAGATCGGCTTCATTTCCCGTTCGTCTTATTTTTCCATAGCTCTTCATCAATTTAGATAATCAGCCCGCTGGTAGAGCCCCGACCATTCATCGGAAAAAAAGTAAAGTTGATTTAAAATGTATAAATTCTGGAAATCAATTCACTTCCGCAAACTGCATTACACATCTCCTCGAGCCTGGCGTAACAAGTAAATTAGTTTTGAGCCCAAGACCGCAGAATCGTTTCGCGTTTCATCGTGCCAGCGCTCTGAACACGTGATCTCCAAGGAAGAACAAAAGAAAAGCGGCGCCTCGTTCGCCATTGTCAGCAAATCAAACAAAAAACTAATTGAAGAATGCACTGCGGGAGTCTATCAACGAGCGAGTCTACTAGTGCTGCAACTCAAATCCGTCGATGTCAAAACCTCACAAGTCAATGTTTTAATAATCACACAGCTTCACGAGAATGCTCACATTTCAGGGCTCATCGAAGTTTGGTTTCAACATGGAACACCAGCTTCAACCGATGATGAAGGCCCTGGCCTAACGGCATTTTTCCGTGATTTAGATGAAATATAGTTCAGCTCCGAGCAGATAACTCATTGTCAGTCGCGAGGAAAATCCTCAAACGAGGAAAAAATTAGAAAGGTATTTAAGAATCTTATCGAGCTGGAGTGTTTTATCACGGCACAGCACGACTATATATATACATACGGAGCCTTTTACGTAAAAACAACTGTGTTTCGTTTGAAATGTATTGCGCATCCGTTGTTACTCCGTACGTGGCTGCGTATACGGGGGATGAGTTCACGAGTTGGGTCATACAGCGCCCGGTGGGGCGATTCGATGGGAAAAGTCGGACATATCTAGGAATTTCAAATGCTCGTGCCTTTCGAATGGGTTTAAGAAAGAGTACAATTGATTTCCTCATAAATTTCACACGGAAGTACCCTGTTTTTGAAATGTGGCAAAATATACGATACAAAAGGCATTTTTTGATACAAAAAAATCTCATGTCCGATCTCTTTCACTGAGCGGCGGCTAGGCATTCAGAGAGGCAATCTGCCGTGCTAAGGAAGAACGCCATATAAACCTTCAGGCGTTGCCAAATTTCCCTTGATAAAAAACGAGTTTCCTGGTAAACTTATGAGTATTTTCCTTCCAATTTTCCAGATAATTTTGTTTGCAATTTCACCTAATGTCCCTGAAATTTTCAAGAAAAAAGATTCATCTTTTCTAGAAAATAAACATTTTATTGAAGGAAATTTGGCAACTCTCGAATGTTCATACGGCGTTCTTCCTTAGCATGGTAGCAATATCAGAGTAGCTGCCACACATTGATTTGATGTTCTTTGCAATAGATATCGGGAAAATAAACGCTAATATCTGTCTTTTGTGTTGATTTTGTGTATTTTTAATATTTTTCACGTGCTCTGCTTAAAATTTCAATGCAAAAACCATGTCTTGCTGTGCTTATAGGTATTCTCACCGTCTCTTGTAGTTCATTTTAAACTATGCGTGCCTTTTTTATAAGAAATAGTCAATGATAAAGAATGGTGAAGATGTATCAATGGTGTAAACCTTTAAAGGACATCTAAATACTCACGCTTTTCAAATGCGGAAGAATTTTGGTAGTGGGAATTGGACTCTCGGACCATTTGATTTCCGGGGAATCTAATATAACAAGTTCCGAATTCCTGACAGTAAAGTCATACTTCTAGTGGAGATATTGGAGCAATACTGCGGTGGTTGGATAATAATTTTTTTTTTTTTTTTTTATTGTTTCTCAAACACTAGATATACATACAATGAACACTAATATTAATAATTTGGTAGCACGCAATACTGTGAAAATATCGAAATGAAGTTGCAAGATTTTTACAAAATTTGATCATATAAATTCCGATGTCAAACGATCAACAAAATGAGACCCGTGCTTGAGGAAAGTGAGTAATTTGCAAGGTAAGAAAAAAAAGCTGCAACTTAATCAATATTTTATTCGAATAAATTCCAACAAGGGGAGCCCCTTCAATTAGTGATTAGGCAACATACACAACACTACGATAGAATAGCAATAAGTTATGGTGTATTCGCCATTTATTGCGTTTTTTACCACTTGGAAAGTTTGCAACAGACCCATTACTATCTACTAGCTCTGATTATTGAAATTGATAAACAAAGCTACAGACAAGCAGAAAATGTAGCGATTCTATTTGTTGAAATGGGTGATTATTACAGACTACGGGGGAAAATTATGGACCAACCATAGGGTCTCTAGTGGGCTACTGTTGGTTAGTCCAACCATAGGGTCTCTTGTGGGTTACTGCGGGTCGATTATTGAAATTTATAGACAAAGCTGTAGACAAAGAAGACATAAGGAGTATACAGCGATCCTATTGGTTGAAACGGGTGGTTCCAATAGACAAAGGAGGTAGGTAATAGACTAACTAACGGCAACCCATGGGAGATCTGACAGTTAGTCTATAATTATCTCCCTTTGTCTATAAGAACCACCCATTTCAACCAATAGGATCGCTCCATACTGCCTATGTCTTCTTTGTCTATAACTTTATCCATCAATTTCAATAATCAGCCCGCTGTTGGTTAGTCTATCACTCACTTTTTCCATTGCAACCACCAATATGATCGCCACATTTTCTCTTTGTCATCTCTGTCTATTAATTTCAATTATCAGCCAGCAGGTGTAAAAAGGCACAAACACGCATCGAATGCTGAGTTGTGCGCATATTAAAAAACTCGGAAGACACTCACGTGGTTCTCGGCGGAAGAGCTCCGAGAATTCCAACCAGAGCAGAGGGAATCATGGAGGAGGGGGAGGTGAGAAAAGAACGGGATGAGAGAGTAAAAAAAAACTCTATAAGGTCAAAGCATAACGATAAACCTGCGAAGGCGCACTGATTAGGTGCCAGCTAATGATTCTTCAGTCGATTTATAAGAGTAAGCGTGTCTTCAATGTGAGACGTCTCTGGGAGCATATTTTTAAGAATAATGAAATATTTCCAGCATTCTTGGAGTTTTAAACGCATTCGTACAGATTGAGGAATTTTTCGGTAAAAAGACGTAAGAGGCTTTCAATCCTGCTAAGATTGTGCAACGCAGCTTTTTAACAAGGAACCTATCTGAGGCTTCTCTTATGAATTTTTCTTCACCATTTTGTGGAAGTAAATCGACAGTGTCAGAATCGCAGTTGCTGTGAATGCTATTAAAAAGTTGTCTATTCTTAGCAGTGTTGCAAGTCTCATACGCCCTTTTACCAGTGGCGTGGCGTGAATTGCGATGTATCGATTGTTATGCCATTTAAACCTATGGTAAAGAATCGATTGTTAAGGTATTCGCTGCGAACACCCTGTTTATCGATCCTTTTCCATAGGTTTAAATGGCATAACAATCGATTTATCGCATTTCACGCCACGCCACTGCCTTTTACCGAAGAGGATCTCGATTATTCGTGCACTTCCATACATTCGTACCATATAAAGCGATATAGCTAATCTCGAAAACATAACCTACAACAATGAACATTTATAAATGTTTCAAAATGGCTTAAATTGGATAAATTAGGGTTGAATTGCGGTGATTCAAAATTTTCGCTCCTCAGCTATACTCTATCCCTCTGGTTATTTTAGTAGGCTGGCAATATTGACTTTCTTCTACTTAGACTTCATTGTCCAATTAGGAACTATTATTTCTTATTTTTAGCCACCCATAAAAACACTTGTCTGCTTTGGGAAACTGATGGACCAAAATTTCTCATATTTTTGACTACAGAGACTAAATTACATGCGTAAAAAAATTTCCATCCATAGACAATTTCGGATTTCTTTTAGTTATCGGGGATTTTTTCAAAATTTGTTACGTTGAACAACTTTCCCTCCTGAACATCATTCTGCAAAGTGACTATAAAAGCGATGCAAGTTCTCCGTTTCTCTCCAAAAAATACATACGAGAGCAATAGTTAAGATACATGTCCCTATCGAGGTGATAAATATTGGTCTGATTATGAGCAAGCCATCATTTTATCAGACGTATCAAAAGAAAGAGTTTAAGTCCAAGATCAGGTTAATCAGAGACGTTGCGACACATATGTGGTCGCTGTTTTATTGAAAAAAAGTTTTTTCCCGCCCGAAACTAGCTTTTTTTCCTGACATTCCTCGGTAAATTTACCTCTTTTTGACTGGGCTTTTCTTCGCCTGTATAGGTGATTGTTACTCGAGCACGATGCGTGAGCTCTACCCTGGTAAAAATTGGCGATAAGAGTTGCGTTTCAAAATACCATAGGAATTCTTACAGCCGGCTAAAGAAGGCTACGGAAAATCATATAGCTGGCTGTAGAATGCGGAGAAAATCATACGGCCGGGCTATACGAAGCGATAAAAAATTATGCAGCCGGGCTATAGTTCCTATCGCCGGGCTTTACACTTTATCGCCTGGCTGTTGCTTTTTCGCCATCGATTATAAAAGGCTATAAGAAATTGTGTAGAAATTCGTGTGCTTTGGAAATCATTAAGTTTGATACGGAACCACCTTAATATTTACAAAACACACATTATATTTTCCTTTAATACATATTTTTTTTCATTAATTAAAATGAGAATAATCCATACCGGATGTGCAAACATTTCAAAATCATGAGTTGAATAACGCTGACTCCGCCGGATTAAATATTAGAGCCTAACACAAAGCGGAGCGGCGACGCACTGGCGCCTACAAACCTAACAGGGATACTTCACGCATTGCGCAACGCGTGAAGTATCCCTGTTAGGTTTGTAGGCGCCAATGCGTGTTTCGCGCTGGCTGCCCGCCTGCCACGGCGCTTGAAGCAACTATTTCACACCAGAGGTATTGCACAGTATCATACGAAACTGAAGGCGCTCTAATATATTAGTAATGGCAGGCATCCATCAAAAGTACGGAGCTTTCCTCGCAAAATAAATGAAGATACTACGGCCCAAAAAGAGAGCAGTATTCCAAAAAATCACTAAGTCCTAGCATCCGTAATTAGTAGCGTTTAGCATACACTTTATCGCCTGGCTGTTGCTTTGTCGCCATCGCCAGAAAGAGAATGATAAAAGAAAATGAATGATTACAGAAAGAGTTCTTGGCCTATCTATTTTAATTAGAATAATTCGAACTCATGGTAATGATTTTTTAAAATCTTCGAGAGTGTTAAAATTATAAAATTTTTAATACCTATTATAATAATAGTTATTACAAAAACTAAAAAAAGATTAATATTTTAAAAAATTATATATATATATATATATATAAATTTTTGTAAAGTTTTAATAAAAAATGAATAGAACAAGATAAGATAATAAAAATAGAAATCTTAATAATCCAAATTTGATAAAATTGATAGTGTATCATTTTACTCACCTACTAAATACCAATATAGCAAAAAAAAAAAGCTGTAAATAAAAATAAACTGCCGCCGCCGGCTATAGAAGCTATTGGAAATCTTACAGCCGGCTGTAGGTCTATGGTATTTTGGAGCACAGGTTCTACTGCCAATTTTTACCAGGGTATCAATCCTCTCTGATGACCAGAAAAAAATCGAAGTTTAATCTTCTTCTCACCCGCGCGGTAAAATAAAGTATACGTTTCAAAACTTATTTCTTAATTTCTTTCAAAGAAAGATTACGAATATTACCTCGTGACATGTTTAGGTGCTTAATACAAAATCCAGAATGAAACCCTTTTACATTTAAAAAAAAATATTTCAGAAGTTTTCCAGAGACTTCGATTTTAATTTTATCGTGTCAATGTCGAAAGGGCTCAATTCCATCGCGACGTTGTGTTCCAGTTGGCACACAATTTCTTATTCATCATGAACGGGTCTTCGATTTACAGTGAAAATTTCACGGAGCTTCCGTCAAATCGAGAGGAGAATTCACAATAAAATTTAAAACGAAATTTGCAACCGCTTTAAACAAATTATCAAATGAGCCTTTGCAACATTGCGCTATGACAAAGCACCTCAGGCTCTCAAGGGCCAGAAAATACGTAATGCTGCTGAGGTCGGATTCCCTCCCCTCCTTCCCACCATACTCCCACAGCACTCGTAACACAAGTCTGGGCCTCCCTAAAAAATATTGCGTTATGCCCAGTTCGACACCCACTCCCTTCATATCAGCATTTAGTAATGAATACAGGGTGAAAAATTCCACCTAAATTTCAAATGTCCACAGCTTCGGTTTTCGAAAACTCAGCGCTTCCCAGCCTTCATAGCAATCACTTAACACAGCCTTGATTGCCTGCTCCTCCCCCTCCCCCCTATAAT
>NW_017566833.1:474245-502977 GCF_001854935.1 Bemisia tabaci
AGCGTTACGTATTTCATGCACGGCACTTCACCCCGTCATTTGATTGAAAACATGTTTATAACACCCAAAGTTGGACCGAGTTTAACAGGATGAAACCAAGCCACATCAGCTATTGCCAAATTTAACTGGGCAATACAATTTTTTACGAGAGAACGTTAGTACGGATTCCTTTGAAATTGTTAAGGAATTTGCTTCAAACCATGGAGAATTTTCTCTGCAATTAGCACGAAAATCCGAAGAACTGTTTTCATGTAAAAAATTAAATTACCCAATTAAATTTGGGGATCGCTGATGTGGCTTGGTTCCTTTCTGTTTAACGCGGTCCAGTTGATGTAGCGTTTTTCCTTTGAACGATAGAAGTTGACACTGAGCCGACCAACCGAGGGGCGAGTTATCGCGAGACGCAACGAATAAGCATGGGTTCAAAAGTACTATACTCACTTTTAATTTCTTGTTTAAGGTTGGAGGATCCTTTGGTGACCTTGGTGGGCTTGGTGCCCTCTCCGTCAATGTGCATAATGGCCATCATGAACAACCTTCCAAAAACTTGCGAATCCACTCCGACGAGCCTTAATTTTTTTTCAACCGCACGTGGACCATTCAATATTATTCGGTCGGAATGCGAGTCGCGTGTATTGTCTCTGTCTACAACATATCACTCACTTCCGATGTGAGTGTAGCACCGCGATAAAATTATCTACAATAATAAAAGAATTGTTTTAGCATGACCTAATGGTATGCTATTTTATTTTTAACCGCGGTTACATCTGCCGTAAGGTTTTGCTGTCGCATCGGGATATTGCCACAAGCTTTATAAACGAACGGTCTTAACTACAGAAACAGTGGCGAGGCGTGAATGATCGATTATCGATATTTTTCCATTTGAGCTGTGGTAAAGAATCGATTATTAGGGTGTTCGCTGCGAACACCCTAATAATCGAACATTTTCCATAGGTTTAAATGGTAGATCAATCGATATATCGCAAAGCACGCCACGCTACTGTACAGAAAACCTAACTGCATTTCGCGTTGCCTAATTTCCTTACGTGTACACAAAATATTTTCTAACTGAGCGCTAACTCGTGAGCCGTGGACATGTGACAAGAACCTTGTGGACAGGGCTCATGAGTTAAAGAGTCCCGCCACCGATCTCCCTGTCGTGCCTCCTCGTTCGTTGCCGCTGACGTCACTGGCGCTTTCAAATTCCCATTCATCCTTATGGCCCTCAACTAATAAGCACTCTCCATCTTTCCACTTGCACATAGTTCCATTTAGCATGAATACGTCCATTTAAGTGCCGATAGAAGGCGTAAAAATGCATTTTCGTGCAACCATTGGACTGCATTTTGCAATTTGAACCTATAAATTCTGGCTCATCTGAAAAAACACTTATGTGCATAGGGAAACTAATGGCACATACGTTGTTTTAAAACTGGGCCGGAATTTATAGGTAAAAATTGCAAAATGTAGTCCATATTTTGAATTTCGAACATTATACAAATTGAAACTTCAGATTGACTACATTTTGCAATTTGGAGCTATAAATTCCGGCTCATCTGAAAAAGCACTCATGTACAAAGGGAAAATAATGGTACATGCGCCGTTTTTAAACGGGACCAGAACTTATAGCTCCTAATTGCAAAATGTAGTCCAGATAGCTTTCTCGCTTTTGTTTTTCCCCCCTTTCTTACAACCGCTTTCAAGTTTTATGACCTCTGTTTGGTTTGACATTTTTGGTCATGTTTCGATACCATGATTTTCGCAAAACATTCTTCTGAACGGTGGTGCGAGTATCTTGATTTTGAGTATATTTTTGAGTGTATTTTTTCGGTGAAAAGGTCCCTTTTCCTGTAGACGGTCACAAATGGTGTAAAATGTCAGTTCTACTGGACACAAAATCTGCTTGGAATGCGCAACTTACAAAGCTCTAAACTATCATAAGACCCGCCTAACTCAGAATTTTCCATGTTCAATTTTAACAGATTTATCGCATATTGAAAAATACTGTGACCGACGTCATGCACCCCAGAAGATCATACAGTGGTTTCTTCCACCTCACATTCATCAATCAGTTATGTAAGCATTTGTACTAATTACTGCACTTTCAACACTGATAAAACCAAGATGGGCGAGACTATGGAATGCTCTGCCGCGGTGAATGACGTCAGCTACTGTGTTTTTCAAAAATAATTTTCTCCGTTAACATGTGTTGAGAGAAATTTAGGTCAGTGTTACGAAAACCGAATAAAGTGAATCTTCAACCTATCGCCTTAGGAGGAATTTTAAGTATATATTCCAAAATTTTAATCCGTTAAATATAGCAAGCTATACTTTAAAATGTCAGCTTTTAAAATTGAAAATTGAAAGACCCAAACATCGATCAAAGAATTTATGACGCGTACCCATATGAAAACTGATTCATTGCAAGGATACGAGTTGTATTAGTCTACACGTATGTCTTCAGCTCTTATCAAAATCTCGTCTCGGGTGGATTTTTCAGAGATCTGTCATGACTGGAGCTCTTATTTTCAACTTTACCTCGATCAAAATAAAGAATGTGAGCTTTTTT
The DNA here is from genome assembly GCF_001854935.1 of Bemisia tabaci. NCBI lineage: Eukaryota > Metazoa > Arthropoda > Insecta > Hemiptera > Aleyrodidae > Bemisia > Bemisia tabaci. The sequence continues at coordinate 476,815 of NW_017566833.1, forward strand.
GCTCATATTTTTAAAAATAAGTCAGAGAGACGCACATATAATTTGATAAACTTCCCCTCGGATTTCCTCTCCTCGCTGAAGTTTGATTTCAACTAAATGGCGTCGTTTCATGGGAAACAGAATTGATTTAAAAATTATAAATAATTTTATCTCGATGAATCACGTGATTCTTGTAAAACTAGACAAACATGTGCCTCATTTGTTATAAGGCTACTTTAATTACACACCTTCAATTTTTTCAAAACATAACTAACGAACAGGAAACTTAGCGTCTTTGAATGCGTATGCAAGTTAGTTATTTACTTGTAATTTAAATAGGTCCGGAAATAGTAAAATTTGAAGTAAGGTAGAATTTTTCCTTTCTATTGTCCCACAGTGTTTATTTTAGTAATAAAATTGCAAATGGTAAATTGAACTCTGGAGGAAAGATCAATCAACAAACGGAAATTAGGATTGAATGCCAACGTTGAAATTTACTTTAGTTTCTAACCATTTGTGCTCGGTATTATTTTCAAAATTGCCAGAAATTCTCAAGAAATTCTAACTGATTCTGGTCTTTCTTTAAGTTTGTGGAATTTTGACAAAATATTATACCAAACTTTATTCATGCCTGAGAAAAAATTTGACAAGTATGAATGCTGGCATATGTATAGAAAAATATATATTTGAATCAAAAAGACTGCCCACTGAATAATTCCGGTTAAATAATTCCCGTCATTTGAAAAAGAACTTCGGTTGTTTTGAAAAAAAATTCCAATTGTTTTTGCATTGATTTTTTAATTTCCGGACACCTCTCCATTATTTTTTTTTTCTTTTTTTTCTTTTTTTTAAAACTATATTTATTAAGAAACAATCGGTATTATTCCAAGAAAAATATTCAATGAGAGCTTCTTTTTACACGAATAAAAAAATACACTACATCAATAATTAAAATTCCTCCCCTGGCCATTCCACATTTCAAACCATTACAGCCTCTAAAATGCCATGTTCATATTCATTAAAAAAAATGACGCAAGTATGACTAGTGCCATAACCAGATATAGAGTGGCAAAATCCAAAACTTCATGACTACCTAGTGACAGCTAACTTTTCAAAATTTCTGCCCACACATTATTCTTTAGAGGAAACTCAAAGCAACATTTCGGCTTGAGATTTTTACAAGGTGACTGAAGAGGGCCGAGGAAGAATGAAGGCAAATTCAAGTGATAATATTGATTTGCTTTCCTCGTAAGAAAAAATGTGCGAGCGAGAATTTTCAAATGTTTTTGTCGAGTTGCGTGGTTTCTGAATTTTCCCCTGAAATATTCCGAGAGGAGGGGGGAAAGTTTCAAAACCCCTGAGCTTTAAGTTGCCTCCCATCGACCGTCTCATCGTTGGAGACATTTTACGTTTATCTCCTTATCTGTAGTAAATAATACTATGAATACTTGTATTTATGAGGAGTTAGCGACGTTGCGAAACGAAATACACGTTTTTCTAGTTTTACTCCCTTAGATCCCTAACACTTGAAGAACAACTTATATACTTCGGATTTCCAAAACTTCCGCGTTTTTACTGGGGGCCACCGCACACCCGCACTTTACCTAGACGTTGCGAACCACTGATTTTCTCACGAACACAACAGGAAAATGTATTCGAATCGGCGCTTCGGAAACGAACGGAAAAGACATCCGAGTGAGCGACACCGCGATGTGAGTGGAAATTGCCGACAAAATTGTACGGCGCGGCATTTTTCACTTTTCCGTGCGAAAACAAATTCGGGCCTACTCAGCGGTTGTGCCTTAACGACGCGCCCAATGTAGCCACTTTCACATGGGAATTCGACAGTTTTTGAGCGTGTCTCGTGAAGAACGACGAGGAATTGAACCGATTATTTTCGAAATCACGTAAGCGCCAATCTCTATTTTGGTGGTGGAGGCAGTGGCGAGGCGTGAATAATCGATTATCGATATTTCTCCATTTGAGGCTGTAGTAGAGAATCGATTATTAAGGTTTTCGTTGCGAACACCTTGATAATCGATCCTTTTCCATAGATTTAAATGGCAGATCAATTGATACATCGCAAAGCACGCCACGCCACTGGGTGGAGGGGTTGTTTTTTCTTTGTTTTCTCCGGTATAATCAATCATGTCCAATATCAAAATAACCTTCTTAAAGAACATAATTTTTAAGAATGCGAAGATTGTCAACAAAGCGAATAAAACGGGTCTCCTTGTTATCCTGGCATTCGCAACTTTGGCACTTACGTGATTTGGAAAATCATCGGTTCAATTGAGTTCTCAGGAGGGGCTCTGGAATTTGCGAGGTAACCAGATTCACAATGGACCACTAGACAAGGTACGAACTTAAGCAATCTGATACATGTTTCTTAATCAGAATTTCACGTAGAACACGATTCACACACCGGAAATTACTGAAACCAACTCCTAACAAAGATATTAACGTTTTTATTTCACATTGGCTACAAGGAATTCGAACTGCCCGCTCACAAGAAACTCAAAGCTCTACGCGAGTCAAATCGCGCACTACAACGGTTTCTGCAAGCCTCTCAATCGAGCAATGTTCATTTTCCACCATGTGTTGTTCAAACTATAAGCAATTTGCTACAGCTGAGCCAAAGCGTCAAGACTGAGGTTGCCAGATTTTTACATAGCAGAGACTGTCATGTTAACGTTTAGCGCGCGATGTGAATCACGTAGAGCATTGAGTTTTAATGAGCGGGTGGTTTGAATTCACGCATCAAGAATCATCAAATATCTTCGTAAGGAGTTAATTTCGGTAATTTTCTATGCGCGCATCGTGTTCTACGTGAAATTTTAGTTATGAAACATGTATCAGAATGCTGAAATTCGTGCCTTGTCTAGTGGTCCATTTTGCGAGAAGATTGTTGGTGTAGAGAACTGTCCATGAATTGGAAGGTTCAGAGCCACAAACGCATACTCTATTTGCAATGACTTTTAAAAAGTAATTTTATAGAACTCTGAAACAGACCGCGTTAAAATTTGTAAACTTTTATTTTTTGCAACTTTAAATGGCCGCGGTTATTAGGTTTCGAATATCCACTCATCACGCATCGGCGGCCAAAATGCGAAAACCACGTATTTCCGTTGCAATGCTTCTAAATTTCCGTTCATAATTTTTTTTTTTTTTTTTTTTTTTTTTTTTTTTAAGAGAAAGAAAGCCAAAACAACTTGAAATTCATACAGAGTATCTATCCTGCCAACGAAGAAAAAAAAATCTGGGAAATTTTAAAGAAATGGCATTGACTGGCTTTCCAAAGAAAAAATAATTAAAGACGGGAAGGCTGCAACATCCCGAACGGTACGGTTTCGCAGTTTGGCCAGCGATACGGTTGATCTAAAATGAGGCAGAAATAGTAGTTCCACATGGCAAAATTAAGTCGAATTCTGTGGCAAACAGCCAACACTGGACACGCTGCGCAACGCCAGAAAATGAGACTTAATTTTCACCCGGGTTTCCCTGCATTCCTCTGTATGTTTACCCATTACACTCTCTAAAACATGAGTTTTAATAAGGCAAACGTCTACATACGTCGCTCAAACGCGCATCCGCAGATGATTCTGACTTGGTAATTTTTTCTAAAAGTGGGCGCGGGGGCGAACCTAGGGATCTTAGCAAGACAAAAACTTTCCTGAGAACTTTCAGGAATTCCCGGCTAAAATCTACTCTCCGGGAAACTTTTACAAAAAAACAAACACACACTTATACACTGGAAAAAAAACCACATTGGATCTAGTGTCCAGACTCTTAAAAACATCAACAAGAAAAAGTACTCTTGATTCAATCAGAATCTAGCTTAAATCAAGAACCAAGCTTAATTTAAGCGGATTTCGTTTTGATTCTAGCAAAAATCCGATTGAATCAAGAGTATTTTTTCTTGTCAATGTTTTCAAGAGTCTGGACTCTAGATCCAATATGTTTTTTTTCCAGTGTATACAATGTTATCGCTCTAACTCTGAGGAGCCACCGGGAGCGCTCCTAGGAATGTTACCGAGAACTTTTCTGAGCATTCCTGGGAAATTTCTCGAGAATTACCAAGAACGTTACCGAAAATTCCTTGGAACTCTCCCGATGATTCTCGGGAAACCTTGATCTGTAGACGTTTACCATAACTACCCTGAATGACCGCGAAAAAGCACGGTGAGACTTGTGTTTCGTGAGTATACCCTAGACAAGCGCAGCTTCCCCCAGGAACTTTGCGAGTGAATTATTCCTTTTACCGTGCTTCATTATGAAGCTTTGAAGAAAAGAACGGAGTCAACATTAAAATCATAAGCCGCAGCCTATTATTAACTGCGGGGCAAGATTTGTAGATAACAACAGGCATTAATGTTTGAAGGGGCAGCGGCAGCTGTTGCTGCACGGCGGATATTTCATAGCCTACCTCGCAACTTGAAGGCGCAATGCCAGTTTGCATAACCCTCAGCTAATCAATGCGCGCACCTACATTGCTTTGGGAAACATGCAGAGTAATGGTTTATACATCATGCATCGACGGTTATTTTGCACGTTCTGTCATCTATCCTAGCACAATGGGTGTCTATGTATACTTCCACTTCAGCGGAGTGTATTCTGTCTACTATCAATACATTTTTCAGGAATAACCTACTGCCTGAACTCCAGATTAAGTCATGCTTTTTTCACCGCTACTCCTGGTCGCTCTTGGGCAGAAAATCGGCCCTGATTTCGCCGTCAAACTTAAATCCTAAAACTCGATCTATACCTTAAGCAGATTGGTCCTTTTTGCAGCTTTCCAGTGTAGATTAGCTTTTTTTGCATGAGTGCGTCCTATTTGGAAACAGATTCTCTGTGTCAATTCAGAATGTTAAAGAATAATTTTTGGTAAGAAAATTCTTCCAATTTGGATGGGTTTGATCGAATCAGCCTTAATACATCAGGCGTTGCCCAATTTCTTCGAGTTTTTTTTTTTGTTTTTTGTTTTTGTTTACTACAGTAAACGAAGTAACATTCCACTTTGACGTTTTGTGTGTTTCTTCTGGTTGGATCCATCCATCTATTTGATCAAGAAGAGTCTCTGCAAATTCTATGATAAAGTGAACTCTCGATTACCCGACACCTTTCGTTATCCACTAAAAATTTTCCAACTCTGAAAGGAGGCATTTCCGGACAAGACACGACGCTAACCAATTGTTTGGGCAAAAATTGAATATGTGTGTGATTTTTCAAATTTTTGTTTTCTTGAAAATTCTCATTTTACCGGAAGAAATTTGGCAACGCAAGATGGTTCACACGGCGTTCCTCCTTGCCATTGCAGCATATCCAACCACCACATTGCGCCGGAAAATCGAGTCTCCTGTACCTCAAAAGGTGACAACGATGACGTAGCAAGAAATTTTTCTCGGGGGATACCGCACATGAAAAATTCCTGAAAATCACAGAGAATTACGTTTTTTGCCCTGAACAGTGAACACCTTCCCCTCCCCCAGCGGACCGATTATTGAAACTGATAGACAAAGCTATAGACAGAGACAACAAAAGGGATTTGGAGGGATCCTATTGATGGAAGCGGGTGGTGGCAATGGACATAGGAGGTAGGTAATGGACTAACTAACGGCAACCCACGAGAAACCTGACAGTTAGTCCATCATTTTCTTCCCTAGTCTATAAGAACCAATCATGTCAGTCAATAGGATCGCTCTGTACTCCTATGTCTTCTTTGTCTATAGCTTTGTCTATCAGTTTCAATAATCGGCCCGCAGCTACGTCATCGGCTGACGTCATGACTTGAGCCTCGATGGGGCAACGCCCCTCGAAAGGTGACCGGCAAGTGGCTCGGAGAGGTTACCTGTGAACATGATGGGGTTGCCGTAGAGGACCTCCTCCTTGATGGCCATCGACTCGGACCCCTCGTCGTGGGTGAACGACTCGAAGTACTTCTCGATCATTTGCGCTTCCGGCTTCTCCACCTTAAAGATACTGATTTCCGTTTCCGCCTTCATCCGTCACTCCGTCCCGATCCTCGCGCAACGTCACTCAACCCGAAAAAGTCCTCGCGCACATCGAAAAATACTCCAGCTCGCACCCCCTCAAATTCCGGAAAAAAAACCGCGGGGGTTAAAAAACGAAAAGAGAGAGAAGTTTGCGCACGAACCCACGCGAGCCCAGTATAACTGCCGAAATGGTGCAGAGGAATACAGAAAATGTGTATGCACTGATAAGACGGAGAAAACGAGAATTAGATACCGCGCGGCGAGAGGGGAGCGGAAAGTGTCTTGTAAGGAGGGGAGCCAGTGATTATTAAGATGTTTCCACGCGGAGTCAGGGAGCTGATTCCTGATTGAATCCGTCTATATCATAACATAACAAGTCGCTGATGAACGAAGTCTGATGAGCCTACAGCTCCGCATGAATGCCTGATTTCTAGGGCTCATCAGATAATGGACATAGTCGGTTGTAGCATTCATCGATTCGATTGTCGGCCCCGGGTTGTGAGCCGAGGCAGGCTGGAGGTTGTCTCCCGTTTTGATAAGCGATTACTATCTACGATAACTGCGCTTAACTGGTTCGGTGTTTTCATGCCGTGCGGTTCCCCACCTAAGATTGAAGGGGGGGGGGGGTTAACAGGAGTGAAAAGTGAATCTGACAATCACCTATCGAGAGCTTGAATGTGTGAATATTGCGACGTTTTAAAATTTCTCTGCTTATTTCATATTTTCACGGCAGAGATGCGGTTTGTCTTATTGTTGTGAAAATTACACCGATGATAAACACCGAGTCCATCACAACAACGAAAACCATTTCCTCAGTACATATTCCGATACCAAGAGAGATACCCGTTACGACGAGGACTCAAGCCAACGACTTCCTGCACAACGAAAAATTTTACTTGTGATAACGGAAATATTTCAGGTCTTCGCGACTGAAAAAATTCCGAAAAGCGATCCGTCGTAGTAACTAGAAAGCAATCGTTGTCACAACTAAAAAACTTGGGGCAATGAGTTAGCTTTCGGAACGCAATTAATATTTTCTTTGGTAAAACAAAAACCGTCCATGAAACGGTGTGTTCTTGTGAGACATTTTCAATTAATTTTTCTTAGTTTATAGTAAATTTTTCCTCACTTGTAGGCAAGATATCTTGTATTATCATCGACAAAGGCACGGGTTTTTTTGTAAAAAAAAGAAAAAAGAAAAAAATAATAATAATATTTTAAACAGTCCGTGGAAATTTTAAAATTTTACAACGGACTTACAACCACCTATCTATGGTAAAACTAAGAGACCGTGTTTTTCGGTTTGTGACGTTGCCGCTTATCTATTCCATTTCAATTTTTTGACGGAATGTTGATCATCGTAATCGTGAAAAATTTCTTGCTTTTATCTATCAGCTGCTGAAAAGATTCCCTGAAAATTTCGCGAAAAATTTCCATTGCTAAACTATTAAGACACAGGAGGAGCAAAAATGATTTAACTCCATGTTGAAGGCACCTGTTTTTGTAGTGTAATTGTTTCTGCTTCGTTTCCACGAAAGGAAGAAAACTGATTGTGAGAAATGAGATGAGGAGATGAAATGATGAAATTCCCTTACGTAAAATATGCGGGATATTATAATCCTCTGTAATTTAGAAAACAAAACAAATAAATTTAAAATGACTGTGATAAATAATTGAAGGGTCTGTGTGGATTTAAAATGACTCTCGTTTTACTTACATTTAACTGGCCCTAAAAATTGAGTTGTACGTGCACATATCGACAACAATGTACGTATGAATCCCATATACCATACCCCTTTTGCGTCACTTCCGCTTCCTTATAATTTTCGGTCCAAAAAATGGCATTGCATTTCTCATAAGCTGACGTAATCGATTCATTTTTACGCACAAACATTCTCCCCAACAACATGTATTTTTAGTGTTCAAAGAACCGCACAAAATTTTCATGTGAACCGATCTCGTACAATTGAACTAATTCACAACATTTTCTTGGGCCGATATGAATTTTAGACACGCAATGCAGACGAAGCGACGCCGACGCCTACTTAATCGAAAAGATAACTATTGTCGCACTGAGGTTTTTTGTAGTATATCCTCTAAAATGAAGGCGTAACGCAGAAATTAACTCGTGTGTCATTTGAGAGAGCACGATCTTATTCCTGTATTTCTCGTCTAGTTGTCATGTTCTAAGTCCATCTGCGGGCTGATTATTGAAATTGAGAGACAAAATTATAAAAAAAGACGACGATAAGAAAATGGAGCGGTTATCCTATTCGTTTACCTACAAACATAATTTTCTCCCGGTTAAACCTGGGTCTGACCAACGATCCATTTATCAGACCTAGGTCTGCGGATCGATTATTGAACTTGATAGACAAAGCTATAGACGAAGAAGACAAAAGAGTTATGGAGTGGTCCCATTGGTGGAAGCGGGTGGTTGCAATGCACAAATAGGTATAGGTAACGGACTAAGTAACGGAAACCCATGAGGGACCTGATAGTTAGTCCTTCATTTTCTCCCTTAGTCTATAAAAACTACCCATTTCAACCAATAGGATAGCTCCATATGTTTTCTTTGTCCATCGCTTTGTCGATCAATTTCAATAATCAGCCCGCTGACTAGTTTAATCTAGATTTGACCGACCACGGACGTACGTGTAGCTACTTATTTCATTTATATCTCAAAATCCAATTTTTCGACCAAACTCTAGAGGAATACTTTTCCTTCGTAATCTTACGTTTCTTTCCCCATGAACGGTCTTAGTCTCGAGTTTTAACATGAGATGCAAACTTCGTGCTCACTGGAAGTCGAATAAGTACGCTAAAATCCGTGCGAATATCCGCGAGGTGATGAACGACCAATAGAAATAAACGACCCGATGGAAGACTTGACAACCCTCGGCACTCACAAGAAGTCATGTTTTTATACGATAACAACACTTGGCTTTCTCAATCTGCTTATCTGGACAAGAAATAAAAGTGCTCAAGTACGAGTGTCGGGTTATTATCATGGCGAAACGAGTGCTTTACCTATACTTATAATAGACCAAGACACTCTTAACGTCTCCGCGGTTACTGTTAAAACGAGATCGGAAGAGCTAACAATAGGCGGCGGAATCAAATAATCGTACGATTTCAGGAATCCGTATGTCAACGTCCTTTTTTTATGGTAACTGGAGTCTGTCCACGAATGGCAAAGAAGATGAATCTTAACTCGTAAATGGAGCTGTACAGTCTCATAGAAAGGGACAAAGTTTTTCGGCAGACTGTTGTCACTGAAATAAACAAACACTGAACAGACACTGAACAGACACTGAAATAAAAAAAGACATACCGTCCGCTCCGGGCTCAAAGGCCGAAAATTCCGGCTGCTGGAACCATAGCTTCGGCCTCTGAACCCGGAACTATCGAAGCTACGCCTCCAGTAGCCGGAATTTTCGGCCTTTGAGCCCGGAACGGACAGTATGTCTATATAGCCCGTAATTGCGGCTCCCACGGCCGGAGTTTTTNTTTGTAAAATTGGCAGTATTTTTCTAAATATTCCAGTAAAAGTGTCTATGCCGGCTCGAGCGAGAAAGTCCCGTGCGGTCCCCGCACCAATCCGCTAAGCGGATGGGGGGGCGAAGCCCCCCAAATGCCGGCGCGTACCGCCGGTACGCGGCGCGAAGCGCCGCGCATAAATTGGCCGGAGGCCAATTTTTTTTTTCCAGTGAAGGGATGTTTTCCGGAAGAACTCCGTATGCATCACAATGCAGTTGGCTCCTTTCTCGATGGGCTCATTATTGAAATTGATTGGCCAAGTTTAACGGCGAAACAGACAAAAGGAAAATGGAGCGAGCCTATTGGTGGAAGCAGGTCGTTGCAATGGGCAAAACGTAATTCCTTTGACGTGAGGGCGTAACTCAATTTCCACGTGAACCCTATTTTCCATATATTTCAGTGCTTTCCGGGGCGCAAGTGGAAATGGAGACACGTGCTTACATCAGGAGAGCAACGAAAAGAGGTAAGGATTAGAATAACTTGTCTCTGAGAATAACTAACGGTAGCCCACGAGAGATAGTTCACCCATCATTTCTCCTCTCAGTCCATAATAACCACCTGTTTCAACCAATAGGATTGCTCCATTGTATATATTATGTTACCCATGCAGAAAAATTGAAGGCAACCTCAACTGAACGAAAGTTTACGCACGGTTTGTTGATTTTATCAATTTTTATGGAGTGAGATCGATTTGTGTTTTTCGAATAGATTCGAGCTCCCCAGTAGACTTGTTGCCTATGCAGCAAATTGAAGGCGAACTTCCGATAGACGCTACCTACCGATAGAGAATTTGCACGCACATTTTTTATTGTTTCATCTGAGAGTGCTGAGAGAGCACATAGTATGTACACAGTTTTATACCACAGTATGTTTATTGCCTATGAGGCAAAATTGAAGGGGAACCTCAAGTGAACGATATCTAGCACTAAGTTCACGTATTGTGTAAGTATTAATTCTAGCTAAGTCCATAAAGAAAGATTACTTTAAGTTTAAAATTGATAATTTTTTGCACTCTCAGATGGAGTTGTTACCTGTGAGCTGGATTTAGAAACGATCGGAAAATCAAGCCGGCGATATCTACAAATGAGGAGCTTGGAGGACAAGGCTCATTAGTGCAGTTTTTGAAAAAATTGAGATATTAATGCTTTCAAGTAAAACTCGTCTGAATGCATATTCTGCGAGAAATTCGCTCCCAAATTGAAATTTTTAAGCATCCAAAAGTCAATTTGAACTTTCTTTCCGCCTTAAGGATTCGTGTAATTTCAAAACTTGAAACAAGTGTTACTCGAAATAGCAAAAAACTGCACTTATGCGCCTTTTCCTACAAGCCCCTCAAATAGAATTACATACGTCGTTCTGCTCCACTTGTTGCAAATATTATCTCAAGAAAGATATATGCAGAGATGAGTTTTCTAGATACATCTTATCAAGGAGACTGCAGCAGTTGCAAAAATTCATTTTTTCGGAGGGGCTAGAGGGAAAATCAGAACTTTCATGTAGATCCTCCCAACTTCAATGCATATTTCCAAAGGCTTTCTAATTTAGATAGAGAAATGGAAATTAACTATTTTCTGCCGCAGAGACTCCTTTATGCAACACATCTAGAGAAGGACCAAAATTGTGCAAAGAAATTATTTTTGGTCTAAATTTTGACCGGAATATGACGGTAGCCGTGGAAACTTGGCGAGGATGAATCCATCGCTCGCGGGGAATCCGCAATATCAAACACGATTTTATAAATATAAGCAGAATTCTTTCTCAATTGGAGCAAGGTTAAAGAAAAATCTGATTTTTCGTAACATAATTATAGTGGTGAAAATGGCATCGATAGCCAAAGCCTGATTTGCGGCCGACTTGTAGTCAGCGGGGGAGGGGAACCATTGTTCTTCCTGGGAAAAAAGAAATAATCGCCGACGGCGCAAGTTGGGAGCATCAAGTGAAGAAAAATGGAGCATGCGCCAAACATGCTGCTAGAACATGGGTGCCGTAGGGAAATGCGATGCTGCCAGACCGAAAGCTTTTCCCTCCGCAGCTCGTTGTCCAAACGGTTGGCGGTTTTAACAATTTGGCAACAACGGGTTTCCTCTATTTAAAAGTATGTGAAACAATCGATATTTATCGAAGAAAACCGCTCAGAATCGATTACAGTTAGCCCAGCTTAATCGGGACCAATGGCATGTTGTGGCGTAAAAAATAAAAGGGATGCTGCATTGCTACGGTCCGAATCCGGGTGTCTTTGGAACCTTCGCTATAGCGTAAATTTGATCCTCTTAAATGCTCCCCAAAAGCTCTTCCCCCTTTACAGCACAATTAATGAATTAAGGGTGTGAAGGACAAAAGCTTTATGTACGGCTCTGGAAAAAAACTGCCACGGCTGAAAAATTATCCATAGGTGTCCCTAATCGGAGCAATTTCAAAAGCGCAAATGAAGAATTGCGCTTTTGAGAAGGTAAAATCAAGGAGTAGTTTTCGCAAATGATTGCCCTTCAAACTTGAGAAAAGTACACAAGAAAAACTTCATCTATTTTAAAAATCGGATTGAAATGTAACAATTATTTTTTAATTACGTGATACTAAATAGTCTCTGTCCAGAGGACGAACGAGCACAAAATTTTAAAGGATATGTTTGTGACAGTTAGCTGGCAGAGGAAACATACAAATAAAAGAAAACTCAAGAAGGGACATCCACTTATTTTTTGGCGAAGCCTTGCCTAGGATTTGATGTAAGGAGCTGTAGGCCGGCTTCTCTTTATAAAAACATCATCATTGACTCGCTCATGAACCCGGCCAGCTACTGCTTCACTCCGATGACTCTGAAGCATGCCAGTAATCGAAAGACATTTTTTCTAAAATATTTGGGTCCTGCCAGGGCCGGATTCACCTACTTGCCGCCCATGGGCCGCCTATATTTTGCCGCCCCCTTCTCATTCGTTTTAAAACTCGATAAAAAACATCAAATGAACGTGCCAGCGGGGGAGGGGTGCATAAGACGTATTTACTCGTGTTTAACACATTTTTTGGGAAAGCTCTGTCAACACTACTAGCAAAAGTTCACGAAACTTTGCGCGAAAGTTAAGTTCCGTAAACCTATTTGTGTGTGGACAAGGCCTTCCATTCATAAGAAATGAACGAAAAAATTATGAAAGAACAAACATAAATGTGGTTCAATAATTTTAACTTCCGCCGCCGCGCCGCGCAAACCGCACCGTGTTGGACGCAATGCGTGAAGTATTCACGCCGTCTTGTAGGCGCTATGCGTTTCACGCTGACCGCAATGACCGCACTGTGTTTGATGCAATGCGTGAAGTATCCGTGCAGTCTTGTAGGCGCTAATATGTGATACATGCCGATCGCTGCGCCGAGGGCTTCTCCTTTTCATCTCAAGTCCTCGTTATCATTTTTCTCTAAGTCGCGCCGTTCCAGGCCAAATTGCATGTTTGGTCTCTCTCTTAACGCGACTTATTGAAGTTGCTGTCTCTTGTATCACTAAGAGACGACAAAATTAGAAATTACCATACTCTCAGAAAATGAGAGATTTTATCGCCTTTTCTCGTTCGTAATTTTGTTTTTATAAATCCGATTTTTTTTTACCTACACTTTAAAAAATCGCAAATTTTTGCCGCCCCTTAGATTTGCCGTCATGGGCCGCGGCCCATGTGGCCACCCCCTTAATCCGGCCCTGGTTCCTGCCTCAACGCGCTCTGAACTGGCCGTAGGCTGATGTATATTTCTGACTGGACTTCTTTTTAACTCTTCCGCAAAAACAGGTATGTATGTTGGGATAGATTTTTTTCTCGAAGTAACAATAAAACAAGTCTGCCACATTCGCCGTAGTTAGGTCAGAAAGTTTTGGGGCGTGCCCTATACTTAAGAGGGTTTACGTTGTAATAGAGACCTTTTATACTGAGAGTCAAGACAATGTGAATCCATTTCTGATTGGTTCCCGTATTTTAGGCCTCCTCAGTGTCCCGAACGGGAATAAAGATTACATTTTTACCGATTGCAAAGAGTATAATGTGGAATGGACCGGGGAATAACGGGTTCGACAAGGATCAAACGGAATGAGAGAAGGAACGGAGAAAGGAATTTGAGAATGAGCCGATCAAAGATTACGAAAAGCTGCCGATTTGTGTAATCTTTATTTCCGTTTGTGACTCCATGAGGGGGGTTGACTTGACCCTCAGTATAAAGGGACTCTACTTTGTAATACATTTGAAGAATTAATGCATTTGTCAGAAAATTAACGATGTTACGATAAAAGTCAGCGATAGTTTACTTTATTGGTGCAATGGGCGACGCTGGAATTTAGTTGAGATGCGAGAGAAAGAAGCAAAACACCCTCACTACCCTCAGTCCGCAGTTAGTATCGCATTCAACAAACTGTGAGCGAATCCTAGTATAACCCCTGGATGCAACTATTCGAGCTCTACGGATGTCCGCGTTGCATACACACCTAGTTGAAGGCGTTTTGATACTCCACGCACTCGCCACTTACTACTTCACTCGCGGCCGTGCAGTTGGTTATGCTACAAGAATCCTTACAGAGTGCCTTCGATTCCTCGTTTATTTTACAAAAAAATCCACTACGCACAAATAGTTGCACCTAAGCGTAAAATGTGAGTATATTTGGATCGCGTTAAACAGAAAGGATTAATTTGCCCGATTAAATTTGGCAATAGCTGATGTGGTTTGGTTCCTTTCTGTTTAACGCGGTCCATTTTGTGCTTCACTTTTGATTCAGCGATGTGCTGAGCATGATTTTTGGAGCGACTGTTCATGCCTAGGAGATATCTTCGTAATATACACGAAAAATTGAAGGCGCTCTGTAATTTTAAATCTTCGCGTTACAGTCTGCCCCTGGGCCGCACAATGGACCGAGCTCATGGAAGAGGTTGGACATAAAATTTTTGACTAAAACTGAAAAGTTTGATGTTTATTTCGTCACATTTTAACTTTTAAGGTAAGCTTCAAACGGGAATTCCACGGGAAACCAATGGAACCACTTTTAGAACCTCAAAATTCTGTATAAACGGAGTTATAAGCGTCTAAAGTTTCCAAATTTTGTCCGACCATTCCTATTGACTCGATCCATTGTGCGCCGACGAAGCGGTGAGTGTCCGGGGAGCCAAAACGCCTTCACCTCCGTGCGTATGCAACACAGACATCCGTAGAGCCCGAATAGTTGCATCCCAGCGTTATAGCGAAATTCGCTTAGGGTTTGTCACATGTGAAACTAACTCACGGCGCTTAGCTTGTTCCTCTCATGCCTCAACTCAATATCTGCGTCATCCATTGCACCGATGAAGTGAACCACTACTGATTTTTATCGCGACATGGTCAATTTTATGTGGTCAATGCATTAATTGTATAAATGTATCACAACGTTGCTAGTCCTCAAAATCCAAAAAATTATGGATCTGAGCAAGATTTGTATATTTTCCTTCGACGTACATTAACAAGTCGTCCCTCGTTTGTGTTTTCCCCCTTTTGGAAAAATACTTTTGACGTTTAACTGCGAAATTATTAAAGAAAAATCCTCAAAATTCCTATAGTTCCTATAGTAATAGGCCTATAGTTCCTCTCATAAAACCCTAGTTTGGGTGTTAACAAAACTTACGTAAATGTTTCGTCTCATGTCAGGGATTTACGCTTTTGGGGTGAGTCTCGACACTCTCCCTTTGATCTTTTAGGCTAGGTATTTCTTTCTTTTGAAATTTACGCGAAATTTTGCGAGTTGGGTTCCGCTTATCAAATGACGCGAATTAACTTTACAAATGAGAGAAAAAAAAAATTAAGCCCTGAAACTAAATTCTTTCACATGGTATCCTCAAAGACTAGTTCATGCGAAGTAGCTAAAATTTTGTTGTCGCAGACGTGAGTTACGCGAATCGTCTTAAAAGCAGCAACAGATATAATTGAAAACATAGCACAGTTACCTACTCGGCCAGCTTCGTATCGCGTGCTGCCTCGAGAACGGTAGCTAAACATGTGCCCCGAAACTACGCGTTGAAGTGCACTTTCAAGAGCCTGGCGAGTACCAGTAGCGATTTTGCAAATTGGCAACACTGTTTTTTCTCCATTTAAATCCATTAAAAATGTCGATTTAAATGCGATATGCTACCTCACCAAGGATCGATTGTTTTACATACATTTAAATGGAGGGAAAACAGTGTCGCTAACTTTCAAGAATCGCCACTGGCGAACCATAGAGAAAAAAGGAGGTGTTTGCATTTCGGGCATCTTGGAATTCTTTTGATGACGTAGGTCCGTACGGCGACTTTTATCATCAATTTTCTTGGAAATGGTGTATGTAATGGAAAAAATGCATTCTACATGAAGTGTTTGAAATTATATCATGAGTTGATTTAAGCAAAAAAATCAGACGTCATGGTCCGTTTTTCATACTTCGAATTCCGGATTTTGCTGACCAGGTTGCACCGACCTACGTCACAGGGTACACAATCCTGAAGATGCAAACACCTCATTTTTTTCTCTATGCTGGCAAACTGGCGAGCACTGCCAGGAGATGGAGTTAGGGTGGGTAGAGCCTTGCGTCTCCTAAACATCATACATTGAGGTCAGTGTAGCGCCCAATCGACGAAGTGAGTCCGCAATCACGTAGCTCGTTTGCGGTGTTTGAAAATTTCCGTTCCAATTTTATTCTTTTAAAAGAGAGCAAATCGACACCATGCCTTGAAATTTTTCGGAGAATTTTTTACGCACTGAGGAGAAAAATCATGAACGTTTATTGAGAGTTGCTGTTGAGCAGATTTCCATTTGAAAAATGAAGTATGACAGGATGTCTGCAACGTCGCAAACCTAGATACGTGATTGCGGACTTACACCGTCGTAATAACACTTATTTCGATTTTAAAGAAGACTGAATACTAGTGCAAGAGAACACCAAGATTAGTTTTCATCAGTTTTGATCAGTGTCAGCTTAGTGCTCATAAAGACGAATATCATTGCTGATTATTGAGATCAGTGGGCCGATTATTGAAATTGATAGACAAGGCTATAGACAAAGAAGACATAGGAAGTATGGAGCCATCCTATTNCTCAAGTTTTGATTACATTTTACATTGTTAACGGCGTTCTAACAATGATTCAACGCGAAAATTCGGCAAAACATAGCGAAATCAGGGCCCCCTGCCCCCCCGGCCCCCATGGCCTCAGAATTTTGGGCTCACTTGCGAAATTGAACCTTCCATAAGTAAAGATGATATCCTGAAAGTTTCATGCTTTCTTCCAGAGATGCACGATTGTTATGCTTATCCGCCCTACTATATTGGTTGAAATGGGTGATTCCTACAGACTACGGGAGAAAATGATGGACTAACTATCGGGTCCCTCGTGGGTTGCCGGTACTTAGTCTATTACCTACCTCTTTTGTCCATTGCAACCACCCACTTTCACCAATAGGATCCTTTCATATCTCTTTTACCTTCTTTGTCTATAGCTTTGTCTATCAATTACAATAATCGGCCCGCAGAACGTGTGCGCACTGAGCTGACACTAATCGAGACTGACGTTAGCCTCAACGTTATTTGCACTGGTCTCAATTTTTTTTGACTCTGACTGAGATGTTATTTGGCCCTGATCGAAGTGTTAAGTTCCAAAAGCAAATCGAAGATGGGACCGCAGGAGCGCGTCTCTCATTTGCGACGTTGCAGACTTCCTAAAATACCGCATTTTCTAAATTTAAAAAATGACAACGTCATTTCTTGAAAACTTCCCTGATTTTTCATCTCTGTGTAAGAGAAATTCATTAAACACTAGGGGGTAACTTATTGTATTTTGATCAAAGAAAGAAATGGGAGTAGACATTTGGAAACATCGCATATAAGATAAGCGTTTCTACGGTCTCAGCGTCGAAGTAAAATATGGTATTTTTACCAGGGTAGACACAGGCGGTACATAATTTCCTAAATTGCCGAAGAATCTGTTGCCTTTGTTATTGTGACGAAACCAATTTTTCTCATTAGACAGTTCCAAAGTCCATTTGTTTACGGCGCAGAGAAATTTTAAATATTTGAAAAACCCTCCTCAGAAATAAAAACAAGAATGGACTTACCGAAATAAAAAAATACGGACTCGTCTAGCTTCATTTTGGCCGGATATCTGACCAGGGAAAAATCACGAAAACCGGAACCTATCGGGCGGGCGGGCGAGATAATCGACAGCCACCTGCCGGCAAGTGCGACACTCAGAAAGACTGAATTTCAGCACTTGGTCCGAGTGGTTAGAAACAGCACTTGGGAACGGACCCCCCTCCCGGCAACACACTCGTGATCGAATATCAGCGAGAAGGAAACAAAAAATAAATTATATAGCGACCAATGAAATTTCGACTTTAAATCATGCATCTTAAAAGCAAGCATTAAAAATTGTCAAGAGCCAAGATCCCATTTTCTCTTCACGGGGCCGCAGACCGATCGAAACTTTTTCAGAGGGGCCAACAGCTTTCTGAGGGGTCTCCCACCCCGCCCCACAGTAGATCGAGTTAACAGGAGAGGTCGGACAAAATTTGGCTTATAACTCCGTTTATACGAAACTTTGAGGTTCGAGAAGGGGTTCCACTGGTTTCTTCGTGAAATTTTCCTCTACAGGCACCCCTTACAAGTTAAAACGTGACGAGATACCCATCAAAATTTGCAGTTTTAGTAAAACATTTCATGTCCGACCTCTCTAATTGACTCGATCCAATGTTCGTCCCCTTATTTTCGGTCGTGATCCAAAATTTCAGCATTTAGACTGCTTCACGAGCGATTCTTCTACAAGTTTACCGATAGTAGTCAACCTAGTCGGCTGTGTCTCTTGTATGCAAAATATGTACATGTTTCAGTTAAGAACCTTAAAATCTCTGTCTCATTTTAAAAACAACACTATGTGCCATTACTTCTCTCATGCAGATAGGTGTTTTTATCTACGAGCCAGAAATGTTAGTTCCTTATTGCCAAATGCAGTACAAAGCATCGTTGCCCTCACGAAGGAACGTAACCTCATTTCAATGTTGCCGAATTTCCCCTTGCGAATCTCATTATTGTTACCAGGATAATCTTGGGCATTTCTCAGTGAAAATTTTACTGATTCATCAGGCCGCTCATCTTATGTAAAAATTACAAATATTTCTGATAAAAATTGCATGGGTACATTCTTATAATAAATTGAGTTGTTTGAGTCAGTTTTGCAATTTTGGAATTAGGTTCCATTCCTTGGTCCAGGAAAAGACGAAATTTGAAGCTTTGAGTCAGTATCTTCTAGATACCATTAGATACATGATTCGTGATAGAGTCAGACAAAAGAGCTCTTAGGATGGAGAAAAATCAAACGCGGTAACTCCTACTCTTCACATATTGCAAAAAATTGCAATCATGTATTGAAATTGTTGCTATGTAATGTCGAATTGTTGTGCATGTTGTCTATTCACCAATTGAAGGGGCTCCTCTTATTGAAATTCAATGCAATGAAATTTAAATAAGTTGCGAATTGTTATGCATTATAAATTGCCTGCCTTTCTTCCACATATCGACGGTGAAACTACCAAACCACGTATCTCGTTTGCGGTGTTTAAAAATCTCCGCTCACATTTTATTTTTTTGAAGTAGACCAAATCAATATCATTCCTTGAAATTTTCACAGAATTTTCTTCGCACGAAGAGGAAAAATCACGGAAATTTTCAAGACTGGACGTTAAGTAGCTTTTTATTTAAAAAATAAAGTATGACAGGAAGTCTGCGACGTCGCAAACCGAGATACGTGGTTTGGTAGTTTCACCGTCGATATGCAACTCATTCTTTTGATTGTGTAAACTCGTCATTTATCGACCGAGTGATATAAAAATATAGCAATTGTATAGTAAAAAAGAATTGAAAAAGAATTTTAGTATTTTCGTTCCACTGTGTTAATCAGGCTAGAGGATTTCACAGTTTAGAGTTAAATTACTTCAGCGTGATTTCGCGCAAAAAAGCGTGCACTCGAAAATTAATCCTTTGAGCGTATTTCAAAGTTGGAGAGCGATAAATTGCAATTTTTATGTGAACCCAGATGAAGTTTACCAGTGCTGTTCTTAATTTTATGAACGATTTATATCAAACGGTTTTGACATTATCGAGAACCTGCCGTGCTAAGCAGGAACGCCGTAAATCCATCAAGATTTTCCCGCGTTTTTTCGGAATTTAACACTTGGTAAAATTAAAACTGTTTTCCCTATACACCTCAAATTTTGAAGTTAAGTTCTTGATAGTATTTGCAAAATAATTCCGTAAAAACATTTTCCTAAGGTTCACAAGTTTTCTGCTATGATACATTATTTCCAAAAAATTTGAAATGGCGTTTACGGCGTTTTTGCGTTGTACGGCAGAATAATAATACCTTTTGTCCCGATATGGTATTCAAGTGTGTCTAGAAACTGTCATGTCGGCACCTAAAATTAATATATTCAACTCCAAATCGGTAGGTTTGTCTCACTGAACAGTTAGAGTTTCCATCTGAAGAGCCCTTTTGCCGGCTCCATCACATTAGATAAATGGAATACCTTTTGGATGGAACGCACCGTGGGTGGACGCGCTCTGCACAATGACGGCGGTAGCATTCGCGGACAGGAGCAAACTATTTACCTGGTAACGGCTCATCACCGTTGCACTGACGGTTCAAAGGTCGCGAGGTCAACCCAGTCACTGAAGATCACTTCTGGTTCCTGTCATGCTCTTGATCCCCACGTCCAACGATGAGACCGGATCCCTGGCCGGTCGCTCGGCACTGACGCCGCCCCTTCATTCCTCGCAGACGCAATTCCTGCTACGCGCAGCGATTTCTTCGTCTCCACTCGCGGTCCGGGTTTTAGCAGGGCTTCTTTAGCTCCAATTTCCGGAACTTCCGACCTAATTTGATTCTCCGGTCTTTCTTGGCCCTTCTTTCGAGGACGATTCCGTCCCTTCAATAAATTGTGACGCATTTCGAGGAAACAGCTCTCATTTTGAGTATTTTTCGCTTTGTAGAGTGACAGTATGGATCCAGTAGAGGGTCCATATATGATTGGCTCGACTATCTAAAACTTGGTAAAGCCTTCAGCACGCAAAAAATGGCAGGCGTTGCATGCATATTTGGACTGCATTTTGCAATTTGAGGCTATAAATTCTGTCTCATCTGAAAAAAACACTTAGGTGCATAGGGAAACTAATGGCACATACGTTGTTTTTAAACCGGGCCGAAATTTATAGTTCCTAATGGCAAAATGTGGTCCATTTATGACCAAAGTGCGAAACCACGTATCTCTGTTTGCGACAGAGCAGCCTTCCTGTCGCGCTTTATTTTTTTCTTTGAGAAACTAGTCATTTTAATTTATTGGAAACTCTCCTGATTTTTACTCTGTTATTGGAATATTCTGTACCTGACAATTTCGAGCTATACATTTGACCTGTTTGTCTTCAAAAAATGAAATAGCTGCGGACATTTTGAGACACCGCGATGGAGATAATGTGGTTTTGTACTTTATCCACCAATATTATTCAAAATAAAAAATAGGGTTTTAATAGCTTCAATCGCTGTAAAAACTCAATTTACCCCTTTCTAAACCAATGGGCCTGTTGCATGCAAGAGATACAGCCGCGCGAATAGACTTTTTAGAGGTTAAATGACACGAAAATTACGATGGTCACATTAAAAAAGTCTGAAATACACTCCTTACTGCGCAATTTGCGTTGTTAGGAACGTGCTTTTTCAAATTTCCCGCGTCTGGGGGCAGTTTTCTAATCATCGGAAACGAGCAAACGGCGGGCTTCGGTGATTTCCGGAAGATGCCGAGTTGTTGTTGTTGTTATTTTTTCCTTCAGTTTGTTTCCAACCCAACGTGATCTCTCATAGTGGTCCATATACGCGTTATGCGGTAACCAAATCGATCAACTTTTAAATATCCAACGCAATCCTTTACATTTCATTTCACGATATCACGAGCTCCGATTTTTAGGTTATGTTGTCAGTTTTAGTTGACCGGAAATAGCCTTGAGTTACCGTCAATTGTTTCCGTTAGAAAACTGCCCCCAGACGCGGGAAATTTGAAAAAGCGCGTTCCAAACAATGCAAACTGCGCAGTAAGGAGTGTATTTCAGACTTTTTTAATGTGACCATCGTAATTTTCGTGTCATTAGACCTCTAAAAAGTCTATTCGCACGGCTGTATCTCTTGCATGCAACAGGCCCATTTTATGTATTATATTCGAAATAGTCTCTCGAACCCTAGCCGTAATTATGTCAAGATTGACAACAAGTAAAGCAGATGATAACCGTTATAGGTTTTGTCCCTTCTCATTCAGCGTCGCAACCATTGGTCCCTAGGATCTCTGCGGGATCTAGTATTCCCTAGAGCCCACTCTAGCAAAGAAGGATCTAAATTAAGTAACTGATCCATGAAAATTGCCACTGAAAGGAACCATGTTTGTAAACACGTTTTAATAGAGCCTACCTATGCATGGAGATATCAAGTACGGATACATCCTCTCTAAAATAAGCGAAAAATGTGGTCCCACTATGAAGGCTATTTCCATTTAAATCTTCCGTCACATTCATACGGCGCAATGATACAACTATTTGAACTCTCCGGAATGCGTGAGGTATCACGCCGCATTTGAAGGCGTTTTCAAAACAGCCAAGTTCTGATACCCGGATTATCGTTTTGCATAGTTCATATTCTTTTGTTATATTCCGTGCCACTCGTTTATTTTTAATCCTCGTAGAAAAACCACCCATTTGTAAATACAATTCTAGCTGAAGCGCACTTAAGCGCAAAAATGTCAAAGGAAATCGACACGCCCAGCGTGCATGGAGGCTATTTCCATTTAAATCTTCCGTCACATTCTTACGGCGCAATGATACAACTATTTGAACTCTCCGGAATGCGTGAGGTATCACGCTGCATTTGAAGGCGTTTTCAAAACAGCCAATTTCCGATACCCGGATTATCGTATTGCAACATTTTTTCGACGCATTTACCCAAAGTTTAAAATATTATTGAATTTGTGACACAGCAGCCATTTTTAGGAGTCGTTGATCGATGGTTTGATTTTTGATTGTTGAAAAAGTATTCTCTAGGGAACTTGGGCACTATCAGAATCAGATACGAAGATTTGAGAATTTGTCGTAAAACTTCTCTAAAGAATAAAGTGTATCTTACAAGTAACTGACAGCATCTTTTTGCACTCTCTTGAATTTCAAGCGTAGAATTTGGAAAAACGACTGACACTTAAATGGTTAACGACGGTACCAATCATAATATTGAACAAAACATCCTTTGGTATGATATGCGATTTACAAGCTATAGTGCGTGCGTGAAAAACTGTGACGCATTACAAAATTTAGGAAGGCGCATGCTTAGGAACTAGAGCGTATTTTCGAACTTCGCGCTAAAAGATTACACATGAGTACGTCATTATGATGGCGTCAAGGATGTCTATGCTCAGCCTCGGTTTATTCACTTAGAGACACTTCTCGGTGTGGTCATTTGGTCAATGCCGTCAATGTCAATAATCTTTATTCCCTTGTTGTTATCATGATATCACGATCGACTCATTAGCATTCATGCTTTTTGTAATGTAATTCTGTCTTCAAATTATTCAATTTTTCGTTACGGTCTACATTTGAAATTCTCTTTCGTTCTAGAGTGACACAATTGAAAGTGCGTTTAGTAAGTCAGAGTGGTATTACGCGCACTTTTTCTCAAACAGTCAGAGCTTTGTTGTTATCATGTGTTATCACCTTCAAAGTTAAAATCTTGAGTATTTGTGCAGCGTAATTTTATTTTTCGAATGAATCAAAGAATGATGTACGGTGATGTTGATTTTTCAAGCTGCGAGTAGTTCAATGTAAAGTTCAGCTGAGCTTTGATGAATTTTCTCTGTCTCTGGATCATGGTTGTTCAATCGTAGCCTTGGAAATAAAATGTAAGTATTCATCATAACATTTATTTCCTACCTTCAACAAGTACATTTTCATACTTCCTCTCCTTGTCCTTTTGTTCATCAGCTCCCGAAGCATGTGATTTGTGCTAATTAATTAGGATGTATATCTGAAGTTAACTGACAGGTGCCTGATCATTGGTTCCTCAACTGTTGATTCATTCCCTTCGAAAGATGAGTCAAGGAAATTTAAATATGTAAGTACCTAACTAGGCACTTCGCTCTTATTAGAGCGGAAATTTTTAATTAGCGTCTACAGTTTTAAGGTTTTTCCCTATCTTTACAAAATTATTAATTTTTTTATTTTTATTTTTCTCGCGTACACATGAAGCAGCAGCGATTAAAGACAATTGCTTCGACAACTTGTCTACATAAGGGCAGGAGCTTCAATGTGGGAGGGGAGGGGGTTGGGGGCTTTTTTAGGTATGAACCAAAAACTTCTACTAATGTCGATTAATTTCACCAAGTAGGTGCCTTTCCACTCACTATAACCTTCTACGCAGATTAATTAATCAAAATCTTACCACTGACCTTGAAGTAGGTAAATGTAGCTCATTGTTGTTAGAGTACCTGTATAGGGAGAGTAGCGACAGATCGGTTCATGGAGGGCTTAGGGCCCAAAAGTGCAGCCACCCTTCTGAGCAACTTCTAACACACAAAATTTCACTGCCAGCCTACAGCTTTCAATTCTAACCAAGATGGCTAAGAATGAACATAAATGAGCGTTCTTTCGCAAAAATAAGTAAATGTATGCAAAAAGTAAACCAAATACATGCTTTCTAAACGACGGTTCGTAACAATTGTATTTGTAAATCGCTCTGGACATTCGAAATTCATAGGTTGGCTGCCCTTTTGGGCCCTAACTTTATTCGCGGAGGCATCGGTGAAGGCCTGATGGACTTTCGGAGTTTCAGATCTGTCGCTACTCTCCCTATACAGGTACTCTAATTGTTGTCACCATCCAATCGAGTAACGTAGTCTTAGGATGTGTATCATCTTATCAATATGTGCCAAGTTTACTCTATCAGCACATGCGGAGCGGGGGAGGGGGGCGCGCAGAAAAATTATATTCCAGTCTGTGAAAAATCAAGTTGTTTAAAAGTATGGAGACGTATGCATTTTTCTCTCCTTACTTTTTGTTTTATTTGTTGAAATTTCACCAACTTATTTCGAAAAATATCAATTCTGAATTTTTTGGGGAATTTTCAAAAAAATTGTTTGCTTAAATCTCAAGACTTCAAAATCCTCTTAATTCTTTTTCTTTTTGGAACCCTCCAAATTTTCTGTATCAGGTCATAAGATTTTCTTCTGGAACTCTGCAGTTTACTCATTTTGCAGGATTAAAATTTTCATCAGGTTTATTTGGATAAATCTGGTAAGTCTGTGAGAAGTTTTCAGCAAGTAGTGTTCAATTCATGTTAGTGTCTGCTTTTTGAAAACATCGCTGGAAATGAGTGAATTTCAGACGCTTTTTTCTTTTATTTCCAAGTAAATCTCCTTTGATATCCTGATGTGCTAAGCATGATTTGTAAAGCAACTATTCATGTCTGAGAGATGTCTTTGAAGTATAAATGAAGAGTTAGTGGCACTCGGTCTTTTTAGATCCTCGCAGTGAAACCCGCTGCTAAATGAATGAGCCTTTCAAAGAGAAGGCATAAGCCGGCGAGGATGGCGTAAGCCGAAAGGTGCCTCAGAAGTTAATAAATTTTCAATCAACACTTTGGTTCTTATTCAAATCTACAAATTAAAATGGTGTTGTTCCAATCAAACCTTATTAACCTTTCAAAGACGTTGGACATTAATTTTTTTACTAAATCTGCTTTTGATTACATTTCTACACATTATAAATTGTATGGGATGCATGATGAAGGAAATTTTACGAGAAAATCTATGAAACCACTTCTAATAAAACCTCTATGTACCGTAGTAACATCAACCTGAGCTCTTAATATTTCTACATTTTGTATACTTATCTCACTGACTTGCTCCACTGAGCGCCGCTGTTGAGGCGGTTAGTGTCGGAAGTCAAAACGCCTTCACTTTTGTGCGTATGCAACACGGTCATCCATGGAGCCCGAATATTTGCATTCAGGCGTTATAATGAAATTCGTAAAATATCCGCCGCATGATGCGACACTGACTGAAACTTTGATTGTCTCTCTGTCTATCGTGCCGATGAAGTAAACATTATTGATTTCATCGCGACACTGTTGATTTTCCGAGGAATGCATTATTTAAATGTATTACAACGTTGGCGGCCTTCGAAATCGCCAACAAATATCTATGGTTGGATTGGTTACCTGGTTGCTTTTACCTAAACTTTCGGTAGATAGTCCGATTTCCTGTAGAAAGCTTGCTCTGCCCCCCCCACCCCTCCCATTCTTCATGAAATATTTCGTGCAAGTTGACGACCTTTTTTGCCCTCCCCTCATCAAAAAAGTACCTAAATTATAAGACAGGATCTAATGATCTATTATATCTAAATGGAATTTAAGTACCTATATCGAAACGAATTTATGAAACAGCACAAACAACCATAGTAGAACTGCAACGTAAGTACGCGGACAAGGAAACATTTCTAACATGTTGAAGACTTCAGTTGATCAGTAATTTATTTTTAAATTAACTTTCCGCAGTCTTGCCGAAGAAAATTCGTGTAATTAGGAACCGTTCAAACGAATTTCTCTCCCCCCCCCCCCC
>NW_017566833.1:503028-635879 GCF_001854935.1 Bemisia tabaci
ACCAACCCCCCCCCCCCTCACTCTCTAATTGGCATTTTGTGGTGAATTTCTGTTCAAGAATTGCCACTCACGGCGTTGCAAAAGCTCGCCGGTTAACAATAAAATATACCTGCACGTATGTATGTGTGCCAACAACGTAAAAGCAGCAATGCTGTGTCACTAAAACCATCTCTAAACTCAAGCCAAAACTTGTATCACACGCTTGTATTGAGTATCATAAGGTTTCATCTAGTCACATGGCGATAAAATAGGTTCTTTGAGTTAAGTAAAATGCAAAAAAACATCCTCTTCGGAAGACTCTTTTGTCTTATTGACTCATCTGATGTCGAGCTTAAACCGGCGCCCACGTTTGAAAACCGGTTGGTTTACAACTGAATTATCATAATATGGGTAATAACGGAAGCTACCGTACGAGTCATTGACACTGACCATTCACCCACTCAGGAGCTGCGCGGGAAGTGCAACTGCGCCCGTGGCCCGATTCCATTCATCTCAATAAGCCTCGGGTCCGAATTTTAACGAAATCCTCTGCATTATTCATTCATTAATCGGCTGTTGACTCCTTGCATCTGATCTCCGCATTACAGAGAACTTGCAGGTGTCGCATGCGTCGTGAGACTTGTCGATAAATGGACAGAGTCCGTGCGAAAGGAACCAACCAGTGTTCGAAACTCACAGGCGCCAACGCGCCAAATGCGCCTAAAACATCGGCCATGGCGCCTAAAAAATGAAGGCTCTGCGCCAACATGGCCCCTAAAAATCCGAATTTTCATATCAGGGGATTATTTGAAATTTGCAGCACTACAAGGGAGAGCTTTTTCTATTCTTCACGATTTTATCCTTAGTGCTTTTATCTTCCCCAAGTTACAGCTTCTTACTAGTTCTGTTACGAAAACATCTTGCGTCTAACTTTTCACTAAATGCGCCGTAATATATGGGCAAAAAGTCAATTTGGCCCCTAAAAAATCTACAATGGTGCCTAAAAATCGGGCTTGATGCGCCACATGGCTCCTAAAACTCAACGGTGAGTTTCGAACATTGGAACCAACCCACATTAAGTTGAAACTGAGAGAAAGAGGTTTGAAGTTTTATTCCTCCATAAGGCTCAATGTAGAAAATAAACTTTAACCCCTCTTTTCACAAACTAATTTCTGTTTTTCGTCTTTCAGTTTTTGGCAGGAGAAAATATAAAAGGAACTCAAAAACATTCTTAACTCAATTTTTTCGAAAATGTGGGTTGGTTCCTTCCTGATAAACTCGGTCCGAATTTCATTTATAAATCGAAGTCACTGAGTGAACTGAGCATATCCTCGCTTCTTAAACGAAAAATCCCGCCTCCTGCTGTCACAAGGCGATGAATTTCTTCAATTTTAAATCTATTTGTGACACGATCTGTGAAAAAGGAGGGACTTTATCCTTCGAGAGAAAATCTTTTACGAGCGCCGACTTTAGGGGGAAAGGACTCGTGTTGGACACTTTTTTTTGCGAAAGCCCTGTCAACACTACTAGCAAAAGTTCGTGGAACTTTGCGCGAAAGTTAAATTCCATAAGCCTACCTCTGTGCAGACAAGGCCTTCCATTTATAAGAAACTAACAAAAATATTATGGAAGAACAAACATAAATGTGGTTTAATAATTTCAACTTCCGCCTCCGTACCGCGGTGACCGCACTGTGTTTGGCGCAATGCGTGAAGTATTCATGCAGTCTTGTAGGCGCTATGCGTTTCACGCCGACTGCACTGTCTTTGACGCAATGCGTGAAGTATTCATGCAGTCTTGCAGGCGCGAATATGTGTTAAATGCCGTCCGCCGCGCCGAGGAAGGACTTCTCCTATTCGTCTCAAGTCTTCGTCATCATTGCTCTCTGCGCGACGCCGCGCCGCTCCAGGCCAAATTGCGTGTTTGGTTTCTCTCTTAACTGGACTTATTGAAGGTGCTGTCTCTTGTATCACCGAAAAACGACAAAATTATAAATTACTCAGAAAAGGAGAGATTTTGTCGCTTTTTCTCGTTTGTAATTTTGTTTCTGAATCCGATTTTTTATAAACGTACATATAAAATAAATGCAAAGTTTGCCGCCATGGGCCGCGGCCCATTTGGCCACCCCCTAAATCTGCCCCCCCCCAACATTTTACGCCCATACTGTTCTGATGCATGTAGTTGTGGTTCCAATCTTATTGTGGTAATAACTATTTTGAGCTGGTAACAATTCAGCATTGTTATCGAAATCGCACTATTTGGCAGCACGAAAGTAACATTGGAACTACGACTAGAAAATTAGGTGGGACTTGAAATCCATTATAAGTATTGTAAAAACACCGATTCTTCTCCACCATTTATTTGATTCGTAGTAATATTAAGTCAGTGAGGCTGTCGGACAACGCTTTAATTCTTTCATGAAAGTATAACGGACAGAACTTAACTCAAAGTAAGTGGGTTTATTGAATGATTCGCCAAGAAATGGGTATGATTTTAGAGAAGCTATACACACAGGTAATCACTACCTACGTAAGACGTAGGAGTGGCAAATATTGCACACATTGTCGAGTCATGTTTAAGGCGAGATTGGCTCGAGGCAAAATGCGAACTTGTCCTTCTAGAAAAAATTCAATGCTAAAGTTGGCTCCAGTGTGCGGCTCGTGCTTATGATGACGATTTTCTCGTCCACTTCAGGTTTTCAAACGTGCCTATAATCATGAAATTTTCCAAAGTTGGAAGTTTCCACAGTGGTTTTTTCTGTGTAGGGAAAAAAAATTAGATTAAGTATAGAAGTTTGACAGTACCTACTCACAAATCAAAGAGACAAATTCCCAGCTGGCATGAAAACCTGGAATTGTCAGGGGGATTTGCGACGTGGAAACCAGAAAAAAATCAAGGAATTTCCTAAAAAAGTTTTGAAAGTCAAGGCATTTGTCTCGAAGAAAAAGTAAATCGAGACCATAAGAAGAATCTTTGTAGTTTGTACAGTCGGTTAGTTTGTAAATAAAAATAATACAAAAAAAAAAGGTTAAGCTAGATCATTATTATCAGAAATTCATTATTATGTTGTGTTTCACTTTGCCACAGCCTGTACGTAACATTTTTAGATTTTTCACGGCTCAAACTGTATCAAATGGACCCCGAAAAGTGAAAAGTAATTACTTTGGGAAATTTTCCAATAGGTATATTCAATAGTAGATATTGTTTCGCAATTTTATTCATAAACCGATATATTCCTGGCCTAAGTAATTGTAAAATAAACCTGTATCTGATTTGTTTCATTTTTGGGGGAGGGGGAGAGGGGATCTTATATACTCCCCCATCTCGTTGTTCCAAAATTCGCCCGCCCTAAGTTTTAACTCATGCGCCGCACAGTAGATCGAGCTATCGGTAGAGGTCGGACATGATTTTTTTCACTATAATGGAGATGTTGCATGTGTGAGGAATTTGCGAATTGCCTGTTGATTCTTATGCAAAAGTTCGCGAGAAACACGATGGTGCCACTGGTTTTCTCTCAAATCATCTCCCAAGCTCAAAAAAAGCTCTAAAGTTGAAGTCAAAATGGAGGGGATATCCCAAGCTATCCTGAGAGTCCCCCTCTACATCAAGACGAACTCTCCATGCAAAGATACGGAGCAAATACATTGACAGGGCTGCCACTTTATTTGGGGACTCTAAAACTGAAAACACGGCATCACTGCTAAGATAGCGATCTCAGGATAGCTTGGGATATCCCCTCCATTTTGGCCTCAAGTTGAGAGCTTTTTTTGAGCTTGGGAGATGATTTGAGAGAAAACCAGTGGCACCATCGTGTTTCTCGCGAACTTTTGCATAAGAATCAACAGGCAATTCGCAAATTCCTCACACATGCAACATCTCCATTATAGTGAAAAAAATCATGTCCGACCTCTACCGATAGCTCGATCTACTGTGCGGCGCATGAGTTAAAACTTAGGGCGGGCGAATTTTGGAACAACGAGATGGGGGAGTATATAAGATCCCCTCTCCCCCTCCCCCAAAAATGAAACAAATCAGATACAGGTTCAGCTTCATTGCAAATTTTATGTTATTTTCGTCAAGTTTTCAATTTCAAGGGGTGCTCATTGGAGATTTTGCGAGAAAACCAATGAGACAAATTTCAAAACCTGAAAGTTCTGTATCGCTGTGGATCGAGTTATCGGTGGAGGTCGGACATGAATTTTTTCACCGTCGGTAACTGCAAATTTTTATGTCATATTTGTCAAATTTTCAACTTCAATGGATGCGCTCCATTTAGAAAACTTTACGAGAAAACCGATTTCAAAACCTCTAAGTTTTGTAATGACGGAGTTATAAGTCTTCAAAGTGTCTAAATTTAAGCCGACTTCTCCCATTGACCCGTTCCATTGTGCGCCACCACCGCTGCGCGTCCGTTCTTCCCGCTGACTTCAAACTTTTTTTCAAAGGGCTTTTCTTTGAATAAATGCCCGACTCGCTCGGAAACCCGCCTGACGATTGATTTGGCCCTACGTAACTGTGCAGCGTGTCTAGCATCAGGATTTTCCCAATCCATCAGAATTTGTGGTCAATCAGGATATAATCCCGCTTTCATCAGGATTTGAGGGAAAATCGGTCGTAAAAGCAGGATTTGAGAAAAGTCGGCCGTCCGTTTATTTTCTGTCAATTATCCGCTATCCGTCCGTTAATTTTCCTCTCCAAAAAATCAGGATTTGATCAGGAATCGGATAAATTGGGAAATCAGGATTTAACGGTCAAAAATCAAGAAAAACCAGGATTTTATCACACTGGAAAAAAAAATACATTGGATCAAGAGTCCAGACTCTTAAAAACATCGACAAGAAAAAGTACTCTTGATTCTATCAGAATCTAGCTTAAATCAAGAACGAAGCCTCTTAATTTAAGCGGATTTCGTTTTGATTCAAGCAAAAAACCGATTGAATCAAGATTATTTTTTCTTCTCAATGTTTTCATGAGTCTGGACTCTAGATCCAATGTGTTTTTTCTTTTCTAGTGGCCTGTGTAGGGACCTAACTGTAACATAGACGAAGACTCCTTCTTAGCCTGATCTTTTCGCTTATTACTTAAATAGCCCCTCGATTGCGGAAAAGCTGCTCGATTGCCGAGTTGAGCTCAGTGGCTCTTATCAATAAAGGAGGGGGGAGGGTGGGGGGGGGGGGGGCGATGAGTATCATAATAATTAAATAGGAAGGTAGGCATCGCATTCGGAAGGAAGGTCACCTTGATAGCGAAACCGATTCGACAAGAGCAGGCGGCGAGAGTGTGAAAAGCAGCAGCAATCACGTCGTCGCACAGTGGGCAGAGTCAATAGGAGAAGTCGGTCAAAATATAGAAACTTTGAAAGCTTATGTTTTCAAAAATATGAAACAAAAAATTTTAAGAGTAGTTTTCTTGGTTTTCCCGTGAAATTTTCTTTCAGAAATATCCTTTGAAATTGAATTTGTGACGAAATAAACATCAAAATTTGAAATTTTAGTCAACAATTTTATATCCGACCTCTTCTATCAGTTCGTTCCACCGTGCGTCGTCGCGTATCATTCATTACGCAGCTGATGAATTTTTGCAGAGCTTATTCTTGCCATTTTTAGTTCCTTACGCGTCGTGACGTCCATGTCTAATTCGAAATCTATCGATAGAACGATGTTTTACTCGAATCCAAAGGATGACGGGGATTTGCTGTAGGAAGGGAGAGAGAGAGGGGGAGAGAGGAAGAGAGAGCATGGAACTCAAATGCAAACGAAAAAAAAAATGTATTAAAATTGTCCAAAATTGAATCAGTTTTTTTTTTTTTTTTTTTTTTTTTTTTTTTTTTGAACCGGACATTAGTTCATTGATTCACTTCGAAATCAACGCAAACAGTTTATTTTTGCACGGATTCGCCTTCGAGACAATCGTCCATGAGAGTTATTTGAATCAGTCGGGAGCATGGAATAGACTAGCTCTCCGTTTTTTTCCATTTTTTCCCCAGGATATTCGCTCATTCGTTGCTTCGCGCAAGAAAGATAAAATATCCTTGGCAATTTTGGAGACGTTGCATTGTGCTTTAAGCTTAGTTTCAAGCCAAAAACGCCATTCAGTTACCTTGAAAAACGTTCTGTTTCAGTGTGAGGCAGGGCAAAATTATCTACTCTGCTTCTCCACCCCCCCCCCCTCTTCTCATGATACGCCATTATGGTTCTGGATTGAAAAAATCATTAAGTTTCTTTTTGATGGCTAAAGTAGAAGAATGTATATCTCTATCGCCACATTTCAAAACCGCCAATTACCTAAGGCAAATTTGTTTAAAAATGGAACTAACCAAATTATTTTTTTGAAACTTTCTGTGGATATTTTTGAATGAAAAGGCAATACTTACACAAAAAATTTGAAGAAAAACTGTTTGTTACAGTGCGCACTCCTAAGAAAGCGGATCCTCATGAAATCTTATGAGAAAGAGCGCATTTTATTTTCCTTTTGCCTCAGCCATCAATACCTATTTCATAAGCTTTGTCAAATTTAAAAATTTTGCCCTCTTAAAGTTCAATTTTTAATTGTTTCCTCCGCATAAAAGACGGATTTACGCTTCCAACCCGTAGCTGTCCCATATACCTGTAATTTGATGAATTTCTTTCTTTTGATCAACTCCTTACAGCCCCTCCTCTCATGTAATTTTATCACTTCAAATTTTTTCCAAAATGTAATTTTTTGTCTTTTGCATCGTAATAGTCTTAACTGAGTAATTAATTCTGGACGAATTTCTGTTTTCTTGAATATTTGTGTGCATACTGACCAACTGATTTATGGAGGCAAACATACTGGTTTTAAATGATTGAAGTTGAATGACATCATTATTTCGAATTAAATTAAAAAGAAACCAAGGCGTTGTTTCAATTTTAAACTTCATTTTAAGCTGAGGCTTTTCGGCTTGATGGCCATCTACATGTCAAATACCTAGAAAAGTTGCATATTTAGAGTCATATCAACACATAAAATAAGTGATACAATTTAGTCGACAAATAAATTTGAATTTTTCTGAACAGCACTATCGCTACTCGTTCAACCTAACATTTCTGATCATTAAAACATAATTGCTTTGTTTTTTATTTTCAGAACATGAATGTCTCCAGTGAAATGCTTGGAGGAGCTATCCTCCTCGTTGCTGGCTATGCACTCTTCAGTGCTAGCAAAGTATTTCGCTATTACACCAAATGGGTATTCTTCTGTATTGGAGCGTGCATTGCTGCCTCAATTTTTATTCCTGTCATGTTATTACGGCCCCGTGATTATAGAAATGGACTGTAAGTTTTTTTTTCTTTACAACCCTTATCATCAGTTATCATAGATTGTAAGTCAAATCAGAGCCTCACTCTTTTCTCTTTAAAGAAAGTAAAGTTTTAAGTTGAGCTTCCACATTCGATGGTGTCTCACATCTGTCATGTCCTCTCTAATAAATAGATTCTTTAACTCAGATATTTATTGTTCTCGATGCAAGTATTTTAAGTAACAACTTAAAATATTTGTGGGTACTTACTTGCACGTCAGTCTTACTTGGAGAAGCAATCATCTGAAAAAAAATGGACTATCCACACTATCCTTGTCTGACACTAACTATAAATCTTGTTCGCTTGACTCAAATTCTACATCTCAAAGGTGAATATAAAATTAGCATCCTTTTGAACTGTTCTGAAAAAAAAGGTCGCACTTAATTTTGTCATGAGTCCCTACAAGTTATGTTTAATCCATCCATCATCCATTCATCACACTTGCAAACCTTCTCATATTAAAATGTATCAAAAATCACCTTCAATTTTTGTTTCCAATGAGATCTGTGAATCCGTGTAAACCTTGTTTTAGATTACCGTCATGGGGAGCCAGGCAAATTTCAAAATGTCTAGGACTGAAATGGTCTGTACGTGGCACAGAAAACATTGTACAGGACACAGGCTGTGTCATTTTGATAAATCATCAAAGTGCTGTAGATTTAATCGGTAAGACATTCTTGTCAATTTTTCATTGTTCTTTTCCTCTTTTTTATTTAAAAAAAAAATGACTTTGCAACACCAAAAAAGGAAGCAGAAAAAAAGTAAGGAGGAAATACCTTACGGCAGTTTTATTCCTCTTTAGTTCTTTTCAGCAGCTATAGGTAATATATTAGGGGTATGCGGCCTGACCCCATAAGGCGTTTCCCACCCTTTCAGGCCTGGTTCGTGGGCCCCCTTAAGTTAATGTATTTAAACAGAACTGGTTCATATCCGCAGAAATCATGGAAATCTGCTCTGTAGATCTTCAGAATGAACCGAGACAAAACAATGGACAGTTATATTTTTCAAATGGGGAAATTCAGAACTTTATGGTATAATATTGAAAAACCTGGGTCATATTTCCAAAATCTGAATGAAATTGGCTCATCTAGGAATAATGTACTGCTGATAGCAGCAAAAATCATGGACATTGGCCCTGTAGAACGAGAAACACGATGTGACCAAATATGAAAATTTAGAGGGTCAGAGAGCTTATATAATATTAATTTAATACTGATTTTTGCCTTATAGTCTAGGTAGTGGTTAGTTCAGCAACCAAAATGTTAATCACTTCTCTTAAAGCAAAACCTCTTCAGTTGATTATTTGAAGATTGGGGAAAGGGGTCAATTAAAGCATGAAAAAAAAAAAAATTCTCCGGCAACTGTCTTGTCCCAAGATACTTGGTATCAGTACAATGATAATTGAGCACAAAGAAGTTTCAAATCCTTGCATTCCTCCTACTTCATCTCTAGTTAATCTATTCCTCAAAAATCCTCTTTTAATTTTTTTCTAGTGGCTCAATTTTTGTAATCCTTGTTTTCAGTCCTTGCAAACATTTGGCCAATAATGGGGCGATGCACTGTTATTTCAAAGCGGGAGATATTCTACTTGTGGCCGTTTGGTTTAGCAGCTTGGCTCTGGGGCACTATTTTCATTGATCGACTAAATGTAGAAAAAGCTCAAAGCACCATAAATAAGACCGGAGACACTATTCGAAATAATAAAGTAAGTTCAAGTTCATTTTCCTACAAGATCATTTTCTTAAGCACAGTAGAATCTAAAAATCATGATCCATGAGATTATGCATACCTAGGTATTTGAAGCAGTAGTGGTGGTAATAATAGCATAGCTGCTCTCGCACACCTTTTTCTGAGCTGGGCTGCTCTCCTGAGAGGCAAGGTATGGAATGTGATGGTTGGACAGTTTTTGCACAAAGCTCCCGTCCCTTTTGAATGGTTGAGTACATAGTTTAAATCTCTGTCAAATGAAGGAGGTAACTAACATTCCAGCGATACCAAGAAAATAAATTAGAAAAAAAACAACAACCTACATTGATTTTCATGTCTTTTGTACAGTTGAAATGATGTTGTTCTGCTGAAAATAGAGTGTTTGTAGTCAATTGTTTACAAAAGTAACCATGAAACAAGTATTGTTCCAAATCACCGTTATTCTGGATTCCTTACTAACATCACTCTATTTTCAGTCATACTTTATTATTGTAAGCCTTCAAAATACTAGTTGACCATCCATTAAATAGTGCTTTAGCAGAAAGCAGTATCAGTGATTTGAGTTGTATCTAAACATCTTTATTCTCTTTGTTTCAGGCAAAATTGGCAATGTTTCCTGAAGGAACGCGGCACATTGGTGATGAATTGTTACCATTCAAGAAGGGCGCTTTCCATGTTGCAATTGCATCCCAGACGCCAATCCAACCTATTGTTGTTTCCCGCTACTACTTCTTGGATTCCAAGACCTATAAATTTGATGCAGGTAAACCAAAAGTTGATCACCTTCCTTGAAAAACTTTTGAACTTACTCTAATCACTGATAAGCATGATTTCTCTGGAGTGAGCGTCAAGGGAATTGCCCAAACTCTCAAAGAAATCTGCATACCTCAAAACAAGTTTTTAAAATTAGCTGTGGATCTGTTACTGCTCAGTTATATGAAATGGACCTCCAGAATACGGGATAAAAAATTAAGTGGAAATCTAACCAAAATTTTACAAATCATTTCCAAATTCGACGAACAAGCGAGAAAGAAGCGTTTTCTACATTCTACAGCCCTGCTTACTAAAAAACCCAAGTCTACTAAAACTAAATCGGGCATTAATCTATTTTTGTTCTCTTTGCAAAGAAGAATGGTTCACTTGGTGGTTCAGTTTTCCTTGACAAAAGAATTTAAATTTGCTGAAACAAAGTATATTTATTTCCTAAATGTAGAGGTTTGTGTTTATTGCTCAGTCTGATCTATGTTGATGTTTGTTTTTCTTTGGAAGTCAGGAGTTCTGATTTGCTGACTCTGATTTTAATTTTCAATGCTCTCTTATTATTTGATTTTAGACCTCCTCGATCTACTCAATGAACTTTACCATCTCTTCATGTTGTTGATTCTCAAGAAGATTCCTGAAATTCGTCTTTTCATTTTGATTGCAATTGAATATTTAGTTCGCACTCGCTGCTTGTTTGAAAGTTGACAATTAAATCTCATGGTCACTTTTATCTGATTCCAGGAAAAAGCGTGATAGAAATTCTGCCTGCGATTCCAACAGCCGGCCTAACCAAAAACGATATCGGCGAACTAATAGAGAAGACACGCACAGTAATGAACAACGCATACAAGAAACTAACGCAGCAAGTTACCTCAAATTGTGATAGTAGTATTAATAACATTGACACTAGTGATAGCACCAAATCGTAACCTTACGAATTTCTTTTTGTAACTGTTTTTGTTTTGATGTTTTCTTTTTTACAATTTTTATTCAAATCATGCACCAAAAGAGACTTGTTTTTAAGTTTTCGAGTGTAAAAAAGTTCCTTTGTATAGAGTTAATACAATGGGCTGTTGCACATTTATAATGTTAATTTATTTTCTTTCTTTTTTTTTGCATTTACTGGAAAAAGTATCAAAGTAATATTTGGAGCCATTTACCATATTAATAAATGGTAATAAAAAGGATTTCTTGATATATTTTGACCACCAAGGAATACTTAAGATGTCGATGATAAACGAACAAAGCTGTTTTACGGCAGAACTCACCATAAAGAAGCATCAAGTAGTATGTAGAAAGCTGATTTAGTTCTCAAATACTATGTGTCTTTTATTTTATACCCTTACTTGCATTGCAAGCATAGATTTTGCAGTCTTTCAAAATTTTTTCTAAGAATTACCATTAGTTTTAAAATTTTGGTTACCTTAAATTACAATCACTACTTTTTTCATTTTAAGAGGAGCAGTCCCCAAATTTTTCCGAATAATTCAAATATTTCTTACGCATTTATTAAAAAAAAAAAAAAAAAAAACACCAAACTTTAAAGGACGAAGCTCCAAGAATACACAATATTTCCTCTGGAAAAGAGTAAAATGGACGTTGACTTTTTGAGATCAGTTACTTAAGTTGAATCACTAATGATGGTATGGGTTACGATGCAATGAGCACCCATCCTTAGGGTTTTTTTACAAAAAACTGTACGCCATTATTTTGATTAGAAACAATGATTCTTGGTTTCTTACTATGTTTGAAAATTTAAAAAAAAAAGATACAGGAAAATTTGTACAAAATTTTCTGTTCCTCAATTTAAGCCAAAAATGTAGCTTTGTAATAGCATTGTGACTTTTTTTGCACAAAAAACAAGTTTTTTCAAATTTTATAAATTTTTTTGATACCGCTGGTGATCATAGATGCATTGAGAATGTTTTTTTTTATAAGTGATGGGAATAATTTAAAATTATTTTCATTTTTCCTTGATGTTTTGTCTGTTATACTTGTTGATAGGGTGCTTGCAGTCTTATGTGCCTTTAAATCTCTAAGTTTCTAAAGGACATAGTTTTTTTTCTAAATCACCTCTCTGTGTAAAAATCTCAATGCACAATAAATTCAGATTTAAATCAATGCATCAACGTTTCTTTCTTGTTATAGTGCAACCTGCTTTCAGCATTCATTTATTTAATACTCCGGTAGTTGGATGGAGTTATGCTGACACATCTGTCAGCAGGCTAATTACTGAAATTGATAAACAAAACGATAGACAAAGAAGACAAAGGGAAAATGGAGTGACACTATTGGTTGAAACAGGTGGTTGTTACAGAGTAAGGGAACAAGGGACCAACTTTAGGATCTCACGTGCGTCGTTGCTGTCAGTTAGTCTATTACTTACCTCCTTTGTCCATTGCAACCATCCGCTTCCACCAATAGGATAGTTCCATTTTCTTCTCGTCTTCTTTGTCTATCGATTTCAGTAATCAACCCCCTGGCCTTTTGTCGAAAAAAAATAATCATATATTGAGAAGATGAATTTGTCTAAAATTTAGTCATAAGGAGGCTGGGACTAATAAAGTCCTGTGGCAAATTGAAGACAAGCTTTAAGTGCCAAACACAGAAGTTGAGCGCCGAGAAGGACTAGAGTAGATAGGACTGTTACATTCCTTTAAATTTTTGCAAATAGGTCTGTACTCCTGAACCTAGTTAGCAGGAACTCAAACAAGTTGAGCAAACAAAACACATCGTCAGATCAGGAGGGTTAAAAACGCCTAATTGACTGTGGGGTTTATTGGAATCTTGGGTGGTTGTTGCACGCTCCCCCTGCTTCTCCTGCTGATGCTGTCAATATTGTCGACTGCCTGCCTCTAGTTTTTTATACATTCCTATTTTACACAAGTTAGCAGTCCTACACCACTGTATACGAGTCTTGTTTCAAAACACTCAATAGAATTGTGTTCCCACTGCGTAACTCCATCCAATCGATCTCTGATTCTTAAAAGATGAGACAGAAATTAAAGAAAAAAAAGAATGGTCGAAACAGCTATTTATTTCAACCCTTCCGTTTTCTTAAGATAACTTAATTTACATGCAGTCAAGTGGTTTGAGGCCCAGTAATTTCATTCCTTGTTTTAAGACTAGTTCGGCAGTGTGGAACAGAAGCAGACGTTGGCAGGCAATATCTGGCGGCTCATCTTTCACCCGCAAAACTTTCAGACATCTATTGGTGCAATTACTGGGGGAAAAAAATTAGCATTAGATTCACAGTTTAAGGTTTCAATTTATGGCTGTCTCAGAAGTTAGTTGAATTCTAATTGAAATGCTTTCATAATAAAATGCTGTCCATAACAAAGATTAATTTATCCTTAAAGGTATTTAAAAAAAACTTGATTTTGATATTTTTTCAAGGCCTCAAAAAATCTTAACAAGGCTTATACAGTCAGCAAATTTGAGTCAACCCACATTTTCGTACTCTGTAGAGGAGCCTCAAAAAATCTTAACAAGGCTTATACAGTCAGCAAATTTGAGTCAACCCACATTTTCGTATTCTGTAGAGGAGCCTCAAAAAATCTTAACAAGGCTTATACAGTCAGCAAATTTGAGTTAACCCACATTTTCGAATTCTGTTTTCGTATTATTCGTATTTAAGGAGTGCTCATTATCTTTGAAAAAGGACAATACAAGCTAAATCTGGGATATTGACATTATAGAAAATAACACTTTAGAGGGACAGGGTTATATATAGCGGTCTTTTTCTGGCGCTTTCACTTGATGATGAGAAAAATCCACGAAAAGAATCTCTAGTGGATTTTGGTGCCGGAAGCAAAGTGGGCTTAGAGTGGCAGAGAGGAACTTATTAATTTCTTATTTCCCTGGCATGCAAGGCTACAACTTTAGTAAGCACCACAATTTTAGTGCATGTAAAATGAAATCAGAGAACATTTTACATACTATCTCTTTGGTTATCTCCAGAGAATGAAAATATGCAAAAACCGAGGAGCCTAGAGAAGTATACGACCATTTGCACTCTATATAGACAATCAAATAGCAAGACAAAAGAAGCGTATGATCATTTTTCAACATGAGCTTGAAACGTGCTGGATTCTTCAATCCTGCGGCACAGTAAATACCGTTAAAAAAAACTTCCACGAACATGAAGATCAATACACTCACAAAGGAGGAAAAAGGGTAAATGAAGCGTAATGAGAAGTGGTATTTTGGAACAGTTGACTATTTTAGTTGACTCACCTAAGTTGAAATAGATAATGCACAAGAACGTTCGCTTCTAGACTATAATATGCCCTGATGATAGCATCATCAAACCTGAAAATTCCACAGAAAAAGGAAAAGATAAAGGGAACATTTAAAAAATTACTTAATTCATGAGTCCATCGAAAAAACATCAGTTTTGAGATTTGAAGAAAAAGAGGTCAGATGATGGGCCACTAGACAAGGTTTGAACTAGAAAAAATCTCACAAAGAAAACAACTCACAAGACGGGAGGTTCGGAAATCAACTCCGGAAGGGGATATTGGCAATTATTTTTGACATGGATGAAGAGGACTTAGATGATAGAAATTATGTTATTTGTATTTTTATGATTTAAGCAATATTAATTGTTAATATTTGTGCCATTTTTGGGAGTTGATTTCCAGATTCTCCATTGTGAGATTAGTTTTTCTTGAGTAATTTTAAAAAACTTGCTGTGTAGTGCTTTGATCCATATGTTGATGCCGACTAAACAAGGCCTCACAGCCTGAGGATATTTGAAAGTGGTGTTGCGAGACTGAGTGAGGTGTAACTTCAATGCAACATAATAAGAAATTTTACCACACAGGGGAACCACTGCTGTGATTTGATTCAACAATGGATCACTACATAAGGTACGAATTTAAGCATTCTAATACATGTTTCTTAACCAGAATTTCATGTAGAATACGATTTGCACGACGAAAACTAATGAAACAAACTCCAAATGAAGATATTAACATATTTATTTCACATTGGTTATGAGGAATTTGAACTGCCCGCTGACAAGAAACTCAAAGCTCTACATGAGTAAAATCGCGCACTACAACGGTTTCAACAAGCTTCTCAATCGAGTAATGTTCATTTTCCACCATGTGTTGTTCAAACTGTAAGCAATTTGCTACAGCTGAGCCAAAGCATAAAGATTGAGGTTGCCAGATTTTTATATCGCAGAGACTGTCATGATAACGATTAGCGCAGGATGTAAATCATGTAGGGCATTGAGTTTTCATAAGCGGGTGGTTTGAAATCATACAATAAGAATCATTAAATATCTGTGAAAGGAGTTGATTTCGGTGATTTTCGTTGTGCGCGTCATATGCTACGTGGAATTTTAGTTAAGAAACATGTATCAGAATGCTCAAATTCTTACCTTGTCTAGTGGTCCATTAGGTACACTATCAGATTCTTCAAAACTTATCATGAGTCCTGGGCATTAATGTGAAAATTATGGAATATTCTGTTAGAAATTAAGAAAATACTGGAGCTAGTGTTAATTTTTTTCAATTCCCCCTTAAGCAACTAAAAGTAATGCTATCAGAAGCTGTCAACGCGTACAATATAGAAAAATAGGTGTGAGTGAAATAGCCTTGTTCCAACCAATCATGAATAATTTCTCACAGCAACTATGGCACACCCATTGAGCATTAAAGGTATATCCTGCATCTTCATTGAGTCCTAAAAGCGTAATATTGATTTATAGTCTTCAATATAGAACTTTAAATGCTCATTTGTCTTCTATAAAATCTGGAGGTATGCCGCTAATGCTTTGGAGTGTCAGCTCTTAATTTACCTGCCATACTATGAAAATGATCACTGATTCCAGAATCTAATTTTAGAAGCGCAACCTGCAAAGCATGGTGATTTCTTATCCAAAACGAGTATTGAGCTCTCATATTACATTTTTCATCTGTGTTACTTTCAAACAAGCTCTACTTGAAATAGTGAATGCCTCAAGTTTTTTTTAAGAAATATCAATCACTATATTTGAACATTTATCCCTTTTAATGTATTAACATTAATGAGCTCAAAAGAAACTTATCAAGTTACATCAAAGTTGAACAGAGAAAAAGAGATTTTAGGTTTTAGTCCTACAAGAGTCTGGATGCTGGGGACAAAATTGAACAAATATTTTCATGTTCCAGGTATTGATTCTTGACTTGGAATTTTCAACGAAAGAAAATTTACGACTATTCAAAACTACTCCTAACTTAATTTTTCTGAAATTCGACTTGGTGTGCTTCCATTTAACTTGGTCAGTATGTAGAATATCATTCAATTATAATGGGAAAAAAGCCTTCATAACTTTGTTAACGTTTTATTTTTTTAGTTCAAAAAGCAGAGGTGATATGATACTTACGCAGCAATTTGAGCTACAAGTGCCACCGCTTCCGGTTCGGTTAGAACTGAGGGATCACACTGTGAGGGCAGAGAGAGGTCTACTTTTTCTCTGAGACTAACCAAGCGACAATGCGTGTATTGCAGTTTCAATCCACCATCTCCTTCAACCTGAATAAGTGACAAGATAAACAGATGTTAGGGCTCGTGACAATTGAACATTTACATACATTAATTAGGCACGATAAAAGTTATTAGGTCTCAACGGTCTCTTGGCAATGCTTAGAAACTTGGTTTGAAAGTAAGAGAAAGAGGTAAAAGCCAAACTCGCTCAAAAAGATGAAATATGCAGGGTAAAATTGAACGTTTGAAAAATACAACTCTAAAAATGAACATAAAAGATATGAATCACTCATGAAAGTACAAGAGACATTTTAATGTTAAAAAAATGTGTAATTTGTACATTTTGGCATATTTAAAATAATTTCTCCTCGATTAAATTTATTAGTATTTTAATATTTTTGAGGCTAGTCGATTATTAATAGGTGAAAGTGATATAAACTAATTATTGATTTAGCAAACAACCAATCATTCCTCACCACCTGAAAACACAAAATGTTGGTCATTTCTTGGGGAATCCACTGAAACAGTTACCTTTGGTGTGAACACGAAAAATGTTCCAGGCGGTATTGCCTGTCTTCAGACGCAAGACCATTTAGTAGATTTTCTGGAGTATGGCAAACTCTGATAAGTGCCCAAATCAGGCAACAAAGCATCAAAGCTTGATGTCATGCGAGTTATTTTTGCTTGCAAAGTCTTACGCTGTTCATTCTTTTTGCTGTCAAAAATATCAGGAGATAAAAAGTGCAAATAGGCTAAAATAAGAATATGGCTGACCACAAGAGAAGGCAAACCTGGGAGCTCAATTGATGTCAAGTAAGATAAAAAAATTGGATTTTGAGTTCACCAGGGAGAAAAATGGTATCTGGTTACCCAAAAACAAGACAATCATTTCGACTTATTTTTGGACTGGTGGAGGGTGTAAAATTTAACTCTAATTGGAAAATTTTTCATCCTAGCATAGCGGATCAAAATTAGAAATAATTTTTACTCAAAAGCATTTCTTGAATTACAAGCTTCAAAATATTATAGCTCCTCTCCATGTTCAACATTTTTGGGTGCACTATGTGACAGAATCTTCGAAAAATACCTACTCCTCTCAGCAAAGATAAACATGTCAATTTAGTTTTATGAATTGAAAAAACAAAAATTATAAAATTACTTTTAAGACTTCACTCCATTTGAAATCGAAGTCAGCATTACGTTTATGCTTCAGGTCATGTACAATAAGTGCTGAAATCCCCAGATCATCAGAATTTGAAAAAGATAAATCTTTGGTTGCTGGAAACACAAAAATACGAAAATTAGTGAGATACTATCATCGTACTTCTTCTCTTACACAAGAGACAAGCAGAAAATGATAATAATGATGCTAGAATAAAAGAATGGGTTCGCGGAAGGTAAAATTAGAAACTCTTATGAAAAGCTCCAAAAATTGTATACTAACTTCCAAATCTCCCTTCCTCGGTTTTTAACTGAAATATTAAACACGTTAAAAATGGAATAAGAATATTGCAGGGCTGGAAAAGAATCTTTTGGCATTTTCACAAGCAATATCTGGTAGAAATATTGCACTGAAAATTTTTTGTGCACTGATGTTTATGTGGAAAATTGTTGAACCCATAATTTTGCGCTAAGTCCTTCAACATACATATCGACGGTGTAAGTCGGCAATCACATATCTCGTTTGCGGTGTCTGAAAATCTCCGCCTCTATCTTATATTTTTAAAAGAGAACAAATTAACATCATTCCTTGAAGTTTTTGCAGAAATTTCTTCGCACAGAGAAGAAAAATCATGGCAGTTTTAAATAATTGCTGTTGAGTAGTTTTCCGTTTAAAAAATAAAGTATGAAGGAAGTCTGCGACGTCGCAAGCCAAGTTATGTGATTGCCGACTTACACCGTCGATATAGCCTCTCTGTGAAGGAAAATTTTAAGCACGTTCTTTGACTCTCACTCAGCCTGCCCACAAAAATTCCATGTAATATGAGAACTATTTGCATGATGGGAAAGCAAGGATCTAACCCGAATATAAAGAAAAATCTAATTGAATCAATTGGACATGTATACTGACTGGAAGTTTGTTTCTGTCTTTGGATCATAAGTTCCTTTGCCTGATCCAAAATATCTGTCAAGAAGACAACTTCTCCTTTACGGGTGCTCATTTTCCTGACACGACCGAACTGCACATGCACCAGATTTTTGGCCCAAGGGTAGTCAAGCTTTTCCAGAATTTTGAACAATGAACCAAAATGTTCTGCCTGATTTCTATCCACTACGTACAACATGGCAGAGAAATTGTACTTCTCATAGCGATCTATTGCTGCAGCTATGTCACGTGTGAGGTACAATGTGGAATCATCACTTTTGAGTATTGGAGCCTCTTTCCCATTGTCCAATACCACTACCTATAGACAGAAATTACCAACATACAATAGTTTTTCAACACAAGAAGAGGAAATCAATTACTTGCTTGTGATTACAGAGCAAGATGGGCAGGAGACGAGG
The DNA here is from genome assembly GCF_001854935.1 of Bemisia tabaci. NCBI lineage: Eukaryota > Metazoa > Arthropoda > Insecta > Hemiptera > Aleyrodidae > Bemisia > Bemisia tabaci. The sequence goes on from NW_017566833.1 coordinate 521,778, forward strand.
GGGGCTTAAACAGTCAAATTCCCATGGGAATTCCCTCTTTTTCTTGACAGTTACAATAAAAAAGAGGAAAATTTAGCTGATATTACTACTTTCTGTTTCCAGATGTTCGGCGAAGTTACTCACACAGATAGAACCCTCTACTTTTTGCTACTGATGGTACAGGAATGGCCAATTTTGCAGATCAGATTTTATGACATTGCGGGAAGATTATTAATAATTTTTTTAGGAATTGATCATACAAATTCCTAAATTCATTTGCATGACAAAAAGACCGTTATTCAATGACCCAATTTTTAGGAGATAACAAAAAATAGTTTTTTCATCACTGCTCTTGGATGCTGCGAATAATGGGACATGAATAATTTTGAGCTATTTCCCACAAGTCATTTCTTTATAAATACAGTGCACAAACGAGTCATGTGTAACAGCTACTGACAAGTTGATAGTGAAACTCCCAAATCACAAATCTCCTATGCTGTGTTTAAAAATCTCCGCTCTTAATTTATTTTTTTACAGGAGAACAAACCAACATCATTCCTTGAAGTTCTTCTAGAATTTGCTTTGGAAGGAAGAAAAATTATGGACGTTTTAAGAATTGACGATAGGTGGTTCTACAGTTAAAAAGTAAAGTTTGACAGAAAGTCTGCAATGTCACAAACGGAGATGTCATCTGGTAGTTTCACTGTCGATGTGCTGCAGCATCAAGAAATCATAAATACAGAAAAGGATTACCTTTGTTTTCTAATTCATCGAAGAATTCAAAGCTCAAGAAGGTCTCTGAGCCCCATTATTGTGAAAAATAAAATTAGTACTATTTGTTTGTGAACGTATTAAGGAAAAATAATAAATTACCATAATTGCTAATAATTACATATAAATTATCCAGAGAAGACAGTGTAAAAATTTTACAAATAACTTATTGATGATCGTATTTATCATGGTTCAATGAGAAACGAAATATAATTCAAAATGAAGTAATGGCTGATCATTTTCATTAAATTTTCACAAGTGGCAGTTTTTCTTAGGCTCTCAATTAGCTGTGACTATGATTTAAAGTTTTTGAGCGAGTAACTTCAATAAAATATCTCTGACAATAATGGTAAACGGTATGAGGGATGAGAATTTGAGTGCTGGCAGTTTTTGAAAAAAATAAGTATTAGTGAAGATTTTCTGAAGAGCTTTTGGACTGATAGCACTACAATTGCTCAGCAAATAATTTTTTAGCACACCATGATGCGAAACTGATTAGGGTTTTCATGAAAAATAGGTACTACCTGCACGGTGTTTTAAGAAATCTCTTGATTGGTAATACTGCTCCTTGACAAAATTTTACCTAGTGAGATCAATATATTTATTTTTATGGCTGCCCACTTTTTTTACTGTTTTTGCATTGTGCTCTTTGGTGACCATTAATATGAAAAAATTTTCCCAGGGGGTGATTGAAAAGAAGTAAAAATATTGACCTGAAGACCATTGTCTCTTTCGCTGGCCAAGGGAATGAGACGACTGAGTACATGCTGTATCTTGAAAGCCGCGTAGTCTGATTCCCACGAGTATTGGTCAAAGTTCACATTCAACCGCTTGTACGTCTTGGCAAGATCATCTATCGTGTACTGTTTAAACATTGCCCACGAGGCCATGATTTCCGGATTGCTGCCTCGTTCCAAGCTGGTGAATTCCTCTTTTGCTTTTTGGTACAATGCTAAACTATTATCTGCCAGAGCATTGCCTTTAAAAGAAATTTACACACTCAAAATAGTTTGAAAATCATTGGCACAAAGATTGGAAATAACTATCACACTCACTAGATGCTGTAGCAAAAAAGAGCTAAGTTTCATTAAAAAACTCATACGTCATGGAATCTACCATGTATTCTACTGAAAAGTGCATTTTTCAGCAATATGACAGGTGTTATCGTGCGGAGAAGTGGCACCATTGCTGAGTCTGCTGAGAGAGAACTGTTTGTTCTGGACTGAGTTGACACACCGTCTTAATTCCCCGGCCGACACAAGATGAGACAAGGGGAGCTCACTCCTTGATTCTGTATTTTTCCGTATGATAATGCAAGTATAACTGCATTTAATTTTCTGGCTCAATGTTCTCGAGATTGGCACACAAGAAGTTCAATTTTAAAAGCTCATCTTACTCAGGGAATCGTGAGGAACATTATGATAAAAGATAACGAAATGATAATTATTATTATTAGAAGTTTTTTTACTGTGAAGTCAAACAAAAATTTCAGGAGGATATGCAATCTCACCTTTGACATATGCATCGTACAACTTCTGAACTGGATTCTCTTTCAGCTGCTCCTCCGAGATTTCTAAAAATTTTAACCCGATTCTCAAGAGGCCAAACTGGGTACCCCAGTCTCCAAGATAGTTCAGCCGCGTCACATCGTTTCCCAAGAAAGTGCAAAGATTTGCTATGAAATTGCCGATTATGGTTGAACGAAAATGCCCAATGTGGAAAGGTTTTGCAATATTCGGCGAGCTGAAAAAGTGAATAAGCACATTTGATGTGATTGATTGGATCAATAACCTTTAGTTTTAACAGCCTCATGACACTTTTAGCCCTTCACATTCTACTCTCCACTTGTATCCATTGTCTTCGATGGAAATATCCAATTTTTTGACCAGACGTGATGAAACTCGCTATCCTGAGAATTTTGCCTCTATAGGCTAAAATCTTTTTTCCTGTCAGGGTCACCAATTGGCAAGCAGGGTAAGAACTTTTATGAGTTTAAAAACTTATGAATGGGTCAAAACTACACAAAATAATCTACATATCTAGGTCCAACAATTCTCAGAGAAAAATGAAATTTTGATTCGTCCAGTTTGTCCTCAAGCTAAATAAATGCAAAAAATTAGAGACCTTTTGACGTTCACTCGGAGTTAAATAAGTAGGAGCCAACAAACCTGAAATCAATGACAATGCGCTCTTTAGGAATTGTCGGGAAACTGAGAGTTTGAATCTCCTGTAAGCAGCTAGAAATAAACTGTGACTTCTCGACCAAAAATGAAACATTGCTTCCTTTCGGCTCTCTGAAAATATCTTGAATAATACTGTCTTTTTTGATATTTCTAAGCTCATAAGGTTTCACAAATTTGCATGATAAGGGAGACACCTGTAAAGTAACTTTGATATCTGATTCATTGCATGGAAAAACTCGGAGATTTTCGTAGATGTGTTTATGACTGACATCTTTGCAACCTGCCTCCTTTATATAATCCAATACCTGCAAAGATCACAAAAATAATTATTAACACACAACATTTTCGAACAAAAATTTAAGGACTATTTATTTTAATTACACAAAGAGCTCTTTGCAAGTATGCTTACCTCCATGTTCAAGGCTTTTTTAGGAGACAACGTTTGATACTCAAACATTATCTGTTTATTAACACCTTAGGGTATGCAGAACTTAAATTACAAAATTTGATGCTTCCAGATAGAACTGGCAAACAGAAATCAAGCAGTTGGCTTTAAGTAAAAGGACCCCACACACTCCTCATGGGAAAGTATGCCCTGTTCGATTTTCAATTTTTATATTGCATCAAACATGTCCATGGATGCTGTCCAGAAGTAACCATTACACCGACTTTCTACGAAGCACCGTTTTCGCACAATCTGCAGTTGAAGTTTCAATGGTTTGGCGATAAAGAGTCAACAAGATCCCTTTTTCTTTCAGCACACAAGGACAGGCCCCCTGAATACAAGGAAAAACTTATCGCATATCTGCCCTCTTATCTGTTCCTGCCTACTCTATCCATCTCCCTCTTGCTCTCGTATTTTTGCTGAAGCAAAAGGGCGTGCGAAATCTGAGATATGACTGACGCTCAGCATGAACGCATTTGAGTTTTCCTTGTTCTCAGCAGGCCTGTTCTCAAATTCTGAAGGAGAGAGGGATCGTTTAAACTCTTCATTGCCGAATTATGGAAACTTCAACCGCATATTGTACGAAAACGGTGCTTCGTAGAAATTTGGTGCAATGATAACATTTGGTCAGCATCTATAGACAGATTTGATAAAATAAAACAATTAAAAATCTAACAGGGCATACTTCCGCATGAGGAGAGTGCAGGTCTTTCCCCAATTACATTAGTTTCCCTAGTCCAATGCTGCAGTTTTGTACTTAATCTTGTCTGTTTGATACTTAGTATTCTGTTAAACAAAGTCTAAGACACACTACTACACTACATTGAGGGTGTTGTCTATTTGTAATTTGTGAAGAATGCAGACATGTTTTTTTTTTTTTTTTTTTTTCTTCCAAATTTGCGTTGACTTTAAATACTTTTACTAATGTTTTAAGGACTATAGAAGATTAGTTTTCCACAAAAACTCCTTTGAAATTTCGAGGCTAGATTATAAAGGACGCGAAACACATTCTTACCTTCATTACGATGTGATTTTTTATCCTCATTCCCATTTTTTAGTTCTGCGTCAATGAAACCGACAAATATCATCCCTGCCGATCACTTTTCAACTTTTGGACGCGCTTGATTTCTTGATAAAATAACAAAACAAACAAACATACGACCTTAAGTAATGACTGAAGATGTGATTTAGGTACGCATAAGTTTAGCTGATAAAATTATTGGTATACACATCATAGTTTCTACAAAATAATTAATTTATCGTAACTTAACTAACTCTAAAATGAAGACCTAGCCTCAAACTTATCACGACTTGCCTCGCCAAAACAAAACAAAGCAGCTGATTGGCTATAATATTCTGTGATAACAGAGCTTACGGCGCGAAATTTGAAATTACAGGCTCTTGGCAGACTTTCAGGACACCGGCGATCCAGTAATTATCTAACCCAAACATTACGCTTGAAACTAGCAGAACTCAGTATTTACCATATTGTCATTCCACCCCAAAAAAGAATAAAACTTAATGTAATAAATAAAAACTTTTCTGTCTAATACACTGATACTCCAAATCAAAGCAGGTTGCCTACCCTCTGAGTATGTTGGGCAGGGCAGTTGATTATATGGAGGGTCCTTGCGCTGCAAGATAATCTGTGCAAGAGGTTATCCTAAAACGGTCGCATTTCAGCCGTAATTTATTTCATTATCTAAGATTTTCGGTTTCAGGCACGATTTCCAAGCGAGAAGGGTAAGAGACATTAAGCAAGCATCAGTAAAAGTTGAACTGAATTCTTTTTGGTGTCGTAGCTCATTTTAATTTTGAACTTTTACAGCATTGCCCCGTGCCAAACCGTGAAAGTTCACGTAGGATCTGTTGCTTCATCTCTTTATGGTAAGTTTCCCTCCAAATTACGCACACTTAACTTACCCTGCGAAGTTTTCAAGAACTCAGTTCACTGCATCATCTATGTATTTTCTGCGTGGACTCGCGGCATTCATATCCTACCCCCAATTGTGATGTATTCTTTACTGTCAAATGGCTGTGAAAACACATGCGCATGGCCCCGGAATAAGTGTGCGACTTTATAGACTAGTCAAACTTATCCCTTGATTGAGACTCCTACTAGAATTGTTCGGCACCGTAAAGTTACCTAAAATCATGCGCAATCTAGAATTTCTCTGCCCAAGGCTTTTCCCTTTTTTTCCAATGGATTGCCCATATTTGACAAGACAGTTTTGTGTAATCAACCATATAACTTTTAATGATTACTGTTTGATCCAAGTTTTGGAAACCTTAAAATCCTACTTCCCTTCATTGATTAGTTCAGATTTCTAAGGCTCTGTCCCCACGGGATGGTTCTTGGGATTTGTTCCAGAGAAAAATCTTACGTGCTCAGTTGGATAAATAATGAATTAATCAATATTAAGGTGATTCGACAGACGCCATATTTTGTGTCAGAGCGACATGCCAATGTAGTCATATAGTATATGTTTATCTAAGACTAATTTTATTGTATTTTTCATGGCAGACTGAACCTAAATCAAAACGCACGATGCCTGTACCTAATACAGAAGTTCGGAAAGGTTTGAAGAGACAGAACTCAGGACCAATAACAGGAGTATCCACCAAAAAGTTTCTGCACTCCTGTGAGTTTCAGTTTTGAGTTTTTCTTTCTGAAAGTTTCTCAGTACTCACACCCTGTGGTATATCATTATTTGAAGAAGGAATTGGATTTAGGAATCATTATTGCACTGAAAACAGAAATTCATGGACGAGAAGTTTGGCAAATCAAGGTCCCACTGTATTTTCATGACCAGATTCTCTTCTACTTATAATCCTTATTTTTAGTGAAGAAGAAGAGAGGAACAAACAGAATTCTGACCCTCAAGCAAATGATCAGACTTATTCACTCGGGGACCACATTGTATCCTCATTGGTACTCGGTACTTTTAATTATTTTTTCCCGGTTTCTGACCAACAGTGATAGTTGATAAGCTCCCCTCATTTCTCTCTCAATGAGAAGACAGCAATGATTTACTCATAACTATTCTATCTCTTCTTTCAAGCTCTATCTCAAAAACATGAAGATATTATGGAGGTACCTAAATTTCTTGTGAATTAATGAAAATGGAATCAAGGAGCATTGTATCACCCAGTCGTAGCAACAAATCAAATTCTCTCTTCTTTTCTGCCTAATACAATGTTGACGTCAATCACTCAGAATGTGGAAGAAGCCTTTTGCTATGATCAAATTATCCAAATTGATAACCATACATGCGGCAAAAATACCCTAGCAATCAAGCGTAATAAATTGTTCTCTCGGCGACAGCTTCCTTATGAGTCACTTGACCAATACTTGACAGAACTTAACTACCTGAGTATCAACTGTGGCCTTCAACAGTTGCGCGAAGAGATTGTTCGAGATATTTTTATCTGTGGTCTACTCCCCCAGAACAGATACATCCGAGAGAAACTACTCCAAGAAAATAAGAGGTCCCTCTCGGAGGTGCTGGAACTGGCTAAAAAGTTGAAAAATGAGGGTCTACCTTCACAGCAAGGTTACTCCAATCAAGGGGAAGAAAGATCGTGTGCGAGATGTGATGGGGTTTATGTTTGCCAGCGTGAAAGATCGCCAGTCCCCCGGAGGAAGTCTCTCTTGCAGTTTTGGCGCTTGAACCACCCAGCTTCGAAACAAAAAGAAATTCAAGAGAAAAAGTCATTTGAATGTGTATTTACACGAAGTGGTCGTTTGTGTGGGTTAAAGCTCCTAAGAAAACGGGTCAAGACGAGTCGTAAGTCCTGAATTGATATTCTTGACCAGTTTTCGTATCTTCAAGAGTGTGCATGTCACAGATTCATCCTTTTTCTTTCAAGAATAAGATTTAGTCAGAAATGTAAGTCAGATTGTAATGGTAGTTGTTTTGCCCCAGATCAAGTTTTGGAACAACTTTACTTGATACTCTTTTAAAGCAAAAGCCAGTCCTGACTTTGTTTAAATGACAACTATCGCAGACTCAAAGCTGTAATGCTTTTTTATTTCATTTTACTTTCTTTCTTGTCTGTCCGCAAGCCATGCAATTTTTGCACGACTGTCTATAATTAATCAGAAAGTTAGGACACCAAAAATTCTGAAAATAATTTGTAGTAGTTTCTTGTGCAAGCATGAGTCAAGTTTCTCTCTGTATCTTTTTTAATGAGAACTCCTTAAGACAGATAATTGTTCTCTTCTTTGCAGTGGATTTTGTGAAACCAGTTCCTCGGCATTCCAGAGGTCCTGGATTGGTGTTGGCTTTTGGACAAGGCGAAGTGGGTCAGTTGGGGCTTGGACCAGATATTTTCGAAAAAAACAAACCAGCTGTTGTACCGGATGTAGACAATATCATTGACATCTATGCTGGTGGCATGCACACTGTCTGTCTTACCGCTGATGGAGAAGTAATTGCAATCTTCTGTCCCCCTGTATTTTTTATTACGTACTTTTAAATAAAATGACTCCATGTCCAAGAACTAATTTTAAACAGGCTCTCAATTAAAGGATGTCAAGTATGAAGGAGTTAAGTAACATTTTTGCAATTTGAAAGAACAAAACATCAGAAATGGAAATACTTTGTTGAAGCTTATATCATTTACACTACTTATCATTCAAAATGTATTATCATTCATGTATTCTTTTATTTATTTATAAGAGCTTTAAGTCTTCAATTAATTCCTGAAATGCTCATGTCAGGTGCTGTTGAACGACAGGAACAAAAATATTTCCATGCCAGTGAGTGATTGTGAGCAAAAATACCTTTAACTACATGCTGGAAGCAATAATATTACTTTCATCTATTTTAAACCACTTAACTTAGATTCTGCAAATGGAGCAAGGTCTTTGAGGGCTAGCTTGGTACCAATGTGGCAAAATTATAAAGCAACAATATTACTTTCATCCATTTAAACCACTTAACTTAGATTCTGCAAATGGAGCAAGGTCTTTGAAGGCTAGCTTGGTACCAATATCCCGTTACCCTGCGATAGGAAACTCAAAAGTTCTGTAACCCCCTTTTCACTGTGCAATGTGCCACCAACACGTTTTGTACTTCTAAAATTCCACTGAGTCAATGTATTAAATTTTTGGATAGGTAATCACTTGGGGCTGCAATGACGAAGGCGCTTTGGGGCGAGAAACGACAGAAGAAGGAAGTGAAACGGAACCAGGAAAAGTGGACCTTCCAGAGAAGGCGGTCATCATAACCGCAGGTGACTCTCACTCTGCAGCATTGTTGGAGTCTGGACGTGTGTTTGCTTGGGGTTCATTTAGGGATTCTCACGGAACAATGGGCCTCACGCCAAGCGGAATCCAAAAAGTGCCTGTGGAGTTGGTTCTTCCGACACGTGTCCTCAAGCTAGCCTCTGGAGCAGATCATCTTGCTCTTCTAACAGTTGACGGACAAGTTTACACCTGTGGCTGTGGAGAACAGGGTCAGCTTGGCCGCCTCCCTGAACGTAGCGCTCAAAGAAACAATCGACTTGGCATTGGTAGGTCCTCTTCGTTTCCAAAGAAATATTCCTCATTTTTAACAGCTATAGGTGCAGCAGGGACTACAGTTGAAAGCTCAAAGAATAACCTTGTATGTTAACTTCAGCAGAATAACTCAATAAGGCATTATTGTGCATTGGGTACTAGAAGCCATCGACCGCCAATTGACTAATTGATTATTCTGCCATTATCTGTAAAGACAAGAGATACTGATTGAGCACATTTTTTCCTTAGTGCACTGAGAGTCCCAACCTCCAAAGAAAGGACTTCTTCCTCAAAGTGCTGTGACTTATCCTTTTTATTTACTTACCCCTATTCTAAATCTACAATCACATTTTGATAGTGGAAGTACGGAAATGCGTATCTAGGATTGCAATGTTGCAGACTTCATCATACAATTTTTTAACTGGAAAACTACTTAATGTTATATCTTGGAAACTCTTGTGTTTTTTTAAGAATCTGCATACGTTTTTGAACCTTCATGTTAGTTTGTTTTCTGTTAAAAAAAAAAAAAAAAAAAAAAAAAAAAAAAAAATAAAATAAAATAAAATAAAATAAAATAATAATATAGAGGAGTGTTGATTTGTGCTCTCTCTTAAAGGGAAACAACAAATCTAGATATCTTTTTAAAAATCTATGACCTGAAATCTTCGAAAATGTTAAATTATCTCACATTCATCACTTTTACAAAGAAATTTAAAATTCTTAATGTGAATAAGCAATGAAAACCAAATTTCATAATCCATCCCTTAGGATCAAATGACAAAGATTATTATTATTTTTTTTTTTTTTTTTTTTTTTTTTTTTTTTTTTTTTTTTTTTGAACTTGGCAATGTTCTGTCAGAGTGATTTGATTCTTAGGACATTATTAGTGGTGAATAAAGTCTCATTCTGACCCCAATGATCGGTCGTATTCCAAATATTTTACCACCAAATTAAAGATGTCCTATTCACTTTTTTCACTCTTTTTTTTCCAGTTCAACTGTTAACGCCTGCGATTGTCTCCTTTCATCCAAGATTGAAATTAGAGTTTGATGAGGTATGGACTGGAGCTTATTGCACTTTTGCTAGGGAAAAGAAGAAGAGCAAGGTGTATGCATTTGGACTGAACAATTACAATCAACTTGGTAAGCAAATTTCCGCTCCGATCTTATCAAAATGAATTCATATGATCTTCTGCCTAACACTTTGCTGATGAGTTCAACAAGGCCGTTAAAAAACCTTCCTTTTAACTCCCGTATCAGTTCCAGTAACAAAATTTATCAATTTCCTTTGAAAAGAGCAAAGTTCTCCCTCTCTCTAAAGAAACAACACAGAAGAATCAACAAAAACCTGCGTGTAAAATATGCCTGATTTTGCTGGTAGGAGCAGGAATAACTTATGAAAACATAACAACCAGATTTAAAAACCTCATTCCTAAATTGAAGTAGTTTTTCCTGTCATCATTTTTTTGTACACTTAACTGGTTGTGAATGTAGGTACATATTTTATTATCCTTGTTTGGAAACTAAAGAAAAAGAACCGGCCAAAATGATAAATTGCAAACACATTCAATAGATTCCAAAATCCAAAGAAATCAGGGACCTTGGCCCGCAAGGGTGAAATTCTCAATTGAGTAATTTTTATCAAATTGGGACGAAAATTGGAAGGTGACTATTTAACAGAAAATTTCTCCATGGAGTCCTGAAAATTAAGTTGCAACATTTTTGTGCCATTATAGGGGTTCTTGTCTATCTATGAACTGCATGGAACGCAATGAACCAGGTGACCTGCAATGCAGAGTGGTTCTGGTTCATCGGTGCTCTTGATGGAAGAAATATTTTAAATGGGAAATTTCTTGTCATTACACGAAAACTTAATTAATTATAATTGGTTTGAGGTTAGAATTTTATGTAGCAGGGGGACGATAAAGCTGGAAGAGAAGTTCATGCCTCCCCCCCCCCCTTCTATGCATTCCAGTAAAAGGTTTACACTGTGCTCAGGGATCTGTAAAAACAAAAAAACAGTTAATTGCGGTCTATCACGCTCATTACTCCGGGACTTTGGTTTTTTTTTATTGGGTAAAATGTTGGTAAATTAATTTAAAATTTGAGAAGCAAGATCCCTTTGCCCTCAAACAGTCGCTTATTTTCTCTTTGTTTCCAAGAATGCCCTGAAAGATCTTGAATTACTAATCGATAATTTTAAAATTCTTGAAAAGCACATGTATTTGAATTTTGGAAAAGCTCTAAGCATTACCTATTTTCATTTTATTTTTTAGGTTTGAAAAACACAAAAAATCATTTTCACCCCCTCGTGTCAGAGTCTCTTAGCTGCAAAAAGTGGAATCAAATCAGCGGAGGCCAACACCACACTATAGCTTTAGACAATGATGGTATGTTTATTTATCATTTCATGTGTTTGCATCCTGCATTAGAGGAAATTTCTTGGCTCGGTAAGAAAACTTACAGAAGAAGCAATGAAGTCTCATTGGATTCCTATGTTTGTGGGCCTCACTAGCTGCTTAAATTTGAATAAAGAGCAATAAATGAAGAAAAAAAGATATCTTTCTCCCTTCTAAGCATTTTCTCATGACACTGAGCACACTGATTATTGAAGCATAGTGAGGGTCAAGATATGTCACATATCTTTGACAAGGTGATGCAGTTTGTGTGCCTCTTGGTGATCTTTGATCACCCTAGGGGTGCAGAAAATTCCAGATCATGTTATGAGGATTGCAGAAGACGTTAAGGCGTGTTCAAACAGATTGCTGAGCTGCTCCCTATCGTCACTGTAACTTGGCACAAGAAAATAATTATAATGAATCAGAATAAACAGGAGAGTAAATATTTATTCTTTTGGCCCGTGACTGTCGAGCACTTTTGACTGAGGTCTAGGCAGAGGGTTCATCTAGCGACCTGTCAAGGCGAATCAGCAGCTCAGCAAGCCGTGTGAATGCGCTTTTAGGCAGTTTTCAAAAGAGTTTGTCTGTTTTTGTTCTTTCTTTCTTTTTTTTTTTTTTTTTTTATTGGTCAGAAGTATAAGCTGTACGAAAAGTTGATAATCTGAATGGAAAACTGTATGTTCGGCGAAAATGCCAGATTGCGGCAAACAGTCAATGTTCTGGAACTCACTTCACCATTGAAATACTAAATCTCCAAATCATTTTAAATCTTTTATCAGCTAACTTCGACCAGAATCAACCTAACTACATTATACATTGCTTCATTGCCACTCTGGTTTTTTTTTTTTTTTTTTTTTTTTTTTTAATCACAAAAACCTGAGTAACATTCTGCTTAGAGGTAATTTGTTTTAGTAAATTCTTTATAATATATTTGAAAGTTTAACAAAATTTTAAGTCATTATACCCACAAATTGGACTATATTTTGAAATAAGGAACTACTGTTTAAGACTTATTCATTAAACAACCTGTGCCAATGTGGCAGTTTCTGCACCTAGATCTAATTTTTTTTTTTTTTTTAGTTTGATTACCGGACCAATTATTAAGTATTTTGTAATGTATCATGGCGGTTTGGACTTTCAGGTGTGACATATGCAATCGGAAGAAAAGAGTATGGTCGTCTAGGACTGGGCGACATTGATGAAGATGCTCTAGTTCCCACCGTTATTCCAACATTAAAAGACAAAAATGTAGTCAATATTGCAAGTGGAAGTGCAGTGTCGTTTGCTGTGTCAGATGATGGTAAGCACGCTACTATCTGCAATAAGTGTTTCTGTACCGAAATTCTACACAAAATACGATGGAAGCATTGAAAATTTCTGAATTCAAGTCGTGAAAGAGAAAATTGTGGTTTTTGTATTTGTCAGTTCACATTGCCTGTCTACAAACAACCTAAGTTTACTTGAGTCCAATCAAGTATTCAACTAATTCTAGCTCCACTTTGTGGCAGAAGAATTTTCCTATGTGCTGCAATTTGTTGGACAAAATCAAAAGTGCCTTTTCTCAAAAGAAAAAAGAAATATGTGTGAAACCATGCTCCAGTCATTTGCGTAATGTATAGGTTGTTTTTTAATGGCTGGTTAGACTGCCGGTGATTACATATAGTCTCGTAACGAATCAAAAGTTTGAATTTACTATTTAGAAGAAAACTATACAGTAAAACCTCGCTAAGTCGGTTTCCGGATAAGCCGGTAACCCGCTTTAGTCGGTAGAATCGCCCGGTCCCGTTTATCACCCATATAACACAATGCTAAATAAGTCTCGGTATCTCGGTTTGGTCAGATTCTGAACCCGCTTAACTCGGTGAAATTTTTCCATCTCGACCTGTTTTTCTTCGATCGTCACCCGAGATCAAGCGTAGGTAGTGTTTCCGTGCGCGGTGCGGGTCGGGTCAAGTTACGCCACGAAGGGTGAGCGAATCTCCGAGAGAGCGCAGCGCAGTGCGAGAGACGACATCAGCTCCCCCTCTCCTCCTCCCTCCGATCCCCACTCAGCCCGCTCGTATCGGCACGCGCCCCTCTCCCCCTACCATCTTGCATTGCCGTTCCCCGCTCCCCCGAGGAGTTTTTCGAGGATTTTAGCGAGTATTGTTTACGTTGCATTTTCAGTGCAACGACCCGCCACTCAGCGGGCGGCCGCGGCGCGTCACCGCGCGGCACCCCAACAAACGACTAACCCGATGACTTCATGATGCCCTGACACTTACAACACGCAATTTCAAGTGCATCTCATGAAATTTTACTATTTAGTACCATTTTCTTCGATCAAATGGCTCTCCTAAACACTCCTACAAGTCACTCTACACGCACGTTTGCGTTTGTCCAATTTAGGATTTAGGGCGCGAAATTTGAAAAAGCGCGGCAGGAAAAGTGGCAGTCCGCGTAAGTCGGTAACCCACTTAACTCGGTAAATTTCCTCGGTCCCGATGAAAACCGACTTAGCGAGGTTTTACTGTAAATGTTAATTCTTTGCCTATAGCTTCATATTAGAAGTTTGTAACGCATTCCACATGTTCTACGGGAAATTTTGATGAGGATTAATGCCTTCTGAACGTTTGATTCTTTCCCTGCCTGTGGTTCATTGTGCCCTTCAAATGATGCCAAATTTCTTTTGAAAAATCACGAATGTACTAGGAAAATTCTGGATATTTTTCAGGCAGTATTGTTTGCAATTGAATCTGGAACTTTCAAGGAAAAATATGCATATCTTTCCTTAAAGTATATATCTTGGTGGGGAAAATTTAGCAATATTTGAATGCTCATACGGTATTTTTCCTCAGCTAGGCAGCAGCAGAAAGCCAATTTTACAGTCAGGACCTATGACTAAAGGCTCCAGAGTATTGAAATCGAAGTATTCAAAGAGTTTCGGGGATAAAGGAATTAAGTGACATTTCTTGCAAAATTGATTTATTAGTAATTTTGAGAAAAAGTTTCTTCAGGTTATTCTTAGTGAAATAATTGAAACTTTTTTTTACTTTACTCATAAAATTAAAGTTTACAGTTTAGTTTTGTCTTAAGCTTCTGTATAATTTTTAAACTTTGTCTGTCACAGAAATATGTACCACTCCTCTCTTTAGTCTGAGATACTTGACATCCCTAATATATAGAAAAGGAACTCTTACGGTGATCTTATCATTAATTATGAGGAGTATTTTTAAAAATAATCTCTTTTCTGTTTAACAGGTGAAGTTTGGGGTTGGGGTATGGGAACTAACAATCAGCTTGGTACCGGTGATGACGAGGACCTGCTCATCCCAACGAAGATCAGTGGCAAACAGCTAGAAACGCGATCAGTGCTTCAAGTGTCGGCTGGTGGCCAACATACGGTCCTTTTGGCCAAAAACAAGTGATAAATGCCTGCCCTACCTCCTTTTTTTATTCACCTTTACATTTTAAGATTAACCAATTTTTACTGTATAATTTACCCTGTACCCAGGAAGCCTGCTAATCAAACCTGTAAATTCAGACTTCAAATCATCTGATACCACAATTTTTTGTGATTCCAGCTTCACAATTATTCGATGGCTCAATCAGGGGGCCGTGTATCTTGATTTGTAGCTTTGCAGACTTTCCGTCGTGCTTTACTTTCAATTGGAAATCAGCGTAATTTCATGAAAAATTCTTTTGCAAAAATATATTGCAGAAATGTGGAAACACAATAACTAAGATACAAAGTTTCCGAGTTTGATCATCAACATAATTTGTGTAATGCTTACTAACAGAGTGCAACTGGACTGCTGTATTCAGGTTTCGATATTGAGAGAGGCTATTTCTTAGTCAAGCTGTTTTTAAAGGACATTTTAGTTGGCAATTTGCCCTGCGCATTGTGCAACTAAGCTTAAAGGTATGAATTCAAACAAAGCTGTGGGTATAAGAGGGTGACCTAACAATCGTGAATTTTTATCTTCAAACTCTCAGTTTTTATGCTGCAGGTGTTGAATATCATTTGCCCCCTGGTTACAAGTTTAAGATAAATTTTGCTCTTGTTCAATTGATTGATTTTTAATTGTGAATCAGAAAGGTAATTTTACCTGCACTGAAATCTAACCCTCGGCCATCCTTCTAAATTTTTCTTTTAGTATAAATGGGTCTGTTACATAAACTGAAAGAAGATTGGATAATCATATTTATAGTGTGACATACCCAACTGTATTAGTTTTTTTTTTAACTTGTGTGTTTTTATTTATAAGAAACTGATTTTTTCTCCCCTTTTTTTAAAATAAAAATGTAAAAAACAAATAATAATTTTCCTTTCAATAATTTCCTTCTTTCGCCCGTTGAGAAACAAAAATATCCGTATAAGACTTCCCACTTTATGTTTAATACTGATCCCGGAGAGATCCCTGCGCTTGAGACAAGGTGTAAATTTAAGCATCATGATAGATGTTTTCTCAACAAAATTTCTCCTAGAAAAAGAATTGTACAAAAAATTTTTTTGAAAGAAACTCCTTATCAAGATACATATTAATGTTTTTCAATGCTCAAATTCTAACTTCCTGCTTAAAAAACCTTGGAAAAATTAAAAAAATATTTAGAGGGCCTTGTCCACACGAGCGCAGTTCGCGGAACTTATTCCTTGAAACGAGGCATGCTGTCCACACGGGTTCGTCCGAACTGGAACCGGAACTTCAATAGAACTATACAATTATTGCAAAATAATAGATTATTATGACCGCCAAAGTAACAAAAATAAATGTCAAGATCATATGTAAAGGACGTGAAAAACAAAAACAAGCAAATTCACATCAAAAGAAACATATTTAGAAGCTCAGAGCACGGGGGAAATTCCAGGTTTTGGAGGAATAAGTTTCAGCTCAGCAAAAAACTTGTTCCGGGAACAAGTTCCGCAAACCGCGTTCGTGTGGACAAGGCCTGTTTATTTATAAAAAAATGAAGCCCAAAAAAGTGGAAGGCTTGTATGACTAGTTTTATAATCCTCCTGAGAGGCAGGCTCAGATCCCCTCCCACCCTGGCAGTGCTTGCATATTCTTGAATGGCCCCTTTACCTGATTTTGCCGTCTTTACTAGACAGCCTCCCACAGAAATAACAGAACATATTCACAAAAACCAATCTGCATAGGGCTACATTCTAAAGAATTGACACCCTTGTCTGGGAGCATAGGTATAAAATAATAGAAAGAGCATGACCTTGAAGCAAAATAAACATTTATTTAAGAACTTAGATGATACTGCTTCAATAAAAAACACTACAATGCCGGCTTAAAACCTCATGTTTTATGAAAAAAAAAGAAGAAAAAACAGAGCTTAAAAGTAGATCAGGGTATTTACAGAGGGGCAACAAATTAAAAAATAAGAATCCCAACAACAAAAACAGTTAGAAATAAAGAAAACCACTAGAATTAAACGACTGCTAACTGCTATTTAGAGGCCTCTGCCTGCTTTTTGAGAAACTCTTCATCTTGCATCGAAAGCGCCGTCAGTTTCTTGCCTACCCGTTCGTGGATCTCTAGGTACTTGGCAACGCATCTATCGATGCAGACGGCCTCTCCCTTGCCCAATTCCGCCTCCTTGTATTTTGGCGCAATGCATTTCTTGTGACAGGCAGTCGTCATTCGGTTGTACATGTCCGCCATCATTTCAATTTCAAGGTCTTGGACTAGTTGCAGCTTGGCTAGATCATCTGGGCTGGGCTGCGCCATTTTTCTATGTAAGGGAAATTCTGGTCCTCAATTTACTTCACCGCAAAAGAGCCTGAAAAAACAAGATACATTCATTTTTCCCTTTCTAAAATTGCACCAGGTTGATGCTCCAAACATTATGAATCCGCTTGGTTTTCATAGTACTAAGGTGGATTTGAAATTAAGTTCACTTTTCCTCCCCCTCCCCCTTGCTTCTTTTCCTTTCTTTCTTCCTTGAAAATTATCGAAGAAAGGAAAAATCCAAGACTAGACAGACATTTCATTTATCTACAATTTTAATCTATCTTATACATTGTTTTAGAATTTGGCTTCCTTTTTTTTTTTTTTTTTTTTAACTAGCCCTCAAGGGCTAATCCAATCTGCTCATGAACCAGTTTGAGCCAATCCCTAACCTATATTATATTTAACCTTTCCCTTACCAGTCCCTATAGACCAAACTCCTTCCACCTGTAAGATCTCGGTAGAAGCTCACCCTCCCCCCAGTTATCTCTCTGGAATTTCATTAATTCATTCCATACCCTATTTCTAAAAGCTCGACCCAATTGCAGTTCCTCCCATTTCTCACAACCGAATAAAGTATAATCTCTCATTCCCTTAAAGAATAGCATACTATCCACATCCCTAGCGTCATTATATTTCAACTCTAAATTCCATCCCTTTCTTCTATCTAATATTTCCAATAACTCCCTGTCTCTTAAATCAATCAGTCCTCTCCTCATCTTATATATGAAGATAAAAACCCTGGCTTTTATCAACAATTCTATGCACAGCCAGCCTAAGGTCTCAAGCATATCAATTATCCTATTTTCCTTATCACACCCTAGTATATATCTCATGGCCGAATTCTGTCCCTTTTGTAAATTTCTAATATCCTTACTACTTGCCTCTCCAAGAAGAGAAATGCAGTAATTTAATTTCGCTCCAATTAATGAATTAAAGACTAACTTCCTACTCTCCTTCCCTATAAAATCCTTAACCCTCCATAGCATGCTAATCTTAGCTCTATACTCCTTAGCCACCTTCCCTGTATGTTCTTTCATTTTCAGGTCTTCTGATATCCATACCCCTAAATATTTCATCACCCTAACTCTTTCTAATTCAAAGTTCTCTATCATTATCCTACCCGCCCATGTACCAGGCCCTACTTCAAATACCATATATTTAGTTTTCTGTACATTCAGAATCAACCAGTTTTTATTTAACCACATCCCTAGTCTTCTTAGATCTCTACTAATTACCTCAGCCACTTTCCCTATATCTCCTTCACTACTAAAGACTAACGTATCATCCGCAAAAAGGCTCAATTCACTCTCCTTCATCACCTCCTTCAGATCATTTATATAAATTAAGAATAATAGAGGCCCTAATCTACTCCCTTGGGGTACACCCAGTTCTACACACAATTCATCTGATAGCTTTTCACCCCACACCACTTTCTGTCTCCTATCCTGTAGATAGTTTATAAACCATTTTAAAACACCATCCACTATCCCTATTTTTTTTAACTTCATTATCAGCATTGACCTATTTACAGTTTCAAAAGCCCTTTTTAAATCTAGGAAAACTGCAACAGTAGTTTTTCCCTTCTTTTTCCTCTCCCTCCATTTCTTCATCAATCCCTGTATCAACTCCTCTGGACCCATCCTCTTCCTAAACCCTCTCTGTTCGTCAACAATCGTTCCCTTTTCTATTAAATATTCATTTAATCTCTTCACAACAATCCCTTCTATCACTTTCTCAACAAAAGGCAAAGAATTTATTGGTCTTAAATCCTCAGCTTTTTCTGAATTTGCAATTTTTCTAATTGGAGTAACCCTCCCTATTTTTAATTTCTTTGGCATAATTCCCTCAGTAAGTGACTTATTCACAATTTCTAATAATATCTTACTAAAATTTTCTATCATCTCCTTCCCTACAACACTGCATAGTGGATATTCACTATTACTATTTTTCAATACACTTACCAGTCCCTGTATTTCTTCTAAGTCAGCCAGGCGCCATTCTTTCCAATACGCCTTATCAGTTTGTGGATATTCATATTCATCCCCATTCATACACCCATCCTCATCGTTACATTCCCTAGATTCTTCATCATTACAGTCCCTAAGACTTTTGACACTATCAACAAAAAATTTATTTAAATCATTTGCGGCACCAATCCCTTTTGACTTTACTCCATCAATCACCACTGTACTATCATCCCCTATTTCCTTCCCTCTCCCTAATAACTCATTTAATATCCTCCATGTTTTCCTGCCATCCCTACCGTTCTTTCTTAAGTTTTCCTCATAATAATTTCTCTTTTTCTTTCGATAAATCTTAACAAACAAGTTTCTAAGTACCTTGTATCTTTTCCATCTCTCATCAGATTCTTCTTCTATCCAATTTCGATACGCATTATCCCTGTCTACTCTCAACTTTTTTAGTTCCTCATCCCACCATCTGACCCTTCTGATCTTTATCAATTTCTCCTTAGTAGTTACACATTGTCTTGCCCCTATCTCTGATTCTTCGTACAACTTTTCTACCTGTACCTCCTTACTCTCAGAATTTAGTTTGACTAACAAATCTGAAAATTTATTTTTATCGAAAACCCTTTTTTTCAAAATCTTATTTACCCTACTTTTTACCCCTCCAATCCCCTTCACTACTGCTTTTACCCAGCTGTGATCACTAATTTTTCTCTCGTGCACTACCTTGCACACGCATTCTTTCCCTAGCCTCCCCCACTGAAATAATAAATCAATTTTTGAAGATGAATTTTTTACTACTCTTGTTGGTTCTTTTACCAGCTGTTCCATCCCTAAATAATCAGTAATTTCTTTTAACTTCTTTCTTCCCCAGTCCCTATCTAAATCCCATCTTACATTAAAATCCCCTAAAACCAGACCTTCCCTAACTGACTCGATTTCTTTAGAATACCTTACTTCAAACCAATCCAAAAATCCCCTCAAGCTTGTATTTGGCGATCTGTAAAGCATGTCTATCTTAATTTTTTCTACTTTCCCTTTTTTTATACCCACACTAACAACCCAAAATAGTTTATTTGATATTACCTCAGTCCCTAAACAATCTAATCCCTTTTTCACATACATTACCACCCCCCCTGTATGCGTACTGTACGAATTAGCCCTAATCAAATTATATCCCTCAATTTTAAGTTCCCCATCTGTTACATTATCCGTAATATGCGTCTCCCCCATTCCTAAAATATCAAATTTACCCTCATTTGCCCAATCCCTAATTTCATCAATTCTTCTAATCAACCCGTTTACATTCCCATACCAAATTTTTAATCCTACATCCCTATTAACTTTTACCCACTCACTATTTCTATTAAATACATCGCCTGAACTCTTTGAACTTTTAATTTCATTAACAATCCCTACCTTCTGAATTCCCTTAATTTTCCTTTCCCTATTTAAGCCAGTTCTAACGTTGAGCTGTTGTCTATCACCTAAAAACCCTTGAGCAGCCTCAACCTACTCATTTCTTCTAGAATTGTTCTTGCTGCCTTATTTATTCCCTGTCTCTTTAATTTCCCCGGAACCTCATCATTAATCCCCCAATAATCCCCAAACATCAATCCCTGAAATCTTACGAACAAAGTGTCTAAGGGTTTGTTCATCAAAATCCTAATTATTCTGTGATTCATTCCCTCAATTCTACGATTTATCTTCCCTCCCAGCCATTCATTTTGAAAATCCCTTCTCTCATTTAAACCTAAGAAAACCAACCTAACCCCTTCTGGTAATCTTCCTAATAATAATTCTATTGCCCTCCAAGCCCTGTCATCTTGTTCCTTCGCTAAGTCGATCCTACCTGCTGCCCAAACTATTACATCCCCTGATATCATCTCGTCTTTCAAATCTGTCAAGTGCCCTAACCAATCCAATGATTCTCTCTTTGTCCTCATTGGTACTACAACTTTTCCATTTACATTCCCTAATAAATTCCTTATCTCAGTCCCTAGATTGTTTGTATACTTGTCCTCTACGACCCATATGTACCTCTGGCCTTCGAAATCCCTCTCATACCATTTCCTTCTTTTTAGTGTTGGTTTCTCGCCTTCATGTCCCTTTGGTTCATCCTCCTTACCCAGCTTATCATCTCTACCCTTAAATGCAATTTTATTATCAGTTCCTACTTTCAAAATTTCATTAAACGATATGTACTCAGTTTGTTTTACCCCATTGTCTTGTTTTCTCTCAGTCCCTACGCTAACCATTTCCACATCAGTATCATAGCTGCTACTAGCCGCTACATCTAGCTGCTTTTTCTCTGTTTCCAGCAAGTCAACCTCAGCACTTAATATTTGCTCTAATTTAATTAAAGTTTGCTCCAAGCGTGCTTTTTGCTTCCGTGTAAAAGTTTGCTTTAAAGTTTGCTTCCGTGTTGTGAAAGATTTTTCCTCCGATTTATGAATAGACAATTCAAAGGCACAGTCAAAAATCAAGCATGGAGTAGGAGGGAAAAAATCATTCCTCCGTGTTTCAGCTTATCATGTGGTGAAACGTACACCTCAGATGATGTCCTACTTTCAGCCAATTCTCTTCTTGGACTGTAAACAGCTCACATCAGATAATTTGACGGATGATTACTTTTGCCTGTCCTGTACAGTTAATCAATTTGCATACGCATTTTGCGACTGGTTGCTACGTCTAGACATGCTGTACAAGTGCAGTCAAGTATAAAAGATGTACCTATATTAGCCAACTGTACTGAAGTCTTGTACAGATGCCAGATCATGTACAGAAAAATTTTATGAGTGAACACTGCCTTTCCAATTAAATTACCAACATTTCCGACCCTTCATTAATCAAAAATTCTTCTTAAGGGTCCTTTCCTATCCGTCAAGGGAATTAATCATATTGGTATACTTAAACCTGATGAGAAAATTTTGATGGGCCCCACCCTTACAAAGCAAAAGTTCTGGATTTCCTATAGACCTATCCTATTCCTATTTTCCTATCTATCTACTTCTCGGTCTGTTTGAAAACATAATGAGCTAATATTTCAGTTAGCAGCTGACTAAACCCATTAAATAAAAGACTAAAGTTAAAGGATGAATAAATATTGATACAGAGAGTGTAAATTATAGAGAGAAAAGCATCAGAAAAATAGCAGAGATAAGTAAATTCTACGAAAAATATTTTTTAAAACAAAACCATGAAAACCCACCAGAAAGTCTTGTGACAAAATCCTGGCCCTCATTATTACATAAACATGTCGATTTAAGTTTGGATGGTCAATGCAGTTCCTGTATCACAGTCAAGTCAATTGATGGGCCTAATTCCTTGATAAATTGAGTTATTAAATTGATGCAAACCTTAGAATTTGTCACCAATGGGTGCGTTGAGTGTTACTTTCGAAATCTTCAGCGTTTGACTCTTGCATGCGCTGCCTACTCAGCATAGCCTTTCTACGATTGGCTTCAATTGAATCTTTGGCTAGAATGAAGGCTTCAATTCCTAACCCGATGACGACAGTCCTGGAAAAAATATTCATGTGGCAATGAATAATACACTGCAGGAATGGATGTAGCTAGATTCAAGGAAAAAGCTTCACTTAAGTACCAGCAACTTATCTTAGAGAAACAACTGTTGGGAGAGACGTCATGCGACAATGTTGTACAACTCCTAGCGCACTTCCTAAGAGTTGCGTCATGGTGCCTTCGAAGACAAACGGTCGGATCAAGATACAAAAATTTACTTTTTGAGAGTTTTTGTGGCAAACTAGAAGGCTCCTCAACAGAAGGCCCAGCTTAAAAAAAAACAAAAAAAAAAAAAAAAACAGAGATATGGGAAGATCTGGACCTAACTTAAACCAGAATCTCGTTTGCTTTTGGCCTGTCAACACTTTATGGTTGAACATGGACACTAATAGATAACGGAAAAGCTTAGAGAGGGTGCAAAACCCCAAAAACCCGGGTAATTGAAAGACTACACAATGAAGGAAAAAAGAATTCGACTCACCATCCAATTAAAATTTTAGCGGAGGGACTCACGGTAATGTTATTTATAATTCTCCGGAAGCTCATGACTTCATCACTGAAAGTTTAGAGGATATTATGAAAGAGTTTACAACTTCAGCAAAATTTCGTGGAAAGCAAGATGATGTGCTAAATTGCGGCAGTGTTATCACTAATTATCAAACTTGTTCACCAAATTTTTGGTCTCAGACTCAGAAGAGAAGGTTTCCTTTCAGCCCGAATTCAGACTTTCAATGCTGACTGCAGAGGTTATGTGCTGAAAACAGTGAAAAACGCTGAAAACCGGAAAACCTTAGTAAATACCAGAGACAAGTAAATACAGTGTGGTCATATTTTTGAGTTCGTGTGAAGAAATTGGTTGTCCCTTAGCTGTCCCTGATTGGCTGAATGTCAATCTGAGCATCACAATTGGTTCCTGATGTGTTCTACGTCTCGAGAGAAGTCTCGAAGTGGGAGACTCCCTGTCTCCTTCTAAGCTGCTAAGAATTACTCTCTATGCTCCATGCTCCATACAAGTTGTTTACACGCTTCATTCCTAACCTGCAAAACTGCAATTCAACTCTGTGTCCTCCGCTTGCAGGCTGTCGGAATTTGCGTGATAAATTCTTGTGTGTGAACTAATTTACCGCTCGCAATATGGGATTTCCATGTAAGTCGGCTAGTTTGTCTCTTTCTCTACCAACAATTTCAATTTTTGAAATTGCTCCTGAACTCACGCGGCTTTTGAAACGGCGCAGCCCGGAGCACGTGTTTTCGTAGCCTGTCACGAGGCATCTCTCTGAAATGACATTCTTAATTTAATATTTGAACCTTATTTTCTTACCTCTTAATTTTCTCAATTTTCTCTCAGAAATTTATCTGCACTTTTCATCAATTGGTTGTATCTGTGCAATTTTCACCCACTCCATTACAGTCAAGGCTAATACCCAATGCAACTTTAAATTAAGAAGGGCAATCCTGGGTACATTCTGTTTTGCTCTCTTTCCTCCATAGCATCAAGGGGATAGAAACTGACTATTTTATTATTGCAAGGTATTTTACTCGTGATCAGCATCTTAATCCTCCCAAGGAGTAATCATAGCGTAGATTTATGCTT
Organism: Bemisia tabaci; assembly: GCF_001854935.1. Classification (NCBI taxonomy): domain Eukaryota; kingdom Metazoa; phylum Arthropoda; class Insecta; order Hemiptera; family Aleyrodidae; genus Bemisia; species Bemisia tabaci. The sequence goes on from NW_017566833.1 coordinate 545,862, forward strand.
TCCTGTCATGATGGCACCGAGTCCTGTGGGTCAATCACAGGGGTGCAAAAATTGATCGGCTGAGCGCAGACTGTTCGCGGAGCTAATGTGAAAGCTTTAAAAGGGTAACAAAATGAGAAGGTCAAAGGCAAAGGAAACTGTGTAACGCGCTCTTCTTATTGAAGAAAACAGGTAAACCCACTCATTTATGTGAAGGAAACAGTGACGCGCGCCAGTCTTCACTGTCAAGGAAACAGTGAAGGCAACCTCAAAAAATGTGAAGGGCAGAACTTTCTGCATCCCTGAGTCAATTATCAAAATTTTGTGTTCGTCTTTTTAAGGCGAGCTAGGATTTTATGTAACGTTTTCGTCGCTGAATTAATGACAAGCCAAAACCACCCTTGAAGTTGCTGCCAGCTTGTAGCGGATTTCACCTGACATACTAAGGCACAATCGCTGAAACAACTATCAAAGTTTGCCAATCACACCACTATATTTCACCATTGTCTTTCTTGTGGAGACAAAAAATCCAAAATTTCTACCTTTAGCCTACTGGTGTAAATTACCGTATAGTGGGATCATGTGAAGAGGATGTAAGAGAATCCATAGTGCTTTTCTCATTACTCTATTGTACCTAAAGTCCAGAATAAGAACAATGATTCAGTTACCTGACATTTTCACCCTAGTGTCAGTCTTACACAAAAATTCATGATCAAGCATCAAAATTTCCAGTCTTGTTTATGTTGTTAGTAGCTGAAGTTGGAAAATGCGTATCTTTGTTTGGGACATTGCTATTCTTTGCTAATGTTCTATTGTTTTCAGATTTAAATTAATCAAAGATTTTCTCTTAAATGTTTCATGAATGTTCTTTGATATTTAAGAGCTTCCAACCCGTCAACACTCAAAAATTCTTGTACTGAATCTTAGTTTGTCTGTTCTTTGTTTCCAGCATTTTCACCCGGTGGTAGAGGAGGACGAGGTGGTGGAGGAGGAGGAGGCCGCGGTGGTTTTGGAGGCGGCCGAGGAGGAGGTCGCGGTGGTTTTGGAGGCCGTGGTGGAGGCCGAGGAGGTGGATTCAAAAGCCCAGGCGGTAGGGGTGGAGGTCGTGGAGGTGGCCGTGGTGGTCGCGGCGGAGGAGGAGGAGGTAAAAATTCTTCATTACACTGTTCTAAATAGTGGCTGTCTTTGACTGCCATGAGCCTGTAGGTATTCATGATGGGCTTAAAAATCTTCAATTTCAACTTAGAAGTGATAAACCAATGTTTTCTGACTGAAACCTTAATTAAAATATTCCCCTCGTTGAGGGAAGTAAAGTTTACCTACTGGAATTAAATTGGAGACTCATCCTAACCTCAGTGAGTTCTATAACGAAAAAAATTTTTCTTTGTGCAGGATCTTTTTCTGAAAATTTTATAACTCAAATGTAGCGAAGAAGGAAGAAAAGCTTGTTGAGCAAAGGCCTTCTTGCTGAAGGGTGCATTTGAACTTAATGACCAACTTGACATACGTTGATTTTGGTTATTTCTGTGAAAAAGAAGTGCACTCTCTTGCTTGAATGTGAACAATAATTGCTTATTTCTCTCTCATGTGTCAATTTTGGAGATATTTAGTTTGCGTAATGCTTGAAATTTGATGAGAAAACTAGTCCTGAAGTGCTTAAATTTTAAACCTGTTTAGTGATTAGTCAAAGAGTTTCTCTATTCTGAAGTCCATCTTGCCGTAAATTGTCACACATTTACCCATAAATACTCTTGAAATAAAACTGATGAAAGAGGAATGAGGATGTCCTTTTCATCCAGTCCTCCATGATCAATTTTATTTTTACTCTGGTGTGTTTCAGGATTTAAGGGAGGTAAAACTGTTATCATCGAACCGCATAGACATCCAGGTGTCTTCATTGCTCGCGGGAAAGAAGATGCTCTAGTCACAAAGAATATGGTCCCTGGTGATGCTGTCTACGGTGAAAAAAGGATTTCAGTTGAGGTAGGCAGAATTCACAATTGATCAGCTCAGAGTCTCTTCTAATTTGGTAAATAATTATCATAATTTTAGGAGCTAATTTTGATTGTCGATATCTTTAATTAAGATCATGAATTGAATGGGCCTGTTGCAAACTTTTGCTAGAGCAAAACTAAGAGTTGTTTCCTACAGATAATGCCTCAAAAATCACGATGAGCGCATCGGCAAAGTTTGAAATGCACTCATAACTTCACAATCTGCGTAAGAAATTTGCGATTTTTTGAGCTTCCCGCTTTGAAAACGATACTACGGTACAGGTGAACATTTTGTTAGAGGAGTCGTTCCATTGGCGGCAATACTCATCATGGCCGACGCCAGTCCGCCAAAACACGTGTGATGGGACGAGATAACACCTGAACAGAATTAAACCAGATAACAATCGGCGTGTTTACGTTCATATTTTCCTCGCCCACCTTAATTGACCTTGAGTTCTCCTCAAATTACGCGAGGAACTGCGCAAGCGTCGGCCATGATGAATATTGCCGACGATGGAGCGACTCCTCTAACAAAATGTTCATCTGTGCAGTAGTATCGTTTTTGAAGCGGGAAGCTCAAAATAACGCCAATTTCTTACGCAGATTGTGAATTTATGAGTGCATTTCAGACTTTGCCGATGCGCTCATCGTGATTTTTGAGGCATTTTCTATGGGAAACAACTCTTCATTCTGCTCTAGCAAAAGTTTGCAACAGGCCCATCGATGATTTTCAAACTGTTGAAGTTTCTGGCAAACCGAACACTCTAACAAAAATCCTCCTCTGTAAGATAGGAGAGTCAGCTTGTCCGAGCAGTCGATGATGAGAAATAACTCTGGATACCTATTCTGTAAGAACCTGTCAATATTCCGGTGTAGGTGAAATGATGCGTTTTACTCATTTTATGTGACCGAAAATCGCTGTGAACTTAACCCAAATGTGGGAATTTTGTTATTTTTTATTAAATGTATGAACTTTTCTATTGTAGACATGAATCATGGCACCTTAGGTAAGTTTTATAAGCCAAAATGTCACAGAACGATATAAAGAAATCAATGATAAAATTTCTACGAATGTTCTTCTTATGTTTTGCAGGAAAATGGTGAAAAAATCGAATACAGAGTATGGAACCCTTTCAGATCGAAATTAGCTGCCGCCATTCTTGGTGGTGTGGACCAAATTCACATGCCTCCAGGAAGTAAGGTGCTATACTTGGGTGCTGCATCCGGCACAACTGTTTCCCACGTTTCAGATGTTGTTGGGCCAGTAAGTTTACACTTTGAATTATCAGGGAGAGAAGGGAATATAATTTGAGAACTGTCTTTCTAGTTCAACTAGAGAGAACAATTTGATGGCAGCTGAAAATTTTCTGTGACAAACTAGGATAAAATTGGTCATGAGAATCTTTAAGGATCGGAGATCCTCTTCTAGGGGATTCAAGGTACAATTTCAGTCACTTAACTATATTCTTCTTAATGGTGGATCTTGAACCAGAATGATGAAAAAATTAATTTATCAACAAGTAAATTCTATAATATCTTGTGTTGTACGCACATGTGCCAAAATAGTTGCTTTTTCTAGTCACTGAGTCTGCACAAATTGTCTGTAGGGAAACCACAGAGATCTTGACAGCTCTCTTTCCTTCCTACCTCATTTTTTTCTCTCTAATAATATTATGTATGTAATTTATTTTTGTTTTCTCTAAAAAAAATTAAAAAACATTCTCCAAAAAGGAAAAATCACACCAAATTCGAGCCATGATGATGATAAATTTAATCGGTTTTGGTTAGATGGACGGAGATCCAAAAACTCATGAGCCCTAGCGTCCTGCAAGATCAACGAAAGCCAGGGCTAATGAATTATTGGTCTAACGTCTATCTAACAGAATTTGATTCAATTATCCTTCAAGGAAGTGAAAATTGTCAGTAAATCTGTATTGTTGCAAACCGTGACTTTAAAACCGTGATCTTCTCAAAGCTCCAAAATCGATAAGTAATCTAAAGCTGCAATTTCCTCTAAATTCTCACTGTTTGGGTTAACAGTGCCAGTTTCCACAAGAGCCCATGTCAGAAGTTATGGTTATCGATCGGTTGGTTATCAGTTGACACTGAAGCTACAATCCATATATTAATTAAAATCAAATGGTTACCGGCACAGCAACATGCTGATTAAAAAAAATCCCAGCTTAATCTTGAAACCCCAAAATCGGGCCAAGCAAATGATTTCCTCTCTTCCATGTTGACTTACCATGAAACTGTCCTCTTTTTCTCAGGAAGGTTTAGTTTATGCTGTAGAGTTCTCTCATCGGTCCGGCCGAGATCTTTTAAATGTAGCCAAGAAAAGGACTAATATCATTCCAATCATCGAGGATGCTAGACACCCACACAAGTATCGTATGCTTGTTGGAATGGTGGACACAATTTTTGCTGATGTTGCTCAGCCAGATCAAGCTAGGATTGTAGCAATCAACGCCCACAGTTTCCTCAAGAATGGTGGCCATTTCGTCATCTCTATCAAGGTGAGTTCAAATTATTTGATACAGGAAAGTAAAGCAAGATATCTGAGAAAAGCCTCTATTATTGTGTCCCTGTGCATGTGTTCTTGCCAGGAAAAAATAATATGTCAAGTTGAAATGAAATTTGATTGCTGTGAACAACCATTGGAATCGTTTTGAAGTTACTACAATACCTCTGTTGAGTGCATCATACTCTCTTCACAATAAGCTTCATGGTAGACCCACGAAATGTAAGTGTCGAGGCGTCCTTCACGATAAATTCAGTAATCTATCCCTTAAAACTATGGAAAAGACTTGATCACTAGGGTGTTTGCTACAAACACCTCAATAATCAATACTTTATCTTAACATCAAACAAAAAAATCATTGGTAGATTTTTACGAAAGTCAAAATTTTTGTGTGGAATTGAAGAGATTTTATTTCAACTTAATATTTTTTCTCTATTTCTAGGCAAATTGCATTGACTCAACAGCACAACCCGAAGCTGTCTTTGCAGGAGAAGTGAAAAAGTTACAATCAGAAAAGATGAAACCCCAGGAACAGCTAACATTGGAACCTTACGAGCGAGATCATGCAGTAGTAGTCGGTATTTACAGGCCCCCACCGAAAAACAAGTAGTCTTTAAGTATTAGTGTATAGGAATCTTATTTTCTCAAAATATCAAGGGTATTTTATTTTTTTAAGTTTTGACTGTACCATGTTTAATGTTTATAAAAAAAAAAATTGTCACTAATTCAATAGTGACTTATCTCTGAACTGGATAATTACATAATTTGAAAGCTACCTTTACGGATAACCTCAATTAAAACTACCATCCAATGAAGGTCTTTGACACATGAAGTAAGCCCCAAGAACCTAAGAATCTACTAATCTCTTATTGAGGTAATTTTTGTATCAGAATTTAATAGGAAGTATTTCTATTTTCTGTCGAGATGACTTCAAGTATGAGTCAGATAGTGTTGGAAACTTTTGAAGACATGAAATATTTTTTATACATTTTCACTGTGTTAATCTCTTGGAATTTTTAATAAATGTATTCCATGAATTGAGTCTCTTCAGTTTCTTAATTCTTCCCTTTTTTCTATCCATGCAGTCTAATTGGACATTATCAAGACAATTGACCTATCAATCAACTAAGGGAGTTTTTAAAAACTTGTAGGTATCTTCTGAAACACTCCATTTGGATCTATGTTGTTCTCTAAAATTCCCATTGTGGATACATCTGTTTAGCTTGTACCATCTTGCTTTCCAACAAAAAACGCTGCCATACTTAATGAGTTCCAAAGAAATCCTACTCCCTACGATCAGGAATTGAGATTAAAAAAGAGAAAATGATCAGGAGGAAAAATATTTATTTTTCAAAAAGATAATCAGCTTCATGTACAGTGAGGAAGGGAGAAAAATGAAACGACAGACAAATAATTAAACATAAACAGCGATGTCAAGCTAACACAAGTAAAAAACAAGGGAGTTAAACATAATTATGTACTTGAAAAAAGGAAAAATGAACATAGTTCCTCTATTTGATTTAAATTAAACATAAAGGAACCGACCCACCTCTTCCTGAAACCAAATCATTTGATACATGGTACACGTGTACTCTGATAATGAAATTTTTACCATGAAATATGATCGAGGTGGGTTGAAGTGAGCTTGTTCTTTTCTTCGAACTCACTCTATCTGAGCCGCAAACATTGAAATGCTTTCATACAATGATTTTTTTGGATGCACAACTTTGAAACTCGTTGAGACAAGTTCAAAATTGTTGGATCTTCATGGAAAATCAAACCCAAGTCAAGGTTAAATGTCTTTTGACTCCGAAAGCAACATCCAGAAAATGGAAAGCAGGAAACCCTTTTTTGTCTATGACAGCTTTGGAGAGCTGAAGACAAGGATTTACTTAGATATCATCTTTGTCAAAAATAGTTTGTTTCAAGGGTAAAATACTCCATGTCTTCAGCTAGTCTTCGAAAATTATATCATTAAAAGGAAAATTATTAGATGACATCAATCAAAGTCGAGATTGATGATACAGAATCATGACACTTTATCGATCGCAAGGAGATACAATGAAAAATGAGAGTAATTTCCTGCTAAATCCTAGGAATAAAAATAAAGAAAGAAGACTTACTATCAGTCTGCTCCTTAAAACTAAGCCAAGCGTTGAGATAAATGGAAAATAATAAAAAACTAATAATGTGGATGAGGGGGGTGGAAATAGTTAAATTCGTCTAACAAAATAATCTAAATAAAACAGTCGAAAGATCAGACACTAAAATGGGAAGTTATCTCCCATTATTCTAATACTTAGTACTTACACAGAAATCGTGCCACAACAGTTGAGGACAGATTTCCAGTACTCAAATTTTTATGAGGATCATATAGATCACTAAACGCTTGATCTATGGCAGTTTTTAAATACTTATTTTAATTTGAGATCTTTTTAATCACTCAAGTTAAGTTACTAACAGATTCAAACGCAACCAATGAAGACATTCTTTAAGCTTTTTTGGAATTTAGAGGTTACAAGAGCCCTCTTTTACAAGTTGGAGAAATCATGCATTCAGTTTTTCCGTTTCATGACAAGTTTTAAGTCTTCAACTTGACGTCTCGAGTGATAGCTTCCTTGTAAACCATTGAGTCGAGTTCCCAAGGTTGAAGGTTATAAATGCTTAACTTGGGGGGATACAACCGAACTAAAAGCAATATAGACTCTGAAATGTTCAAGTTATCGATACTCTAAAATTAGTTTGCAATTATAAACATAATGACAACAGAATTTAAGTCCTATTTGTTTCCAAAACCAAATTCATGTGACTAAAGATTTTGAGCAACTGAAAAAAAAAAAAAAAAAACATAGTGATTGTGAGTTAAAGTTAGCATCCTCCTAGAATTAATTTGTTCATTTACAGCCAAGATTATGACAGGTTTATTCAGGTTAAAAATTTGTAATGCTGCTCGACTCAAATTAAACAAAGTCATTCTTGTGACCCACACATTGTACATTACACCAACATTCTTTAATGTTCTTTTCCACTCACATATTAAAAGCCAGCTACATTTGCCATAACGAACAATGCACAAGCTGGATATCATGTCCTAAATGAGCCAAAACTTCAAGCAAAGGACTCTTGCGGGCTGGATTCAATTACGTATGCACTCGGTAAACTCCTACAAATTTTTTACTGTCTGGGCATTAAAATCCCCATTTCGAAATTTTGGCTCACATGAAGGTATCAAGTCGCAAGTTAAAAATTTGGTCGTTTAAGTGCCCTTAAAAATAAGAAGGCAAACCACAACCACACAAATAAATTAAGATTTGAATATTAGGGAATTAAAGATGGCTAACACTTATTAATTGCCATGTTTGAGTATTTTTTCAGAGCTTTAAAAAAGAGGTGAGTAAAGGAACAAACCGCAAGATAAAATCTTAAATCAAAATTTGATCGAGGAAGACCTAATGGTGGATAAATAGGAATGTATGTTAGAACTTGCTGATTAGTAAAACTGCAGCAGAACTGCTTGGATTATAATGTTGTAATGAAATAGGTTGAACATTATAAAATAAAATGTTTAAGTATCAGTGGGCAAAAGCTAAGAATAATGAATGAAGAAGGATGACTGAGTTTGATTCAGCTTCAACGATAAATTGTTGGTAAAATTGAAGAGAAAATAAATCAATTATGCTGAACAAAATGTTGCAAAAATAGTAAGTAAAATAGGAGCAAAAGATTTCAAATTTCTAGAGAATCATAAATATGTGACACAAAAGAAACGGAATACCACCATCTGCAGTTGAATCATCATTCCACAAGACTTGAAATTTTGTTAATTTTCTCGTGCACTGCAGATTCGTTTCACACAATTTAAATCAGTCATGTTCACCTGAACCGCAATACTTTTCCCTTAACCGTAGGTTGAGCTGAAATCTTCAATTCCATGCTAAAGTTCCGAAACGTACAGAGAAAATAACCAACCTTCATTTAAATGGTCACGGAAAACCACAAAGCACTCTAAGAAACGATCAGTGGATAGTTATAAATGTCTACCTCTAAACCAAATAAAAGGAAGATTACAACAAAGTATTCATATATACAGATGCTACAAGCGCTCTCCTTTGAAGCGAGTCGCAAAAAATGAATTTAGCTTCTGCTTCGAAGTCGAGAAACAGATTGCCAGTAATTGCTACTGCCATGATACAGAGCTCTCATTTTAGGAATGTCAATTTCATAATTTTCTTAGACATTTTGTTTCCAAAAGTACTTTGACTGGAAAACGGAGAAAGAAAAAAAATACGGTGTTTCCTCCAAAAAAAACACTGAAAAGTTGTCTGCATAGAAAAAAAATCAATCTCTATGCTACTTTGAATTTCATTAGTCTCAGATTGATGAAACGAATGGCATTAGAAGTATTGACACTTTTTCAAAACACATTTGCTGGTCCTGTATTTTGGCACTTTTTTTCCTCTCGTGACAAAATGAAAGCTAAAGAGAAACCCTCTAATTTCAAACGTCACTTGCTAGCAAAGTGGACTGCAGTTACAATGGTGACATCCTATAGCAAGTACATACAATTTACTTGTGTGCTGAAATTCTGAGGGAGATCATTTTTCTTAAACAGCGAGACATAATTCATTAACAAGTTACTGTTTTTAGCATTTGGTGCTGTCTGTTAGCTGGTTAAAAAGGATCAATAAAAAAAATTCCAAACGAGAACCCTGTCACTTGGCGATCTACCCGATTCATTAAATACGTAAAAATAAAATGTTATCTGATATCTTTTCAGAAGCGGTTCGCTGGGTCTTCATTACCAAAAACCCGCATGCGAAGGAGGCCACAAATCTTGACAGTACTGTCACGCTTAGTTCATCACTAGAACAGATACACTGAAAGAAGTAGAGACTTATACAAAGCTTTGGATAGTTTAATCAAATGTGATTATTTGGCTGGCGGCGCGGTGACTGGAACAGGACCTGGGTAGTAATACGGCGGAGGTCGCTCGTACTCTGTCCCCATTGGGGGTGGAGTTGTGTAGTGCGGTAATGCACTGTTTGGGAAGTCCCAATGTCTGAAAAAAACATCAAAATGATCAGTATAAATTAAATGTGAACGAAGAGCGTTTGCGCTTCTACCTATTGAGTATTGACATTTTTACATAAGATGCGGGATCCTTTGGTGAATTCTAAATTTACCTTATTATATTTCTGCCTTCTTCAATTGCTCAAAAATACATTTTAGTGAATCTTGAGTGAAAAAGACATGCATTTAAATATTTCAAATCAAACCATAGTAATGACGGTAAACAAATTTTGACAGGTTGAAGAAGAGCCAAAGAAAATGTCTTCAATAAATAACAAAAATTGTTTGCCTCTTATGATATACAATACTAGAGAAGATTTGCAATGTCACAATTTGGTATAACTTAGACAGAGCGCACTTCAGTTAGGCAGATTGTGGTCGAAGCTGTTCATTTAGAAAGTGACAAAAACTTTCAAAAGCATTCTCATGAATTTCTAAAATACTACAAGTCAATTTCTGTGGAGCTACAGATTTTGATTTGCATTGTGCAAAGGGAATTAAGACATACTTTGGAGCCATATCTCCAGCGAAACGACTATCCGGCGCTGAGTTGGTAGCTACAGGGGAGGCTGATGTATTGGACGTGCTTGTGCGATTGTCTGCCCTGGAGCCACGGCCCAAATGCGCAGAGTAGTCAGCGGCTGCACCATTGTCATATGTTTCATGATTGCTTCTTTTAGTCTTCTTTTTCTTCTTCTCACGCACGCTGTAAAATTATGAAAATGTGATGAAAGTGAGGATTGTTATGGACAGCCAAGTTTCCCATTCCCTTGAACTGTTGTGTAACAACAGAGTTTCTTCTCTTTTTTTCCCCTCTTTAAAGTAGGAAGTCGACTCAGTGGGTCAATAGATACACTTAAGGCCTAGAGACATAGTTAGCGTAATACAAAAACGCATCATATTCGATGAAAGATAAATGTTTTCATCTTATTCAACTCATTGGAGGGTCTTGCCTGAAGCCGTTGAGTTCCAATAATTGAAAATTTCCGACTGACCAATAAAAATGAATGATAAATTGAATTTAATTATTTTTTGTGATAGGCATTTTCTGCCAAAAGAGATCACTAAAAGGATAAAAACCACATAACTTATGGTCAAATGTTTGATGCTAAATTAAAAGAATAATACTTACTGGGCAAGGGGAATGTTTTCTCTATGATCACTGTATGCATCATACAAGTATTCTCTGCAACAAAAAGAAAATTAAAATAGTAACTTGCTAAAGGTTTGACTGATCAAAATCTGCTAGGGTTTTCTTGCAGACAAATTCATTTTCTTTTGTGTGGCTAGTTACAGATCAAAGCTTGGTTCACACACTTCAATGGCCATATCAACATTATTGTTCGTTTTGAATTCAAAGCAGAGCATGAAAAAATAAACGCCAGGCCTGCACGCCTGGCATGGCTGTTAAAACGAATGCACAGCTCACAAGAACGGCCGTATTTTTTCTAACCACTCAACTGATGATGACCATGTTAAATGCTTACAAAAGGTTACCAGTACAAGGAAGAAGAAAATTTTAATACTTACGCTTCAACCAAAGGTCCTGGATACGGGTCAGACTTCTGATACAGAGAGGCCAAGATCACACTCAAAATTATTGCAGGGATGAACAGAAGCAAAATGGAGCCGGAGGACACCCAAAACCCATTCTGCACAGAGCAAAATATACATGTCAGAATAAGTGATAGATAACAAGGGTAGGAATTTTTTTAAGCCTCCTACGGATAAAAGAGGGTGGTGAGACTGTGAAAGATCCGAGCAGAAGAACCATTGACAATTGAAGTTAGATTTAAAAATGAAATATAAAAATGTTAAAAAGTGTGAACAATCAGAAAACTTTTTGTTGAATTTCTTACTTAATATGTTTGCAAAAGGTAGTGACAAAAAATAATTATGAAAAAAAAGTTGGTATCATTGCCAAATTATCAAAATCACTCACAGTGATGTAAAACATAAATAGCGATTGATACAACATACAAGACTAGACAAAAATTGGAATGGCAATAAGTGTGATCGAAAGCTCCTCCTTCTTATTTGCACAAAAAAAGCACGATTCCACTTTCAAGCTCTTGCAGAGTACTTATATGGGAGTCTTCTCTTAAAAACAAATGGTTGAAACGAAGTGAAATCATCAATGACATCGCAGTGAATGAGGAATAATCATTTAGTAATTAGTACATATAGTACTCTTCCCCTTTCCTCTAGAATATCTTGGATCATTTCTCTTCATTCACGAGTCGACAAAGAGCGATGGTAGGTGGATTTTTGAATTTTATACTCCTATGTACAAGGAAGAAGAGTCAGATACAGAAATTGAAAAAAAGCCAATACTCACGAATGGAAGAAGCATTTTGTTGCATCCGGAGACAATTGTTGCATTGTAGACTTGTGACAAAGGCCAGCAGTGTCCTATTTCCTTCGTCGTCAAAGTGACAACTCTCTCTAAATACTGATTAATATGCCGTGTGAATTCCTCCCCAAAGTCTTTGGCCAGCTGAAAAAGATCAAAATATTGTATTATCAGAAATGTAGACCATCTCATTCATCCTTCATTCTGACAACTGTCTAAATACGCAATATAATAGCTCCTGGCTGTAGTTTTTTGTTGCTTTCTGACAGAGTGTATTTTGTGTGCAATGATGTGATGTGATGTTATTCAGCAGTATTCAAAGTTACTGATTTTAACGAAATTGAATACTTCAGCTGAGAACAGGTGGCAAAAATAAATGATAAGGGAAAGAGTTAAAATCAGACTGAAATACCTTTTGAACTATGGATGGTCCTTCGTTATCCAGGAATGTCTGTGCGTCTTCTACATCCAGCATGAGGTGTTCGATGGCGTCCTTGAGGGAGGTGTGATTGAACTTCAGGTGGACGCTGAGCTGATGAGCCGTCGCTTCCAATTGTTTTGACAGCTGCAGCATGCTGGCTACATGCTGGCTTTGATGCAAGTGCAGGTACATAACCTGATTTCGCAGAAAACGCTTCACTTCAGCATGCGAGTCTGGCAGCTTTGTTGATGTCTCATTCAGCGCTCCTGCTAATTGCATCAAGTCAATCGAAGTGATTTTTTCTCCAAGCTGCAGGCAAAAAACAGACAAACAAATTACAGGAATCTAGAAGGAGCTTGAAGAAGCAATTTTGAAGAGTAATAGCCTTCAGGAAACTCCAAAGTTCATACCTCTTTTTAGCCATATAATTATTGAACAATTATTCGTAAATAATTTATGGGAATCTACTAAGTATGCTGATTGTTGGAAAACGAGACCTAATGACCAAAACGATACTGGTTAAAATTTTAGGAGCATCTGGCAATAACTGATTTGTAGGAAAATGAAATGTAAAGTTCACAGAAAATTTGAGCTTTTGCCAGAAAATGTTTTGAAGAGTCCTAAAACATAAATTGCAGGCTTCATTCATTTTTAGGCCTAGGCAGAGAGTAAAGTTAAAATTATAAATCTCTTTCTCAAAACTGGCTGCGGATTTTATAGAGTCTGTTAAGTAAACCTTGTAAATTCTATACGAGTTCAGCTCAAGTCTTTGGAAAATTTCTTTGTTAAATTATTCAAGAATTACACACAGAAAATTACACTAATAAAGAAAAATCCCTACTTCAGTATTCAGTAGTTCACAATCATTCTCAAAATAATTTATAAATTACATGCTTCGGATCTATTTTTGTCTCTGAAAGAAGTGAATATTACAAGCAGCAAAACTTACAACATGTGTGTATGCAGGGAAATCAATGTTCGACAATGGTGAATGCGCCAGGTGGAAAAGTTGCGTCTTAGCCTCCTCTGTGAGGATGTTAATTTTGTTGTTCAGTCTGATCTGGGTAGTCAGATCTTGAATTTTCCGCATGATTTCAAACTTTTCAGCATAGTGTCGAACTTGTTCCATGTCTACCAGTCCCTCCAAATCCAGCACTTGGTAAATACTTTCATTGCGGTGGCAACTTCTACAAAAAAAAAAAAAAACCATTTATTACACTGACTTGGTGATGAGATATGATGACTGTCCACACAAGGGTAAGTGAAACAAAGTTATACTCTTCCCCTATTCAAGCACTTGAAATCACGCAATTCTTGAAAAGCACTTGACAATATGCTCAATTGGACGGAGTTAAACAGAAAGGAACCAAGCCACATCGGGATCGAACCGAGAAAAAGAGGTTTAAAGTTTGGCTCCTGCATAAGACTCAATGTAAAAGATAAACTTCAAGTTAAATTTCTGCAAAATTTGCTCCAACAAAAACTTTGAATTTTTGGCGATAGATAGTAGAGCAGTGGTTGAATTCAAAACCACTCATAACTCAATTTTTTCCAAAATGTGGGTTGGTTCCTTTCTGCTTAACTCGGTCCAATTATATTTGTTCAGTTTCAGCTTTAGCAGGGAGTTATAAAGAAAATGCCGATTTTGCAATATCCCACTTCTGTTAGTCCAGTCTCCTCTGGCAGAGGGCCATTGAACTGATGAGACTTACTTTTAAAACTGACATTTTGTTTGCCTTGATACAGAAGACTGGCTAAATTAATTAATAACTTATCTATTGCAGAAAAAGTTGTTTTTGACTTCCTTCATCTTGATATGTATTATCCTGTTCATGATATGCCTTTACTTAAAGTATGAGACAAGGCATATCAGATTATTTATTTATTTACCAACAAGAATAACCTAATTCCAGTATTACATGCTTTTCTCTGTTAGAAAGAATGCAAAACCAATAATATGTCCATCGCTTTTGAATGGAGAGAGAGGGCACTTTGACGGTGTAAGTCAGCAATCGCGTAACTCGTTTGCGGTGTTGAAAATCTTTGCCTCTATGTTTTTTTTTAAAGGAGAACAAATTGACATCATTCCTTGAAGTTTTTGCAGGATTTTCTTCACACAGAGAAGAAAAATCACGGCAGATTTAAAGATTTGCCGTTGAGTAGTTTTCCGTGTAAAAAATAAAGTATGACAGGAAGTCTGCGACGTCGCAAACCGAGTTATGTGATTGCCGTATTTGCACCGTCGACTTGTCACTGCTAGTCCTGTCTTAAGATTTAATTTTCCCAGGTTTTTCTTTTTCATCGATAATGGCAGAGGAGACAGACTTGAGCGTTCTGAGCTATTTTTTTTTTCTTTTGAATTATTTGCAGCATCATCTCCAAATTTTCATGTAATTTGTGTTTCTGCATTCATTCAGGCTGTGCAGGTTTTTATAACTCCATAATACAGTCATTTCATATAAAAAATGGTCTCCAGAAATAAGCCATATTTTCAATATATTAGAAATAAGTTTCACCCTGTCTGCTGACCGATTAGAGTTCTGTTGGGATTATTTCATTTAATGGTGTAAGCCATTTTTTCATTCAGAAAGAAATGACAAACATGCATCCTGGATGATGAAATAATCGTAGTATTAGATACAGAACATGAATTTTTGATGAAGGTAAAGAGACTGTACCTACACAGTTTGTACACTTCAAGAAACTTGTCTTAAAATATTGAACATAAATTAATGTCATTTGAGCAATGACCATGCATACCGAATTACAGTGCTGATGTTTAAGTGCGGTGTCAACTCATCAGGCCTGCGTGGGTAGATGTCTTTGACGTTGAGGATTCTATCAAACAAAGCAAAGATCCTTGAGTTGTCTGGAGCATGAAGGGGCTCGCAGACAGTTTTTTGAACCGTGATTCCGGTCATGAAATGGGCGAGGGTGATGGCCATTAAAACTGCTGATGAGAGGAACATGAGCCAGACGCCCAGCATGAGGCAGCGTGCGCCGGAGCCTTTGTTACAACAATCGTCCTGGTAGCCTCCATCAGGGCGGGCTCCGCAGAAACCACAGAACAATCCCATCGTAAGACTCATCAGAACCATCAGTAAAGCGACGCTCACACCAAGACCCAAGTAATACCTGCCACAAAAACAGATTCAATGTTCTTTTACAGGAAAAAATATGTGATGAGTAAACCCAAAAAGCAAAAAGATTTTAACTGAGATCTAGATGAGAAGAACCGGCAAGAATTTTCAAAAAGAGCAAATTATCTGTGCCAATGAGAACATTGCATTGATTTGCCACAAAAATCAAAGCCCTCAAATAATTTGTGATATTGAAAAAATAAAGTCAAAGCTCATTTTTAATGCAGAATGTTGCGGCAGGAAAAAACCTACACCTTCTGTTTCTCTAATACTACGATTTAATTTGATTTTTCAAATACTTCTCCTCGAAACCATATTTTTCAAACAAGCAATTTTAAACGATGAAACTCTTTTTGAATTCATAATTTCGGAAATGTTTTGTGTCAATCTATTGGAAAAAATTTCCCTGTAAAATAGTGCTGATATTTTGACTTTGAGTTTTTCAATACCAAGAAGATCCTTTTCCCATGGACGCTAACATATCGAGAGGATTCTTTGAAACACTTACATATTCTTAAACTGAACATGATTTCTTGAGCTTTTGTGAGAGGGTCATTCATTTTTTGAGCCTGGAGCTATCTTCAATAGCTAAACTAATCAGTAAATAAATAATCTCAAATACCGGAGGAAACCAAACTGGATCGCAGTAACTTTTTATATATGAACAGCATACACAGAACAGCAGGGAGAAAATCACTTAGCAACTAAAAACTATACAGTGTTGTAAAGTTTTTACAGAGCCTATTTATTAGAAACAGAAGCCTTGTATTACAGATCTCCAACAATCAATATTCTCAAAGATTTTTTGAAATTTTACGATACAGTTCAATGTAGCTTTTCGAAATCAAGATACAAGATTTTTAAGAATTTTTCTGAGTTCGAAACCAGGATAACAGGTTTCTCAAAGTAGACTAGAATTGCTGATGGTGATTGACTTACTTGTACTCTCCATATTCAGTGATGTAAAACTCTCCTTTGTTCACGTGTTGAGGAGTATGAGTGTGTATCTCAGTTCGAAATCGGTCTAACAGCTGCGTTATTTTGTCTGCTGCCCTTTTGATTGCATCTCCTATTGCCAAAAAAAAAAGAAATTTAAGTAATAAATCAAATTTTGATCACAAAATCCATTTTACCAATTGAATTCCAACATCCTGAGTAATATGTCAGGGAAAGAAAAGAGAGGCAATAGCAGTATTCATGTGGCGCAAACTAAGCAGTATTAAATGGGAAATTCAAAATTTTCAGAATTAGTTCTCGAAATATACACATGAAAGATATACATTACTGGTATTGCATTTCTCCCAAAATACTTATATTTTTACCTCAGCCATAAAAGCACATATTTGCATGGGAAAACTAATGGCACAAAGGCTGTTTTAAAAATAAAGCCGCAAACAGAGGCTCCTGCTTTTAGAGTGCATTCAAATGGATAGACATGTTACTTCCTTCTTACCAATGAGAGAGCGATCAAGGAAAGTGAGGTTAAGCCTGCAATAATTTTGGTAAGAATCTTGACATCTGGTAAGAACACATTCCGATTTTTGCAAAGTAAATGTTCTGACAACGATGGAGCATGGTGCAAAAATTTGAGTTCAGCCCATAAACAGTCAGTGACATTCAAACACGGTAGAAATGTTACACCCTGACCCTCAACGTTTTGATTGTTACACAAAATAAAATTCAAAATACGACCACCATATGAGAATACAAATAAACGAGCGCAAAGTTTACGCCAGTTTATAGAAACTTCAAGCCATGTTCTTTCACTGTTCTTGCAGAGTCAAGTTACTATAATTCAATTAAAAATTGATTTGATGAGGAGAGGATGATGATAAGGCAATTAGTCATAACTATCAAGGGCCTGGTGATGATAATCGATTCTACTGACTGTTTCTTGAAAACCTTACCTGCTCTTCGAATATTGTCGGAGATTTGGGGTATCGTGCTTTGGACTTCATTCTGAATGGAAACCTGTATTTTTTCAAACTCTCTTTTTCCTTTTAGGACTTCATGTTCGATGTCATCCTTCATCAGCTCTGAAACGTTTTGTAGACTGGCAGTTACATCCGGAAGCTAAAACAAACGCCAAACAAACATTCATTAGATAAGACAAACGGAAACTCTAATAATTTAAGAAAGGCATACACAACCGAACTTTTCCTTGAATATTTATCGAGAGTCAAATTCTGTCGGTTATCTTCTGTGGATTGCAGATTACTTAAGCTGCCTGTACAATCTTGAGTGAGATCTCTGATTAACTGATTCTGCTAATTTTTAGGTTATACCTATTTCATTTGTAAGTTGCTTGTGCTGGCAAAATTTGAAATTGGAACATAGTGTTGGCTGAAAGTAAAATAAATCTACCAATTTCGACACATTGAGAACTTTCCAAAAAGTAAAGTTGAGAACATACAACAACTTTACGACATTTCCATAGACATTATTTTGCAATTCTTTAGAATCAGATGTTTAAGTGTATTTTGATGATGAAACTGCAAGAATGCTGATCTTAATTGCTATCTCTCAAAACTCTGCTCCCAGTCCGTTTCATCAAAAGGGAACAAACAAACGCTGTAGTTTGACAGTTTCAGAGAATATTCTTCATACGAGGGGCTAAGAGGACAAGCACATAAGTGTAGTTTTTACTATTTCGAGAAAAATGTGTTTGAAGTTCCTAAGTTACTTGGATCCTTATGACAGAGAGAAAGTTCAAACTGACTTTTAGATGCTTAAAAATTGGAATTTGGGAGCGAATTTTTCACAGAATATGCAATAAGATTAGTTTTACTTGACATCATTGATAACTCAATTTTTTCAAAAACTACACTTATGTGCCTTGTCCTCCAAGCCTCTCATATGATATGAAAATCCGCGGAAGTTTCCAAGACAAGAAATAATGTTGACTATTTTTTCATTTTAAAAATAAAATATGACAGGAAGTCTGAAATTTCGCAATTTAAGATGTGCGTTTCTGCAATTTCACCTTTGATATGTGACAGTTCTTGTTAAAAGGGACTTTAGTCAACGAAGACCGACTTTGTGGTAGGGCAAATTTTGTCCAAGTAGAACGTATTCTTAGTTTGTTTGACAACAGGCCTGCGTACTGTTCCATCACAATCAGGAACTTTTGCAGGAAAATGCAAGATCAGAATCTCAAATGGCTTTTCCCCGGAACTTCATTTTTTGAACATCAAACTTAAAAATAACTCCTATTTGGTTTGTCATTTTTAAGCATTTTTGAGTCTACATGTTTGTAGAAAACTCCTCCAAGCTCCATTATGGACAACTCAAATTTGACTTTATTGGGACTCAGGTCTCTTTTCCCATAGATCATTACTCACGTTGTTTATCTCCGTCTTACTATTATAATAGCATTACAGCTTTTTTTTAACTACCATTTTACAAAAAAAAATGTTTTAACAGAACCAGATTGGTAGTAACGCTAGTGCAGATAGGTTAATTTGGTGAGGATATTTAAATTATACTTATTCTAATTCTACGATTATTCTGTGATGAACAACAATTAAATGCATAAATAAAATAGAACAACAAAACTACAGCAACTTAATGAGTTAAACAAATCTCAACGGCGCAATCTATCAAGCTATGTGAGTGTTATCTGCATATGTTATTTGGTACAGGCCTTTCAGGAGGGATTTTAGAAAAGAAAAAGCAGGAGATGCTTTTGAAATACCCTTCATAGCTGCAAACTAATTTTTGATTATTGAAAGGTCATCTCCCCTCTAAATTCATAATGAAATTTGACATTTCAATGGGTGTTAAGCCTAACTTTTGATAAAGTTGGAGAGGTAATGTTATTTTTGCTCTTCTTGCACTAAGGGATACAGTGATACTATTCATTTTAAATTCAGTTTCTGTAAACTATAGGTTAAACACGTATATAAACAGTTTTGAAATGATCCTGCAAATATATTGAAGGATTATCATCATAATCCAAATGATAATGGACATTATCCCATTTGTTGTTTTCAATGAAGTCTGCCTCAATGACATAGTCCATCTAACTTTTATTTTTAGTATTATATAAAGGTCATTGGACTAAAGAAAAAGCAAGAATTAAATTGAGTTTGCCTGAACAATACACGTTGAAAGTATTAAGTGTTTTTCATTCCACTGTTAACCAGTTTTTTTACCACTAGCCGATTGCTCCTATTTTTGTACCCGCATAAAAAAGAGGGAGTAAAACATAAGAGCTAACTTTGATCAAGCACTGAGTCAAGGATGCAGAATATGCCCACTCTTGTGATCCTAGGATTGTGGCAAACATGAAGCTAATCATGATTTGTTAAGAAAGAGGTTTAATATTTTCAAAAGGGAGGATAATTGCTTATTTTACTGTACGGGTAGGCATTTTGTTATTAGATTAGACATTTGATCATGAGGCAAAAACCAGAACCGGATTGCCGCTAGTGGTCGGCGGTTTGGAATAAAAAAAACAATAAACAAGAAATTTTTAGACTTCGTTTTGGCGGTTTGCTTATGCGCTGCTGCAAAAATCCAGTGCTTTGTTACATGAAAAGCAACATTTTATGTTCTCAAGACAATAAAAATACAGTGAAAAAAATTGCAAGTTTTGAAGTAAAAACTGAGAAAAATAATAATGACAAAAGATCAAACTGTCAACTACTAAAAATGCTTGCAAGAATTAAAGTAGTAGCTCATTCAACGAAAATAAGTTAAGATTCACGACTGAACATTCAAGCAAATTCTAATCGAAAAGAATACCTTTGGCAAATATTTATCCAAAAGCTAGAATGAAACAAAAACAAGTTTAGAAAATTAGAAACACATTAATGTAAAAAAGTATGAGAAATTACAAACTGAACTTTTGACGAGAGACTATACTGAAAATGCAATAAAGATTGAATTCATCTGAAACAGTTTGAACTCTTGAAAATCTGACACATTTTCATTACATAAAATTCAATTGCCAAAATTCATACATAAATAAATATAAGAAAAAAGGAAGATATCTCAATAGAAGCTGCCAGAGAACCATTCTTTGCCATTTCAGATGCTTAAGAGAGAGTAATAATTCAAGTTGTCTACAAAATTTTAAATTGGTAACAAACATTTCCTTGACTTTTCCAGGTTTTTTCTGATTAAAATTTTGAAAATTCCCTAATTTTTCTGATAGCCGATTCACTTACATAGAGCTAAAAATTGAGGATGTTTGGTATAAATATCACTGCAAATGACAGAAACAAGTTATCCTTTTTTTCTTCAGGTATTAATAATTCAATTGACTAAAATTGCAATTCTTCATTGAAAACTATCCCTCTGTTCATTTTCAAAGTGTAAATTACATCATGGAACCCTGGTCCTGTTTAATTAGGTGGGCAGTACTGACTTTTTTCAGGTTTTCACATTTCCAGTCTTTTATCTGAAATTCCCTGACTTTTCCCTGATTTCCCTGACCATATGAAATTCCTTAACAATCTCCGTTTTCTAGACGTTCAGACACCCTGTATTTAATCTATAACAAGTTTACTGCCAAGCCATTCATAGTGACCATTTTTCTCTGGCTACCCCAGGCCAAAACCATCATGGATCTGAGTAACCCATGTTATGTGCAACAGGTTTTCATCATGCTGCTGTACAATAGAGGCACTGTTAGCATCCATGGAACTCATTTTTGAGTACTAGTTGGACTGCGTTTGACAGAAAGGAACCAAGCCACATCAACTATTGCCAAATTTAATTGGGCAATTTAATTTCATACATGAACGTGGTTGTGCGGATTTGTGTGCAAATTTCAGTGAATTTTTTTCTTAGTGCGAGGCAAATTCCTTAAAATTTTCAAAGGAATCCGTACAAACGTTCTCATGTAAAAAATTAAATTGCCCAGTTAAATTTGGCAATAGCTGATGTGGCTTGGTTCCTTTCTGTTAAACGTGGTCCAGTTAGCACAAGTTTGTGACTGATGGGTGGCGACAGCGCCGGAACGATTAATTGTTGTAACCTTAGATTGAGGACTTCACATTTACATAATACTGCTTTACAAATCTGTCATAAGTATACTTGAAAGATAATTATGGAACTATTAGTCACTGAAATCACTCCTCTTTCTCTATCACTGTCTGTATGCACAATCATGAGGAGAAAAGATAAAGCTGAAAAATTACCTGAGTGAAATTGGCCTCCAAGGTCAGGTCATGTAAGTCATGATACTTCTTTAAAAACTCACGGCAGACTCTTTCCGATTTGCATTGTTGGAGCTTCTCAATAATGTTTGACCTGGTTTCCTTCAGAGCTGTGTACCATAAATACTGATACATATTAGAAACAATTCGAGTACTCTGATAAAGTGACATAAACTTTTTTATTTTTTTATTTAGCAAGCTGTTTATTGTGTACAATCATACATAAAGAAACTGTAAGACATAGTAAAAATTACGATAAAGTGACATAGAACACCAACATTTTTCAACATTTCAGAGTTTCCATCACATTTTGCTTTTTGCAAGATAACTTATCATTGATACACATAAAAGCAATTGGCCGATTTCTCCACCAAGTTTAAATAAAAAAAAATGTAGGAGGCATAGCCAACAATCCTTTGTCAAAACTTCTATGCAGCTGTACACTGAGCAACAACAAAATTCGAGATAATAAGCTGATCATAGAGTTAGTTGGCCCTATATAGGCACAAAAATAATGATTTTTCAATTTTTTATTAATCGCCCACCTGCAGATGGGAAAAGCTACTGAGGAGATCAAATTAAAATTTTAAAGCTTGGTTACACCAAGTTTAAATTAAACTTTTAAGACCAATCCTTTCACCAAGATCAGCCTTTAACCACATTCCATCTTGAGAATAAGGGAAGTATAATTATGATGGTCAATTAAGTATAGAATTTTCATGATGCTTTACTGTAAAACAAAAATAAAGCATTAGAAAAAAAAACAAAGAGGCAAGAAGGCAATTTACCTTGATCAAGTTGAAGCGCATTGTCCTGCAAGGCTTTCGTTAAATTATCGATTTCCCTCAGATCATTCTTTATGATGCCCAAGCCAGAGACAATGTTGGTTAAATTTACGAGCACACTAGCTTTTGACACCTTTCCAAGTTTGTCTTTCACTATTTGTCCGCTCGCTGAAAAAAATAAAAAAAAATTTTGAAGTCTGACACAAATATGTATAGCCTTACATAAACATTAGTCTTACAAATACGGTCTAAATATAGTCTTTACAATATAGCCAATGTAACTTACCACCAATCACCTAATTTTTTCTCAAACTCACATTATGAATCCCTTAAAATGCTGTTTAAATTTCCTCTCAGATCAAGAGTCTGCATTCAAAATCACCCATTATCCCTCCTAATTGTTCATTTGGCTGAGAAATGAGAAAAAAAAAACTATAGTAGCGAGGGATGATAACAAAATGAAGACTTAAGTACGAGTAAGAATTTCCTAAGCCCTTTTACCAATTTACTTCACAGAAAAAAATAGAGATAGAGATTTTAGACATTTGAATAATCTGCACCTCAGGGTGGGTAAAAACAATCTTTTTTTGTGTTTTAACCGAAATGAAGCATCAATAATGAGCCATGAACAGGCATGATAGTAAATAGGCTCCTCACTCATAAAATTTCAAATCTCTGTGCCAACTCTGACATAAATTCCCAGGCACTTCAGATTAAATCACGATGCTCATTTTTTGGAAAATTTGAAAAAAATCCACAAGGAGCTTGAGAAGTTGCAGAATTTTGGGTGGTACATATTTCAACAAGTTACTTATACAAAAAAAGGAATACGTTGAGAATAATGATTTTTTGCCCTTAAAACAGCTCTTCATGCCACCTAATGGAATTTTTTTTGGATATGGATGAGTTATGTTGATATGATGCTCCATTCCTCATTAAATCAATAAGTTGCTTCCGCAAGGCCAAACAAGTTCATCAGTTTTGGCGTATTTTGAATATTTTGCCACAAATCACAAATTAAGATGGCGCAGAGGTCATGCTTCCAGCCGCAAAACTGCCATGGAGTTGTCATTAATGTCTTATTGTGGCAGCACTTCCAGCAGTTCGGCTCAGTAGTGTGCCTGTAACAGCAATGCTGCCTGACCTTTGTGCAATTTATATTTGTGATTTGTTGCTAAACATTTTCAGATATATTAAACCTAATAAAATTTTTGCCCTTGACACCACAACTTGTAGACTTCATGAGGAATCATGAGGAATCATGAGGGTGTAATTTGTGTAAAATTTGTCAAATTCTTCCCACAACAAGGCAACAATGGTTGTTATCAACATATTCCTGCTTCTGAACGTCAAAACAATTGGAATTTTGGGTCAAAGGGTCATAAGTAACTCTTTGAATTATTTGTTGATCAACTTTTACAGAAATTGCTTACTTTGATTTTTACTGCTTTAAAATTCCAAAACTTTAAATTGGTGAAAGAGTGGGCTGAAATTTTATACACATGTATTTTATTGCATTTGATGCATGATGATATTACAGTCAAGACAAGAAAAAAAATATTTCAAACCACTCTTCTGGGCTTCTCTTTATCTTAAACTGTATAAAATTCGAAAAAAAGTGAAAGTAAGAGGAAGAAAATATTTAAAGGGCAAACTTTGGCAAAAGTTAACAAATTGAGACCACTAACCCTGCAAAATATTATTCAAGGTATGGTCCAGCTCATTGAAATTCACTATAAGCAAATTGTTGATTTCCTGCAAGCAAAAAAACACAACTTGAATTAATTATTGGGCAAAACGAGCAAGGTGTCATCAACTTTGATAGCGGGTATATTCTCATCAGGCAAAACGCGTCATTTATCTAGAACCGAAGAGTAGAAACGTTTAGCCACAACTGACAACACTTCTGATATTTCAATGGAGATGTTGCATGTGTGAGGGATTTGCGATTTGACAATTGATTCGTATGTAAAAGTTTAAGTTTATGCAAAAAGTTAAGGGAAATTCTCTCTTAGAAGATAGGATTCCTTTTCACAAAAACAATCACACATTTAGATCTACTATTGATCTTCAATTTTAATTCTGGTTTGCAGTTTTGTTTGATCCCACTCCTTTTTCTAGTCGTGGTTTTTGTGTTACATATTTAGTAAATTTGATATTGCTGCTTTTGTATTCTTGAGTATAATTTATTAGTATCCTGTTGAGCTATACCTGTGCTTTTCTGAAATAGATAAATGAATAAAAACATGTGTAACCATCCAGAATTTTTAGAAAGGTCATTAATAGAAACTGCTGATTGTCAGCGTAATATTTCCTCTGTGAATGAACTCCTTTTCAGGGAGGCAAGGATTCAACAATTCTGAAAAACATAATTACCAATTTCGTGTTGTTAATGTACAAGTCTACATCGTCTAGAGATGTGCGAACGTTTCTCGGGAGATTTTTCAAACCATCTTGGAAGAATTCATTCGTGACGAATGCGCAAACAACACCAAACCTGAGGAGAAAAAATTTCGTCAGTTTAAAATATGGATGATTGTTGGCATCATAGATATGTAATGTACATGAGCTCGTGCAAATCATTTACAGATACTGCAAGCAATTTGAACTAAAGAGCAATTTTCGTTAAGTTGAGTTGGCAGTTCTAAATTTCAGTTTCTCTCTGGTGACCCATAGAAAAAGTAGCTAGTACGTAAGTAGTATTGTTCATTATTTGGCAAATGGGGAGTGTAAAGATACAATAAAAATAATTGCTTGTAAGTGAGCAATTTTCCTAAAAAAAAAAAAAAAAAAAAAATTATATTTCACAAAACTCATTTTTGGTTGGGTCCCAATATATTTAAAAAATGCAGTGTCATTCATATAAGTATGTCTTACTTTTTTTACAGTTTATGCATAGGACTCGGGTAGGTTAAAGTTCACGGCGAGTACTCATTGAGCTTCATAACAGATAATATTTTATACATTATGTAAACATTACACATTATACATTATGTATTAATATTTTAAACATTATTTTTCTGGCGAAGATCAGCCGGAATCTCGAGGAGAGATCACGTAAGGAACGAAAGAGTCCGTGAGATCATGAACGCCGAGCAGAACATTGTGCATGAAATTATGACCAAACAGCTTGTCTGGTATGGTCATGTTCAACGAATGGCGGATGATAGGTTGCCTAAGAAGGTGCTAGTTTGGGTTCCTCCTGGGAGAAGACGTAGGGGACGCCCAGCAAAATCGTGGATTGGTGGCATTCAAGATGAAATCACAAGATGCCATCTACCAGATGACCTCTGGATCAATAGGCAAGGATGGCGATTAGGTGTCGCAGAGCGCCCGAGCGCGCTGTAAAGCGACTGGAATGTATGTATGTAAACAAATTTTTTTACATGAGATTTTGCCGTAGATAAGAAGAAGAAAAACAGTTATGGGGTACTCACGAAATCAAGACGGTTATTCCAGCCAGAAGTATGCCGTAAGAATGCCTGCGACATGGATCATAGCGTTTCTCAAATGGCTGTGAGCGAGAGCCGCACTTGCCAGCGCAGCGGCAACAACAGAATAGAAGTCCAGCGATGGGCATGACGATAATAAACACGAGAGCACCAAGTATTACTCCCAGCACTGGTCCATAGTGTGTCAACAATGTCTTCCATTCTTTCCGAGCATCTGCCACTTGAATTGAGCGGCCATCCTCGCTCACAGAGATCAATCCTAGATGATAAAGAAAATTATAAAAATAAAATGATAGGCAAAATAATCAACAACTGCAAAACCTGAGCAACAAAGTAGACTGATTGAGCAGGGTGAAACTTGCATCAAGTAAGTATGTTAGCAGTTGTTTACTTTTGACTGTCATGCACAAAGAACCATTTTACTTGCTTAGAACAGTATCATTGCCAGCAGTCAATCTTCAATCAATATTAGATGATAGCAGAGCAGGCACTTCCAGACAGAAAGTAGATTCCTGCTAATTTACTTCATTTGAGGACTACGAAACATTACTTTGTCAGTTTAAAATAATTTACTCATAACGCACTTAATGTAGAAACATACCCTGACCAGATTATTTCAGAGACTCCTGTATCCTTCTCAAGTTCTGGAATTCTCGAGAAGAGAGGGACAGACTGCCTTGAAAAAGTGGCATTTTTTCTTTGGACTTCGCCAATTATTTACGATTTGCGTGCGACTGTCCATTAATGATCAATCAGGGTTTTAAATGATCATGTGAGTGTCCTTTGGGTTACAAGATGATTCAACATGACAAAATTTTCACCCAGCAGTTCTGATAGACTGCTAGCTGTTCCACCGTATTATTGGGTTTCGCAAGGAAGTAATTGCGTCTTCTTGGGAATGGTATATAAGACAGACAATTTTACATAATTTCAGCAAGAAAATAGTGAAAATATTAAAGGGATCAACAGATTCAATGGATTCAACTGAGCACAATCTCCAGGGAGCAGTTTGTAACTCCAGTCCGGTAACTTCACGCGCGTCAATTAACGGGGTCAATCCTCGTTACAAATTTGGCATGGCTAAATAATTAGCCTGATTATTCATTCAATCCGTTCTAATTTGGCTCTTATTACGTGTATTATTTGGTGAATATATTTCCTGTCAAGGTTTCCTTAATATGTGTGGTTCATAAAGAATAGCACGAGTGTTATCTCACCTTCTGGGAATGCTTGATCTTCCTGAATAGTGTTGATGATTAGATTCGTCAGATAATACAGATGACCCATTCCTTTGGCGTAGAACTTTGTAGAGCTGTGATAGTTACTCGAAACATTCGCAACGCTGTACTGCACCTCTTCGTACGGCATGATGTTGTGGAGCGATTCGGAGACCCCATTTTCCGAAGACTGCGAGACTGTTGGATCTTTCAAAGGTACCCAACTTTGCTGACTTTGTCTAACCACACAATCCGAGGGTGATGATATAACACCGAGAATAAAAATGACATATGAAATCATTTTCCCTTTACCTTGTAACCAAGGGGCACTAAAATTTAACACAGCCATGAATAGCACAACTTGAATCTAACATAAGTAATATTGCTCGCTTCCGAAAAAAAAAAGAAGGAAATTTGCACTAGGTTGCGGAGAAAGACGCAAAACTCAGAAAATCTTGGGTAGGAATAAGGGTGAATCGCGTTCCGACATTGTGATCACCGTCGCGAAACATGCAGCTTATCGAATTTTTGAGGTAACATCACGGCCAAACAAAACAAAACACAGCTTGAGGAGCGACCACTTATCTATCATCCGTGCCCGAAGCTTTCAATCGAAAGTCCGTCGATCACTCACATCGCGACAAAAGTACCTCCCGAGAAATTGGCACAATCCCTACATTTGACTACATTCGCCCCAATAACAAAGAAATAATTAATAATATTATGTACTGTTATTCGGAGACGAGGGAAGGGGAGCAGGGGGCCTCGCGAATCACCAATGAATCATGAACACAAAGCAAATCAGGGATATAAAACAAGACGAAAGCAAGATAACAACGACACCATCTTCATGACGTTATTGAAATACTTGCTTGCCGTGATTACGTCACATGAGAGTCAGCTGGCTCATCCAATCTCGACTTGGTGCGAGAGTGTATTGCCTAGTGGGTTGCTATGTGAAATGTGAATATGCATTCAGGACATGCACTAATGGAAATTTACTCAGTCAAGTTATGATACATATCAAAGATTGATTCATTAAAGGAGGATGCTGTAAAACATGAGACCAAATATTTGCCCGCAGAATTCTTCTGCAGCAGAGAATTTTAGGTATTCTGGACGAGGCTTATATCACCCCCTCCCCTCTAAACTGCCTTAATTTTTTTTAATCAAACCCTAGGTTGCCGCGGTTGTATAAGTGAAATGAAAAAAAAACCGGCGCTCCGCTTCGCTCCGCGCCGGTTTTTTGGGGGGGGCTTCGCCCCCCCAAGCCCCCCCAGGACGCGCGCTTCGCGCGCGCTTTTTAGTTTGAGTGTCCATTCCAGTTGTTCTGTCTTCTTAAGCGACCCGCGCGTCCACCGCGGGAAGAGTGTATTTTCCGAAGGGGAGGGGGGATCAATCTGTAAGGGAATGAATTAATTTCTTGAGCACAAGATATTAGTTGCGTACGTTGCCAGCGAACGCGCTGCGAAAGGTTGTGACGGTTAAATGGTGAGATTTTGTTCAAGAACAGATCATTTAACCTGACCCACTGTGCGACGAACAATTTTTCCAGAATCTTCCTTCCCCTGACCCACTGTGCGACGAAAAGTTTGTCCAAAAACATCTCTCCCCTGACCCACTGTGCGACGATCAGCTTGTCCAAAAACTTTCTCCCCCGACCCACTGTGCGGCCCTGCTCCGGCCGGCTCCCCTCATGCCGCGCACCCCTCGCCTAAAACTTTCAAAGCTCGCCATTTTTAAACGGCTCGGCCGATTTAGCTCAAATTCAATACCAAACCAGTCCTAGGGGAGAACTACCACCCGTAAAAATTTCAGCTCAAAATATTCATTTTCGCTCAAGTTATCGAGTGGACAAGATTTGACCTCCCCCCACTTTTGAGCCCCACCCCTCAAAATCTTTTGCCTCAAATTTCAATTTTTTTTCGCAGAATAGTAGTTCTAATGAATCTCTACTAAATGCAAAAAAATTGGTCAAAATATCTTTCAACGTAAGAAAGATATAACTACTCAAAAATCGAAAAATCTTAAAAAGGCGGAAATACATACATACATACTTATATACATACATATATACATACATATCTATACACATGAATTTGAATGGCATATATTTTCGTGATCTACGACCCGTGATCGGTGCTCTTCACAATGTCTCAGGTCTGGATTCGACATCATGGGAGAATGCAATAGTGTATTTCCTTCGGAAAATACACTAATAAGAAAGATTGGATATTTCCATGCAATACTTCATGAAAAGCAAAGTTGTGAAAAATATGAAACATATTTTCAAAGGGTGGGTATGCAACATGCGACAAAAAACACCAAAGAGCAAATACCACTCGCCTTTCCTTTAATTTTGCATTTGATTTGGAAAGATATTTTCTCAAAATCACTCATATTTTTTTAAATTTCATTAAATATTTCACATTAAATTTCAAGATTTTATTTTCCAAGAAAAATTACAACCTTGAGGTTCTCCAGTCTGCATGATGAAAAAAAAAGAAAGAAAAAAAAAGGGTACATATTGACCAGAAGTTATTTTCACTCAACCCAAACAGAGATTAAAAACTGAAATTTTACTAATTGTTTCAGCATTTTGAACTCTCTTATTACTTTTCATGTTTGTGACAAAGAAAATTATACTAAAAATCCTCAAATGAGCTTGTTTAGTAATTTGTAATTCTTGCATTTTTAAAAACTAGAGAATGCACATAGTTCACAGGAATTTTCCCCAATTTTTTGGAGCAATATTAACCTACGAAATACGAGTTCAAAAATGCAAGAATTACAAATTACGGAACAGGTTCATTGGTGCAAACTTGGCTAGTGCCTTGTTGATTAAGGGGATACTTTTTCCTTGATTGTGTACCTCTTGTAATGTCTGATAATAACCCAGCGACATGGTGAAACTTTCATGATCGATGAGTAGCTATGCATTGTTAAAAATTATCCTCTGGAAACAGAAATCAAACCTATACCTCTAGGTAGAACTGACTCGACTTTTTTACAACATCTCTGATGAGAGGAGGAAGAAAAATAGATTTGCCTTGTTCCTCTAAATTCTCTTTCTCTTCATCTTCATTCTCTTCCTCTAATTCCTGTTCCTCTGTATCTTCCTCTTCTCTTTATAATGCATTCTTATCTGACATGTGTTAGAAACTCTAAGGACTAACAAAGATTAACCTCAAGTCGGTCAAACTAGGATTAAAATTTTCATCAAACAGTTACTGCTGCAGTCATATTTTGCTTTGAATTTGCTGTTGCTACAGTGGCTAATAATATCTGGGACCACAAAATGAGAAGATGTTTTTGCGTCCATTTACAACAATATGAGTGATCAAAATTGCGCAGTTTATAATTTTAAGAGAGCAAAGTTACTGATACTTATGCTCCGCGGATGAGGCATACATAATTTATGAAATTGATACATTGACTACCAAGTTGGCATTTTTAATTGTCTCTTCATTCTTCAAAATATCTGGGTAATATTTCCTAATCTATTTTTATCCATTAGTTACCAAGTAACTCTAATATATTTATTAAAAGATCATTAAAAAGACGCTCTTGACACTTGGATAAGTTTATTTCATTTTTCAAAAGGTAAGAAATTTTTCATGACTAAAAAACTAACTGTACATAAAACTTAAAAATTAAAAAATCAGTAACAAACAACTATTCTATTGCTACTTCAGCACCAACTTTCTGGAGGGCTTCTTTCAATTTCTCAGCATCTTCTTTTGGAAGGTCTGCTTTAACGACCGCAGGTGCTGATTCCACAAATTTCTTGGCCTTTAACAGAAGTAAAAAAAAAGGAAACATTAATATTTGACAAAAAAAGTCACTGGAGAAAAAATTAAAAATACAAAAAAAGTTTTCAGTGCAAATGAAAACCTTTCTTTCAAAACTTCCTAACTCCCTACACTTTAGACATTGAAAAGTCTTGTCGGACTCAATTTTAAAAGGGAAAAAGAGTCAAAATTATAAGTTTAAAATGCTACAGCCCTTTTTTGATGTTCACCTCCTGTCTTGAATACTAGTTCACTGATTTACTTTAAATTGTTTTGTCATTGAAAAGAGGCAGTACCTGCGTTCTTTGGTTTTTAATTTTTGAGACCGACGTAGCAAACTTGTTACACCAGATTGAAAATTTTAGAAAAACAGCCCTTCACTGACAAAGTTTGATAGATGGTGAATTCTTTTTACTCAACCAATAATGAAACTGTATTTCCCGTTTTTTTCTTTTTTTTCTGAGGGAAAAAATTCGCTTTGAGTGCCACCCAACAGGAGAGGTGCCGAAGCACCACCCCATGAGAGGCGTCCAATTGTATACCAGCACGGTAGCAGCCATTAGCTGTTGAACGGCCGCCAGGGCAACCCTTAATCAATCCAGTCTCCAGGGCTGCTATAATCCGGTTATGTGGGGTTGGTAGACGCTGCAGTGTCCTGCCTCACTTAACAACCTCTCCACGTCACACCCTACACAAGTGTTGCTTGTTTGGCACTCTATTCTTCCATTGGCTGTCCCTAAAGCACTCTTCAACGGCAGATCCCGACACTGGGCCCCGTGGAGTCAGCGCCCCCCAGTCTTATTTTCTTTGGGCCTGGATAGATCTCTAAAATGACTAGAAAATTTGGAGAAGCGGCGGATGAAAGTGTGGTATAGATGATTTAAATGTACCACAGTTGCTTACACGTCAATGGCTTTTGTTTTCCATTTGAACTAATTAGAACTTGAAGTGACTGGTCTGTCTCCCCCTTTGAGATAAGAACACTTTCAATCAGCGCTTGAGACTATTGACTTAAACATCAGCAAATTTAATACCATTTAAGAAAGCAGAAATGTACAGCATTTTGACTCACTAACCATTAGAATCAATATCGCCACCTTTTACACCATTAGCTAGAGCAAAGAAACATAACTAAATTTACTTTTTTTTGGAAAAAATTCTCCTATGTTATTCTCTAGGGCTGCTTTGCCTGTAAAACTGATACACATACATGACCAGCTCACCAGCTCACTTTTGCTAGCTTCAAAAATTCCAATAGCTATTAGTAAGGGTCTTCTTATCATTCCTTCTTTTTCACAGAATAGTTTTGATAGCTTAATGAAAACCGACGGGATACCCTTAATTTAAAAATGTAGCAACACCCCTTCAAGCTCAAGCACAAGCACTAACACTATAGACCTGACTTTCGAATTTCCATATCTATTGGGAGAAAGAATGAACTGACTGACCTGGACTAAGTTCATTCCTTCTAGAAGTGATTTTATTTCTTTGATTAGGGATACTTTCTGCTTCTCATCATACTTCACCAATTTAACTTTGAATAGCATCTGCTTTGTTTCAACAGGTGCCTCTTCCTCTTCTTCTTCCTGTAACAAGTAAGAAAATAGCATTAGAGGTTTGAAAATAGAATATATTTGACACAGACGGTAAGGGAGCAGAATATCATGGGATATTCTGCAAAAATTCCAGAAAGAGGAAATCGAAATTTCATTTAAATTTCAAGCTGCAATAAGGAACTAGCTCAGAAAAAATTTGGTGCCGGCTTAATTTTGATTCTAGGTATTTGATATGATGTTCCTTACAACCTTCTAAGCCTTAAAGTTTGATGCTTCAATGTGCCATTGTAAAGAAAAGCAAGGCTGAAAAGTGCACTTTCACTGCCTTTTTTTCTGGTGGAGATATAGACTTGTTGTTGTGTACATTGTGGATGCTGTGCCCCATGCCATCATCACTCAGAGGAATTTTTTTTTCATCATCATTCTTACTTCCCTAGTCTGCGAAAAAACAAGAGCTTTCCTCAATCACCACTAAGATGTTGCAACAGTTCTATCAGATATTGCATGTAAAAATAATGAAAAATTCACTTTTCAGCCCCTCTACTCTCGAGATTGTTACATAGGAAGTTCCATTTTAAAATCTCAATGTGCTTGGGAGGCTGTTGGGAACATTATAGCAAATGGTATCAAAAAATAGCAGGCGCCAAATAACTCAGTATTTGGTAGTCCTTTCCAACTGACTCATCTTAATCATTCAAAAAGATGAGCACATAGAATAATGGAGAGAAAAGAAATCATCACTTTTGAAAATTGCTTCACTACCTACCAAAAATTTGGCTTCTGTTTGCCTGGAACCACTGATTGCGACTTCAGGCATTTTTGAACCTCTGCTCTGGTCCACAGAGGAACAATTTAAACCTCAAATGATCGTTTATTTAAATCATTTAGTTAAGGACTACAAACATTCAAAGAGTACAAGGTTTACCTTTGGCGCAGCAGCTTGTGCCATCATACCAACTGGCATCATTGGGGCATCAGGTAAATTCAGGCGCTTCTTCAATGCTCCACTGAGCTCCGAAACTTCAAGTAGATTTAACTGGGAGATCTCAGACACTAACTTTTCTATTTTTGGGGAAACACTTTCATCGCTTTCTAGTTTTGGAACTGGGATGGCTGCTGCTGCACTGTATTGAGTTGAACTACAATGGGAAAAAAGGAAGAAATTGATACAGCTTAAATGCTAAATCAAAGAAATAAATAAGCACTTGCCAACAAAAAAGTATCAGATTACAAATTCAAGGCCAGAATCCCATGACCCATAATTTGAAAGTTGACTCTTGAATGAGATAATATTAAGAATTTTTAGTATATTCATACATGGTAACATAAGTTATGTAGTATTCAAAATTTATTACCAAGTGACACATCAAAAGTTCCATCAGGCAAAAGTTATCACTTGTACTGTGGCCAATTAAGTGACCAATGATGATTGTTAAACATATATATCTTATTTGGGAGTTAGATAACAGACTTCCTGTTGTGTGATTCGTTTTCCTTGTGAACTCTTGTGCCGAAAAAATGTAGCATGGAGCTATGATTTATACCTCGTTTGGTGGCCCATTGCGGGTTCTCAACAATCTTCTATATGATAAATGATCAGTTTTAGCTGTGTGTTACAAAATAGATCTTTCAAACACTCGCAAGTTTGTAACCATTTATTAACAAAGTATCTTTGCTGGATAATTTAAGAAACTTGGCATAGGCTAAGAACTTGACCCCTGGGGGTCCAACCAGGGACTCAGGTGCAAAGGCGCACATTCTACTGTGAGGATTCACTCCCACAAACAGAAAAAGACTACAAAGTACATCAAGATTATAGCTTTGGTGATTTTTTCCAGAAAATCCGAGCATGAATAAAAGTGTTGTCTAGCGTGACAATGCGTAGAAAACTAAGTTTTGAAATCCATTTTGAAAAAGATTGAAACTTGAAAAAGAGGATAAGCATGCTTACCTGCTGGAGAAGCTTTTCCATAAAGTGGAGTTCAAGCATCTCATTCTCCTGATCCCGTTCATTTTTAAAATTGGTCAGACGGATAGCGGCTCACTGAGGTAGGAAAATGATCAATGAACTGGGTGGCTTTCCTGCAAAATTAACGACCAAATAATTGAATGCGATGGACAGGAGGAAAATTATACAATTGAAAAATTCACAAATACCTCACTTTGACACGGGTAATTAGAATTTAGAATATACAAAGTGTGGAAGGCTTTGAACTTTTATCAGTAGACAAGAGTTTTTCAGCGATTCTAACCTCAAGGCGGCGTGGTAGCAACAACAAGAGGGCGGCCGCGGCTTTGCTGCTGATTAGTGATTACGTCATTTGCGAAAGCTGCTGTTGTCACTGTCGTCATCGGGGAAACCGCCATCTTTTTTCATGTATTGTTTACGCCCTCTCCTGATCAACGAAGTCTGCCTTGAAAAAAATTTCCATGTGCTGATCGGACTGCCGTCGTTTCTCATGATTAGCATTTTCCTCTCCGTACCCACCGCTTATTTCTGAATCTCAGAGTCGTCACGATTCATTAAGGACCGGATCAGATCTCATTATTTGTTTTAACGAGCGAGTTCAATCGCGTGTGTCTTCGCCCCGTCGCTGTGTTTATTCTGCAACTCACCGTGTTTTTCGACACTCCGCGCTCCTTATCGACATTATCAACTCTTGTTATCAGTAGAGAATGCACCATCCTCGATGACTTCATACAGCTTAGTTGATCCGCCCAGAGGTAAATACAAGTCGTCTTCATTAAATTACTTTCGAATTAGACTTTCTAACGCTTGCAGCACCAGTCGACTAGGATCATGTCATAATTATCGACAAATTGCACGATTACTCTCCGATCTAAATTTAGCCAAATTTCATCTCCTCCATTCTTCAAAGGAAACCATCGACATGCAGACTTTAGTTTTCTTATGTAACTTTACATTTGTGCTAGAAAAATAGAGGAAAATTTATGAAGGTTGTCCATTATCGGTTCTTATCCAATAGTTAAACTCAAGAAGAAAATGCTCACCTCACATGATGAAAGAGATTTCGGAGGCTCTGACTACAAATGTTTCAAATATATTTGAAGCTGTTGGGATTCCCGTGTTTTTCACTTTAATCTTAACTGTCAGTGACTGATAAATTCAGTGAGCGAAATAGGTATAGCATGAAATTCTATCGTCATTGAAGTAAATTGAGTTAAGAGAGTTTTCTAGATTGCATAACACTAAAGTTTAGAATTTAGGTTCCTTTGCCTTCTGACGGAACCGCTCAAGCAGATAAAAATCTTCTCCCCCTAAAAGTCATGTCCTGCCTTGCTGAACAACTCCCATTCCCTCCGATACTTAGATTAAAAATTAGCGTTTTTTGCTGATGTTTATGCAAAAACCATCCTTCGGTTGTTTCGGAGAAAATTTGATACTTCAGTGTTTTTTGTGCAATATTTTGTTGGGTCAAGGTACCCTTCCCCATATTGTTTAGCTTAATCCTTGTCCCCCTTTACAGGTGCCTACACCTGTCATATAATGGGCCGTCAATAGATGACATGAGGTCAGAGGGGGGCCAGGATTGCCTGACACACACCTCTAAAAGGTGGGTTGAAGGAAGAGAGGGGACCTGACATGAGGGGGGAGGGGGAGAGAAAGGAAAAATAAGTAGCCCCTTACAGCATTCATAGCTGGCCCCCAAGAGACATTACATTATCTTTCCATTTTTTTGCAAAATAATATGGTTGCATAATATTGCTGTGTGCTGCATGGTGTCATAGATCAGTACTGTAATGATGCCATGAAATGACTCAGTACTTATTGTTAGCCATTAAATGAAACTTGACTCTGCACTAGAAATGAACACGTTCTGCCATTGAAGTATTCAAGCACCTATTACATAACCTACACTACTTCATAAGGCAGAAGGAGGATCTGTAGTCAAAGCACTAAAAATCAGGAAGGGAAAGTGAGGCTCAAGTACAACATTCTGCTTCCCAGTTACACCAGAAGTACAACTTCTTGGAGGGAACAAATTTCAAACCTTTTTTTATGTATTTTTCCCCCAAGAATCAAGTTTTTTAAAGTGTACATTCTCCAAAATTTAGTTATTAACTGCGAATTTAATGTATTCATTTTTAGCACCTAACTCGTAAAAATCTGAATTATTAATTATTAGAATTTACTCATTGACTACCTAGATATTTTAAATCTGGTAACGCAATGCTTGAAGTATACCTACGGTTTTGCAGGCGCTTCCCATACATGACCGGATTCATACACAGGCCGTCGAGGTCGCGGCTTGGAGCGGCTATTTTTACTTTCTCGCTCTCCTCGCGGGTAGAGGAAGTATTGTCATCTTTTTTTGGTAATTTGGGGGGGGGGCGAAAAATGTACATGGATAAAAACAAAATTAGGGCGCAGCCGCAATCGTCCTGCCGCTAGAGAGCGGCGTGGCAACGTGGCGATTCAATCCAGAATATGCCTTTACTTCCAATTTTTCTTGTTCAAGCATATTATAATAATTTCTATCATTTCCGTGCAGCATGTAAATCGTCGCATCCGGGTTGGGCCATTAGACAAGATACGAATTTCAATCATTATGATACACATGTTTCTCAACAAAAATTTCACGGAGAAGATGATTCGCGCCGCGAAAACTCCCGTGAAAAAAAATTCTTAGCTAAGAAATTGACGTTTTTATTTCACATTAGTGTTGCGAAATAATCGCGCCCTACGACGGTTTTGGCATGTTGCTTAATCGAACCATGTTCCCTCCCCGCTTTTTGTTGTTCTAAGTTTTAAGATCGTGAAGCAGCTAAACGAAGCACCGAGACTGGGGTTGTCTTTTTTTAATACCGCAGAGACTACAATAGTAACCGTAATGTCTAGTGCATGATTTAACTCACGTAAACGTCTGCTTCTCCTTGAGCGGGAGGTTTTAATTTGCGCATCTAAAACGTTATATATCTTGGTCAGGAGTTAGTTTCAATGATTTTCGTTGCGCGAATTGTATTTTGCGTGCAATTTTGGTCCAGAAACATGTATCTGAATGCTTAAATTATTCATGCAATGTCATCTTCCTCGAAGTCAAAAGAGTTGTATTGTATTACGCGTTTCGCCCATGAAACTTTTTCACTCACTGTCAGCGTTAAAGTCTCTGAGTCAGTAGAAAAGAGTTTAAGTTCTCCTTCATTTCATGGTGACGCATTTTTACCCACTTGCAAGACGCAATAGTTGTATCACGCGTTACGCATCATCCAACTGTTCTACTCCGCGTTAAACTCTCAGTTAATGGAAAAGAATCCAAGCTCTTTTTCACTGTCAAGGATATGCGAGAAAGTTTTGTTGCTTCATAATTGTGACTGTTTATGTGAAAACGTGAAAAAGAACCTCATCTTCCGAAAGAAAATTTCGGAAACTTTTTACTTTGCGCAAGAAACGATCGCGGGAAGCGCCTGCAAAACTGTTAGGATACTTCAAGCATCGCGCCGTTGTGCGATCTCCGATCTCTAGTCTTGCTCTTGACTCGCAAATCGCTTCAAGTTCTGATTTTGAGATGCACACACTATTTGAAAATGCGCGGGGGCAGGGAAAGGCGCATACACATTTGCTTAAGGCGTACAAAAAAATGGAGCGCAATTTGATCAGACTGTTAAAAATGTTGTATCATCCATTATTCAAATTCGTAGCCTACGCAATTGTCCCACTGCTGACACAGTTCGCGAGCGACCCACTTTTCGTTGATCCGCACTCCGCATCCGTGAAAATTCTGCACTCCTGCCGGTGTGTTTGTTACCTATCTGGTGAAATTGAAGCCATGCGTGCTCCTCGGCACGTTTGTTGCCTATGCGGCAAAATTGAAGGCGAACCTCATATGGACGATTCTGTCTTTAGGTTTACGCATAGTTTATCGGTGTAGCTTAATTGTGTTCTCTTTAGCAGAAAGAAATCAAGCCACATTAGCTATTGCCAAATTCAATGGAGCTATTTAATTGTTTACAAGAGAACGTTTGTGCGGATTTTTCATGACAATTGGAATTTGCTTCGCACTATGCAGAAAATTTACTAAAATTTTTTTTAAAAAAAAATAAATAAAAAATAAAATAAATTAAATAAAAATGAAAAAACCCCACACAACCATTTTCATGTATAAAACTAAATCGTCCAGTTAAATTTGGCAACGGCTGATGCGGCTTAGTTCCTTCCTGCTTATCGTGGTCCATTTATAGAGCGAGATTATCGTGTGGTTTTCGAATTGCCTTTCTTCTGATTTCCAATGCGTCCTCATGGGACATACTGTCGCCCTCCTGACATTAGGGCTTATCTGCATTTCTACGTGAATCCTTTTTTACTCATAAATCCTTACTTTCTAGGGTTCATGCGAAAAGGGAGGTGCGCCCTTACGACAGTGAAGCGACAATATGTTAGGAATCATACGACCCGAGTCATCCAGGGTCAGAGAATGGACCACTAGACAAGGTACGAATTTCAGCGTTCTGATACATGTTTCTTAACTAAAATTTCACGTAAAATACGACGCGCATAACGAAAATTACCGAAATCAACTCCTCCCAAAGATATTTAATGATTCTTGATGCGTAAATTCAAACCACCCGCTCATGAAAACTCAATGCTTTACGTGATTCACATCGGGCGCTAAACGTTATCATGACAGTATCATGCGATTTAAAAATCTGGCAACCTCAATTTTGACGCTGTGGCTCAGCTATAGCAAATTGCTTATAGTTTGAACAACTCATGGTGGGAAATGAACATTGCTCGATTGAGAAGCTTGCTGAAACTAGAACCGTTGTAGTGGGCGATTTGACTCACGTAGAGCTTTGAGTTTCTTGTGAGCGGGCAGTTCAAATTCCTCGTAACCAGTGTGAAATAAAAACGCTAATATCTTCGTTAAAAGTTGGTTTCATTAATTTTCGTTGCGCGGATCGTGTTTTACGTAAAATTTTGGTTAAGGAACATGTGTCAGATTGCTTAAATTCGTACCTTGTCCAGTGGTTCATTGGATCGAACTCTTCATATTGTAATAACTGTGTTTTTTGTATGTTGCAGGCGATGAAGCCTCTCGGGAGCAAAAGAAGTCCGACTCCTCATCAGGATCTTCCTGTCGGGGTTGCTTGAAAAGGTAATTGTGTTTAATTTGAATCATTTTATTGACATCGTATCGAAACAACGGCACTTTTGTTCGGGTTCGAACGAAAGTGAAACATATTTGGACCGCGTTTTGCAGGAAGGATTTAAGCCACATCAGCGACTGCCGAATTTAATTGGGCAATTTAATATTTTTTTTCATGAAAACGGTTGTGCGGATTTGTGTGCAAATTTTAGTGAATTTTCTGCATAGTGCGAAGCAAATTCCTTAAAATTTTCAACGGAATTTGCACAAACGTTTTCTTGTAAAAAATTAAATTGCCCAGTTTATTTGGCAGTTGCTGATGTGGCTCAGGGCCGGACTAAGGGGGTGGCCACATGGGCCGCGGCCCGTGGCGGCAAAATTTGCAATCTTTTTGAATGTAGGTATCAAAAAATGATAGGAAACAATCGGATTCAGAAAATAAAGTACAAACGAGAAAAGGCGACAAAATCTCTCATTTCCTGAGAGAAAAAGTATGGTAATTTCTAATTTTGTCGTCTTTCGGTGATGTAAGAGACAACACCTTTAATAATTAGTCGCGTTATGAGAAAAACCAAACACGCAATTTGACCTGGAACGGAGCGGCGCGACGGTCGGCATGAAACACATAGCGCCTACTAGACTGCATGAATACTTCACGCATTGCGTCAAACACACTGCGGTCAGCAGCGATCGGCGTGAAACGCATAGCGCCTACAAGACTGCATGAATACCTCACGCATTGCGCCAACATAGTGCGGTCGGCGCGGCGGTGGAAGTTAAAATTTTTAATCACATTTATGTTAGTTCTTTCATAATTTTTTCGTTCTTTTTTATAAATGGAAGGCCTTGTCCAGACAGGGATGGGTTTACGGAACTGAACTTTTATTAGTTCCCTTGGCGGTAAAAAACTCGTGAAAAATCTGTATCTATAAGGATTTTTTGTTGGCGAGTTAATCGTAAGGGTTCTAGGTGAAGTTGCTGTAGATTTTCAATGATGTGGAATTTTCGGGAGTCATTAGAATTTTTTCCTGTTCAATATCGGGAAATTAAGTTGTAAAGTTCACGCAGTAAAAACGCGCACCCCCTTACCATTGATTTTCATTAGAGCCATACTCACAATCAGCTCTTTTTCCGTAAGCATCGTTGGCTGAAAGTGAAAACGGTCAAAACGCCCGAACGTCCAGTTGAAAGATCAGTGACCGTCGCGTCGTCAGGCCGGCCGTCGCGTCGCGACGTCAGACGTCTCGAACAATAGATAAGACGCGACGTCAGACGTCTCGAACAATAGATAAGAGCAAGTTAGGTATGCGGCATTGCCATTTGTTCATCAAAACCCAACATTAATTCTTTCATAGGGTGCGAAGCAGCACCACTATCATTCTGCCATGTCAAGGAAGAATCCCGTATGAGCATTCGGGTATTGCCTTTTTTATAATAAAGCACTGATTTTCAGACAATATCAGGCTTCTAGTAGCATTTTCAACCCACTGGTAGCCGCAAAAAAAATTATAAGATTTACATTCTTCAGATAGGGGGTATTTTAGAAACAAAGAGGAAAATTTATTTGTGATGGACCTTTCCCTACCTCAATCCGGAAATGACATTCCATTTTTTTTGCAGCATGCAAGTACCTCCTTTGGCGGCCTCGTTAGCAGAACCTCGAGTTAGTCATAATGTAGGCCAGATGTGAAGAAACGTGATAAAGGAGTCAGGGAGTTCTCCCATCCCAGGGAAAGACGGGGGTACTTTGCTAGAAAATTTTTGAAATTTAGGTTCCCGCAAAACGCCATTAATGGGTGTTTTCATGGTAAAATGTCATCTTGTTTCCTTTAACCTCTTGAGATTCCGAGTGGCGGAAATCTCGTCAAAATCAGCGCCTACAATGAGCGAACAGTTTTGTGTCTCTCCAGAGAGCATCCAAAAATATTTACGAGAAAGCTTGCGAAAAGTGCGGGAAAGCTTCTATTTCCTAGAAAGATAGGGACATTTTTCAACGTGAAATGCAGTTACACTAACTCTCTTGGAATCTTGCAAACGGCCTTGACGAGTTCATCTGAATGCTGATACTTTTTCCGCCCGTTAAATTCGACTTTTGTATGCTTGATAGGTTTTAAAGTCGACTGAATTATTTCCACACCCACTACAAATGGAACTATGAAAGACTCCATAGAGAAAAAAAGGAGGTGTTTGCATTTCGGGCATCTTGGAATTTTTTTGATGACGTAGGTCGGTACAGGTACGTTTATCATCGATTTTCTTGGAAATGGTGTAATTTATGGAAAAAAGTCAGTCTATAAAAAGTGCTTGAAATTATATCATGAGTTGATATAAGTAAAAAAATCAGACATTATGGTCCGTTTTTCATATTTCGAATTCCGGATTTCGCTGGCCAGGTTGTACCGACCTACGTCACAGGGTAAAGAAACCTCAAGATGCAAACACCTCCTTTTTTTCTCTATGAAACGGAACTATGAAAGACTCAGGGTCGTGGTCCTATCTCCAACTTTTATCAGTCCATCGCTTTTGGACCCGACGCGCGAATCCTCGCGCGCGGTCGCGTGGAAATCCGGAATTGGCCGAAAGTTAGGCGCCAGTCCGGTCGTCCGCCTTATCAACTTTTCTGATTCCTCGCTGATTCCTCGCTCTCGTTCGTTGTGTTGTCCGGCACTTTGTTTTGATCGTGATATTCGCGTGGCTTCCGTTCGTTTATTTCACTTTTCGCACGGGAGATCGAGATTAGATCCCCGCGTCCGTCGAGTTGTGAGTTTGTGACTCGGTCGCCGCCGAAATCTCCTCATTCACCGATCTCATCGGACACTCAACTCGCGGCCGAGACCCCGGCTCCAGCAGCCAGCCAGCGCGATCAGGAAACCAGTCGCCCTTGCCGCCCGATGGTTCGAACCAGTCCTTGAGTCGCTCTCATTCAGTGGTTACCAGCCAACATGAGTGCTTACCCGCTCCCCGGCGTTTATTTTTTTCTCGCCTTTGCTTTTGTCTCCAGCCTCTACTACTTCCAACTGTGAGTATCCGTGATTTTACCCCTCTCTCTCTCTCTTTCCGTGTGCCGTGGGCGATGATCAGATTGTGTTGGCGGTGTGATGGATTTCAGAGCGAATCTTAAGTGCGGGACAACAAGAAGCTAATTTTCGTCCGTTAACTCGTTACCGAATCTTGTCAACGGTTGACGAAATACGTAACGAAAACATTTTCGCTATTCGTTCGTCATAAAAGGGGCGCGGCCTAGTCTCAAGCAACATCGCCCGTAATTAAACGATAATTTAATTTTCGTCATCAATTAACGGGACCACGTTTGTGAACTTAATGTCGGTCTAGAGGTTATGTTGGGAGCTTAGCGAAAGCTCGTCACCTGATTGGATGGACAAAAGAATCTAATTAAGCAACTGTTGAAGTTAACGATCGAAAATTAGCTTGATGTTCAATTGTTCAATGAAGGAAAAAGAACTTGATTGGAAGACGTATTCTGCGTGACTGCGTGAAGAGCAGTAAATCAAGAGAACTCTTTGTGATTTCGAGAAAAGCGCGTCTTAAATTGAAAAAGCACTTGAAAGTTTATGACTCAAGTCAACTTTGAACTCGAGTATCACAAAAGAAAAGAGGAAGGAAACATATCCGGTTCGAATTGTTCAACCAGTTCCTAAATCGCGTCTCTAGTTCTTCTGTTTACTTTTTTAAACATGACGAGTTTCATCCGAAATGGCTTTAGTTATATCTCTACCTCCTCCATAGGTATTAGTCAACTCTTACATCCATTGTTTACCTACGGAAATGATGATAAACAGGCGCATTGACCAGTTAACCCTAAAAACCATCTTTGTGAAAGAAATCAAACAAATTTTTAATCTGCAGCGGCTCAGAAAAGTGTCATCTACTGATCTCCTTTACAATCTAATCTATTTTTCTGATGGAGTCTGACGAAATGACACTTTAAGTAAACACTTTAAATGTTCAGTATCGCGGAAAAACTGATTTGACTTTAAAAAAAAGTCAATTCTCATTTCAGTTAAAATATTACACTCGTGTCAAGAACATTCGATCAAAATTCCAAGTCATTCTTAACATTAAATATTACTCGTGTTTCAAGCGTTAGAAGTGAATCGTTTTGTAGCTGGCAACAGTGCGAACAAACTTTAACGGCGTTTCTAGAATTCCCTTTTTTGTACCCTCTCTTTCTGAAATGCAATTCATTTTGATATTTTTGCATGTCTTTGATTGATGCTCATGAGGCCATTCATCAGAATTTCGCATTTGTTTTGTCTCGTAAAACGCTTTATTACAACCAAAATCCTTGAGAAGTAGGGGAACGCCCGCTCGCTCCTCTCACAGACGGCCACAACCAGAGATGCAAAATCTAGTGACGTATTATGGAAC
This sequence comes from Bemisia tabaci, assembly GCF_001854935.1. Classification (NCBI taxonomy): domain Eukaryota; kingdom Metazoa; phylum Arthropoda; class Insecta; order Hemiptera; family Aleyrodidae; genus Bemisia; species Bemisia tabaci. The sequence continues at coordinate 589,800 of NW_017566833.1, forward strand.
ACTAAATCACAATTCCACAATTTTCTGTGAAATTTGCCGTGAACAATTTTTGCAACATTTGCAATTTTCTGTGAACATTTTGTACCTAGTAACACTCAGGAGGCTGCTGAAATGCCGAGAAGTAAAAACTTCATATAGAGATTTTGAGAGGAAAAGTAACAACGATATAATTAAGAGGCGAATTTCAGTGCTCCGCGTCCAATGCTTTTGAGTTCATTGTGGGTTCCGTTCTCAGTCCCTTAACAATTTTATGTTTTGAAACTCTCTCGGCGAAAAGAAACTTCATTAAATTCACAATGAAATTTCTTCATGCGAAATTTCATTTTGCATCTCCGGTCGCAAGTCGGTCAAGTGCTCTTGTCTAGAGGGTAGGTCAATTGGGATCACCTATTTTGGGTAGGTACCAGGCCTACCGGCTCGCAAAACCAGACACTAAATTAGGCAGTGTTCTCGGCACAGTGGTCCTAGGGATACTTGAAGTTCTATCCCGTTTTCACTACCCAACCAATCGAATCGCGACCCGCCGCACAGTGGATCAAGTCAACGTGATAGATCGGAACAAATTTGGAAACTTTAAACGCCCGTAACTCCGTTAATGCAAAATTTTAAGGTTCTACAAGTGGCTCCATTGGTTTCCTCGTAAAATTTACTTCCAGAACTTCCCCTCAAAATTTAAAATGTGGCGAAATAAACATCAAAATTTGCAGTTTTAAGTAGTCAAAAATTTTATGTCCGACCTCTCTGATCGACTCGATTCACTGTGCGCCGGTTGCGCGATCGATAAGTCCCTACGTCCCAGGCCTTATACCTAGCAGGTATTGCCTACCCAAACTCTAGGTTGTACAATTTGAGTTACCTCCGTAGGTTGAGAATGAAGCTGTTTTTTTCCGTGCTTGCGTTCCTTCCCAACGGACTCGTTTCTGCGGGAACATTCCCAGTTATCTATTGCGGCGGTCGTGGTCGCGTCTCGCTGATATTTAGCGACAATCAGGGGTCCAAAGTCGAAATCGCCAGAAATCTAAAAATAAACACCGCGCGCTCGCTCCCCCGCTCGCAAACTTCACCCATCGCGCTCCCGTTTCGCGGAAAATCGGAAATTTCCAACAGCCCTGCGCCTTCGTTTTATTTTCCACGCGAAAAAAAAGAAGAATTAAAAAAACCGTATAAAAAAAAGATGAAAATGAAACGTAACAATGAAACGGGACTTGCCGGCGGAATCCTGCGAAGGTTAAGTGAGGGTCATGGTTCGATTCGAACCAGCGTGAAATAAGCTCGCCNGGGGGGGGGGGGGGGGATCAGTCACCGATTTACATAACCTGTCGCGTTGAGTCATGTTTGAGTGTGTTAGGGTACCTAAGTCACTGAACTTCAGCCGCGTTTCGGGATAAGTCATGCTAAGAAAGAACGCCGTATGAGCCTTTGGACGCGCCTCGTCAAATTACTTTCGACGAAATTCGAATCTTCCTGCAAACTGATGCAATAATTTGCTGCCTAAGTTTCAAGAGAATTCTTTTTGCGATAGACTTCGAAATCTCTGAAAATTAAAGAACACCAATTCATAGCTACTGCCAGTAATAAATATATTACTAGACGCAGCCCATTTTTCAGGAGGGAAGGTGCAGAAGATAATATGGAGCATATTTTGCTGTAAGGAGCCACTATTTCTCATTTTTGGAACAACATATATGCCATTGGTTTCCCCGCGCAGAAAGGTGATTTTATGGAAGAGCCAGAGATAGTGGTTCTTATTGCAAAATGTAATCCATATAATTTTCACTAATATTTTTACCAGAATTTATTGTGCTAGTTTCGCCATTGCAGCAAGGAAATCATATTCGTGTATCCAGGCTTGTGATGTTATAGATTTCCTGTTGCATTTTGTTTTTTCGAAAGATGAATGGTAATCGATTTTGTTCCAAATCTCGTGCGATTCGTCAGGATTATTCTTTGAGAATTTCGCATTTAAAAGTCGAAATTAGTTTCCCTTATGAAAGAAAAAACAAATCCAAACAAAGAACGCCTCAGTAGAGCTCCGACTGAAGTAGGTTTAAGGAAACTCTACGTATAATGCTCTAACACCTCCCTGGTAAAAATTGGCAGTAGAATCTGTGTTCCAAAATACCATAGACCTGCAGCCGGCTGTAAGATTTCCAATAGCTTCTATAGCCGGCTACACAATTTCTTATAGCCTTTTATAGCCGATGGCGATTAAGCAACAGCCAGGTGATAAAGTGTATGCTAAACGTTACTAATTACGGATGCTAGGACTTAGTGAGTTTTTGGAATACTGCTCTCTTTTTGGGCCGTAGTATCTTGATTTATTTTGCGAGGAAAGCTCCGTACTTTTGATGGATGCCTGCCATTACTAATATATTAGAGCGCCTTCAGTTTCGTACTATACTGTGCAATACCTCTGGTGTGAAATAGTTGCTTCAAGCGCCGTGGCAGGCGGGCAGCCAGCGCGAAACACGCATTGGCGCCTACAAACCTAACAGGGATACTTCACGCGTTGCACAATGCGTGAAGTATCCCTGTTAGGTTTGTAGGCGCCAGTGCGTCGCCGCTCCGCTTTGTGTTAGGCTCAAATATTTAATCCGGCGGAGTCAGCGTTATTCAACTCATGATTTTGAAATGTTTGCACATCCGGTATGGATTATTCTCATTTTAATCAATGAAAAAAAATATGTATTAAAGGAAAATATAATGTGTGTTTTGTAAATATTAAGGTGGTTCCGTATCGAACTTAATGATTTCCAAAGCACACGAATTTCTACACAATTTCTTATAGCCTTTTATAATCGATGGCGAAAAAGCAACAGCCAGGCGATAAAGTGTAAAGCCCGGCGATAGGAACTATAGCCCGGCTGCATAATTTTTTATCGCTTCGTATAGCCCGGTCGTATGATTTTCTGTAGCCTTCTTTAGCCGGCTATAAGAATTCCTATGGTATTTTGAAACGCAGCTCTTATCGCCAATTTTTTACCAGGGCTAATTTTTGCGACTTCGAGGGCCGACAGCAGTGGATAATATTTAAATAATGCATTTCTCGGAAATTAACAATGTCGTTATGACAAAAATCAGCATTGGTTTACTCGATCGACCCACAAGGCAACGCTGGAATTAAGTTAAGGTGAAAGAAAACTAATCGAAGCTTCAGCTAGTCTCGCATGCGACAGATGCGAAACGAAATTCATTATAACGCCCGAATGCAACTATTCGGGCTCCGTGGATGTCAGTGTTGCATACGCACCCACGTGAAGGCGTTTTGACTTCAGACACAGACCACCTCACCAGCGACGCTCAGTTGAATGAACAAACGAGAGGGGTCGTACAAAATGTGAAAACAATGAAGGCTTGTATCAATGTTAATACAACGAACGTTTACTTTGTTAGTGTAACAAAATATTTTGCTCAGACTACAACATTCTAACCGAACTCGAATGTTGCCAAATCTCTCCGAATAAAACACAATTAATTTCTAAGAAATGTCATAAATGTTCAGGTGCATCGGATTAAATTGCGAATACAATTCTCCAAAAATACCGCGGGCAAAAATTGAAAAGTTATTGTGAAAATTCGTATTTGTGGCAAGAAATGCGGCAACGTCCAAATGCTCTTACGGCGTTTTCCGGTCCAGACCACGCGTACATCAATTCCAGATAGTGCCGAAAATCAGCACTTTGTTTCCATTTAAACACATGTAAAGTAACCACTTCATATCTCAGAACCTGGCAACCTTGCCAAGCTACCGGTCGTAATCGTCCAGACTCGTCTCAAATTTTCATTCATAACTGAGAACGCGAATTTGAAGTCGGTCGCGTAAAAAAAAGAAAAAAAATGCAGTGGAAAAATATGCATTGACGCGCGCCCGCCGAAGAGGATTTCCCAGTGACGAGTATTGTAAATTGGTGACGCTGTGTTTCCTTAATTTAAATACATTATGATTAATCGATCCTTGATGACGCAGCCCGTCTCGATAAATATCGATTGTTTTGCATAAATTTAAATTAAATGGACGGAACCCGGCGTTGCCAACCTAATCCTCGCGAGGACTCTCCCATAGTCCACCTGAGTGCCTGAGTCATTAAAGCCATAGGATTACGGGTTCTCGCATAGGATGGCAAGCGTATCGATGTAACTTTAAAATCCCGAATGTTATGAAATTTTAATTCATTGAATCGTACAAGTGAAAAATGATCTCTAATATCGTGCATAATTCAACGAAAAATCTCTCCTTTTTTTTTTATCATGAAAATTCCGTGCGACCACGAATGTTAATCGACGCGTATAAACTGGAAGAGATTTCCTCGCTCGGAATCGATTATTTATATTGGGTTTAAATTGGAGGAAAAGCGTTTTAAAAGGAATCTTTTCTGAACTTTGCAACAGGGCCGGCAAATGTCACTTGCATTTTCCTCCAATTCAATGGTTATTGTTTTTAAATCTTTGAAACGCTCTTTATAAAGGTTCAGTACTGAAAATTGTGTGCTGTTCTTTACGCCCAAAAGAAAGCACATCTAAATATTTTTTAAAACATTTTCTTTACTTCTACCTTTCCTCTGACCATTACAATAATGAACGTTTCTACCGACTTGTTACTATCGAAACAACAAACAAGTTCAGCCTACCATTATACCTTGACACTGCTGTCGCGAAGTGTTAATGTATTGATGCGCATGTCCCGGTTTGTATCTTTACGACGACTGTGTCACTCCATGTTTGAGGTTCACAAGCGCTGACCGTTCGACAGTGACCACTTTGTTCCGACTTTAACTACTCTCGGCGACTGTCGGAGCTGTTAAATGGCCGTCAGAGTATCAATCTTAAACTGCTCTGTGATGGGTCAACCTCTGAAAAAGTAAGCATGCTCAAGGTAAATGAAATGCAAGGACCCATATCGATGGCTAGCGAACGATACCGCATATCTGCAAACTTACAATTTTGCGAAACGAAGAGAAAACTTCGCTTTATTTGTCATTTTAAGGTTCGATTTACAATTTTTTCATAAATTGCAGCGTCATTGAAGCGTCCCAAGACAGAATTGGAAACGAACTAAAATTATCAGCTTGCGTATTTTATACTGTAGAATACGGCGAAGTCGCTAACTCCCTTTTGCCAAAATTGTCAGTAAGGCGGTATTGTTATGCTCTCTATATGCCGATGCTCAATAGCTGCTCAAAAGCTAGGAAACGTGCGTTTTTTTTTCTCTTTCTTTGATTTCCTTTCTGTTTCTTTCGCTCAATAAGCTGGAAAATGAGAATTTGTATCGTGGAAACTGATGTAATGTGTGATGATATTATTTGATGTAATGATGAGTAGAAGTATGAGTTGGCGTTTAGAGCCCTTCTCTCAGCACTCTAATTTTTTACCAAAATCAGGACCATTAAAGGCGCTTTATACGCCCCTTTCTTTTTAATGCGTAAGCTGTATTTCACGCGAAACTGATTGCGGAAGCATGTATTATGGTGCTATTTTGTACTCATTTCCGAGCTAAGAAAAAACGCCGTATGAACATTTAAACGTTGCCAAAAATCTCCTCGCATAATATTTATGATTGAGAAGAGTATAAATACATTCGTTTATAATTCTGAGATATGCAACCCTAAATCCTTAGTAGCACACCTTCTAAAATAAATCGGGAAAAAATGTAAAACTTTAAAATGTTTACGGAGAAAAGCTCAGTAAAGAAGTCTTGAACAGTCAGAGGTCAAGAATTTTACTTTAAAAAAATTGTGATGTAAAAGGTAAAGAGAGGTAATTCATACTTTTTACGTGTTTTCTTTGTAAAAACTACCTCACCGGCATTTCGTCTTTGGTTTATTTTACTACTTTTACGAGGTTTTCTAATGTTTTGTAAAGTTCACGTCATGGGCTACCGGGAATTGCAAATATAATACTGTGCACAATTTAAGGGGGAAAATTGATGCTTATCCCCAAAAAATTCATCATTTATGTGAGGAAGAATAGCAACATTTGAATGCTTTTAAAGCGTTTATCCTTTGCGCGGTAGTGTGGTATCAAGTTCAAGCGCTCCAATGCTTCATTTTGGGCGGTACTGCAGTTCTGTATCTTATAAATGTAACCCTACTTCCCGTCCCCCATCTCTAATATGAACGCCTACTTATCAGGTCTTATGATCATTGGATCAATAATTGCTCATGCTCACCCGTGATACGTATACTTACCTGGAACTCCGGATGCCTGCATTACTCAATCCACGTTCCAATTAGTATCTCTAGAGATTGAGGGCTTGGAACAATAATCATCTAACTGAATGCTGTAATGAATGTCTATTTGTGTGACTGAGGTAATCGTCTTGATCTTGAGTTAAATACTAAGGAAATAACTTTATCTGCTGCACCGGTTTAAGTACCAAGATTCGTTTACCTGTAGCCCTTCAGCGATCAAAGTTTTTCGGGAAAGTAAAAACTGGGAAAAATTGACATTTTTCATGGAGGAAAGGGTTCAAGGTAAAAAAATCATGGGGACGGGGGAGAGTTAAAATGCAAACGATTCCTGAAATCACGATGACGCTTTTTGGGGGAAAAGGTTTCATTATTGGGGTTCAAACCCCCAACATTCCTCCTTCCCGGGATACGCTACTGCCAGTAATGGGAAATGGGAATTCCTGGGAACGTTCCCAATGGCTCTCGAAAAAGTGAATGGTTACCACGCGAGGGTGTATTTATGTATGCTCCCGTACTACCGCGTGCTAAGGTAAAACGCCGTATGAACATTCGAGAGTTGCCAAACTTCCTTCGATACAATATTTGTTTTTGAGGAAAGCTATGAATATTTCGCTATGAAATTTTTAAGAACTTACGGTGAAATTACGAACAAAATTATTTGAAAAATAGGAGGAAAAATATTGAAAAATTTCCTCGAGAATTCGTGATTTACCGAAGGAAATTTGGCAACGTCAGATGGCTCATACGGCGTTCTTCCTTGGCACGGCAGCGTAGGACGTCTCAATTTTCAAAATTCATCCGAGGAGGCCCTTGGACCCCCTTTTGGAGCTGAGAAATTTTCCCCAAACACCCTTTGGTGAGGTGCTCTTCTGCCTTCCCGCCAAAAAGAATCCTACAGTTCCACCCACGATGACGTCAATCTCATCTCGTGCGCGGAGCTGTCCTGCGTGCGTCAAGACTGAGATTTTCAGCTGAAACCGTTGAAAATCTGCATAAATCATGCTCATACATTTTTAATGAGAGTATCGACGGACACATATTTTAACTGGTTTCACAGAGCTCGAAAACAAAAATTCCGTAATTTTCGCCGCCGTTTTGAACTCCTGAACGACCAACACCGCAGCTTATGCGTACGGCGTGGGGCGGTTCGATTGAACTGATCTGACACTGTGAGTCTTGGTCTGGTTTGGGACTCGACTTCCTGGTTTTGGAGATTACTAAACTTTTTATCTAAACGCCGGTGTACTCTCTTCGGCGAGCGAAGAGCGAAGAGGAAAGGAATGATTTCGAAATTACCAGCAAAATGCGTGTATTGATTGCTGTTCAAAGGTCACCAGACCGACCTTTGAACGATCAACTATCAAACCTACCGTACACACGGACCTAGGCTAATTATCGTGAGTTTGCCGAGGGTTCGAGAGAGAGAAACTCTTTCACCTGAAGGCTTTATCTATATTTCTACACAACACAATGATTCATTGCCAGTATTATGATGTGATATGACATTCCCACGCGGCGTGATATGATAATTTACTCACTACAGAGCATCGCAGCGGTCTCTATACCTGGGCTAATATAACAATAAAATGAGAGAATAGAAAATTCTCGTTCCATGCAAGAATTCTGCTCTTGAAAGTTTTTTTTTTTTTTTTTTTTTTTTTTTTTTTTTTTTGCTTTGAAAGCGGGGAGAAAACCGAGTTCCGGCAACTACTGCTCGCATGTGCCCGGAACGGGTGACCAGTCCCACCCCCCGACAGCCACAATCAGCTGACAGGGGGCTCGAGAGAGTATCGCGATCTTGAAAGTTGGAATCCTCGTTGTCGTAACGGTGATTCCGGTTGTTCCTAAATGAATTGCCGTGCGGGATGTTTTCTGTAAACTTTCCCATCAACCCCAGCAGAAGTCCTGCTTGTAATTTAGTCCGTAAGTGGACGTATAAGGACTCTTCACGGTGAATCCTTCAACACAGGAACAGAAAGTACCTTAACGCATAGGAGGATCCGGGGGGATCCATTTGCCCAAAATGAAGAAGGAAGAAAGGAAAAAAACGGAGGAAAAAGGAAAGAAAGACGCTTAAACTTGGCAGTTTTTCATGTCGAAATTGACTGAGACTGAATATGAATTTGAGATGCTTCAAAATTCTGATATTTCCCGGGCCCTTTTTTTGACGTGAGATGTATTCCATACCCTTCAAATACCTCCTAACCCCCCCCCCCCCCCCCCCCCCNCCGGGTGGATGAAGTGGGGCCTAGAAAAAATCCGCCCCTTCCGTTTGAGGTGTTTGGATCCACTTTATATGGACCATCTGATGTCCAAGTGCTCTCTATAGCGGTACTTGAGGATCTTCTGGTGTCAATATCTGGACGCTTGACCGGCAGAATCAGCTGTGAGTGACCCACCCAGCGTAAGATGACTCATTGGCTCGGATAGTCGGACACGGCAGGGGCCGGGTAGCGGTGGAATTCTTATCGTGACGAATGAGATGGAGTGGGAAGTGGAAAATGTAAAGCGACTTCCCGTATGATTTGCTCGCATTCGTATTCGCATTGGGTATTCGCTATCCGCATCGGGTATTCGCGAAGCATATTCCATGACATTGGGCGAGACTTGGCGCGCGCGCCGGCGCTAACCGCGTTTTACCGCGTTTTCCCGCGCCGCCGCCGCCGCGAGCATGAAGCACGTATCGCGACGCGTCCGATCGCGCATCTCCAGCGCGATCGCCTCATTGTCGCCGCCGCGTTTTCGTAAAAACTCAATTTGCCACCAGGAAGCGATGGATCTTCTCATCGCATCGCACCGACCGCGTTGTCAAGTGGACCACATTTCGTGATGAGGAGCCACTATCTAGGGCGCTTTCGTGCGTGTTACACAAGTACCCATCTACGTCAGGAAACTAAGTTAATGCATTATGCACGAGGAAAGTGTCGAATAAGTATGATTAACTGGTTTAGGCTTTGAAGCAGCTGTGTTTTGGGAAACGGCGCGTAAGTCACCAAGAGAACTCTTTGCATAGGCGGTACTGGACATCTTGGACGGGAGGGGGGTCCGTGGGCCTCCCCAAAAAGTATCGAATTGTTGAAGCATCAAAGTAATATGCACTGGAAAAAAAAAACACATTAACACCATGGTATATTATATATTATATATAAGTGGTTTTACCTTCATATTGTTTGATCCAACACTAAAGAAAATGTATCCGTTTGTTTCAGATGGAGTCTGATCACGCTGTACGTCATTTTGACGCTTCTTTTTCTATTGTTTGTTGTCGTTCCAATACTATGGAAGACCTCATACACCATGCAACGGATGTTCCTCTTCCTTAATTTTGGTAAGTTGGTCCTTTCGCCACAGATTTTTCTCGGGTTGATTAACGGGAGAACGGTCAGTAAAATGTGACCCGACCACGACAGTGTAGTACCTTCATACCTCATAGGTGACCTTCATGTAGGATTCATCTCTGATTGGTTCAGTTATCTGAAATCTCACAGAGCCGTGAGAAACTACAAAAAAATTCCGGACATAGCGTGCAAATGGTTGAAAATGTTAAAAAATAAGATTTAACTTGCTTGCATCGCCGTAAAATTTACTTAGGGTACATAGGTATGTGTGTTTAAATTAAATTTAAAAGGAATTTGTTTCAACATAGACCTTTACCATAGAAAAATTGGCACCAAGTAAAGAAGGTGATAAGCGTAAAACTCGAACGCTGGCAACAACAGCATTGGAAGCGATTGGGATTGAAGGTGAACTCCTGATGGACGATACCTACCAATCGGTTAACAACATCGTTCATCGAGTTAAGTAATCAAAGGTTATGGATTGATAAAAATATGTATTTTTCGAAGAGAAAACTTTTCGCGCTATGCGGCATGTTTGTTGCCTAAGTGGTAAAATTGAAGGCGGATCTCAAATGGAGCTGTCCGCCAATAGATATGCACATTTTCATTGGACCCTGTCCCGATGCAATATTCAGGGCTTTTCGGGAGCATGTCCTGTGACCCAGAAACAATCAATTAGTATTAATCAATCGACTTTCGAATCTCTGTTGAAAGTGCCAAAGAAACATCGTAATTAGATGCATTTAACCAAAATCAGATTTTTTTTTTATTAAAATGTAGTTTATAGTTTATACTCTTTGTAATCTGAAAAAAACTCAGATAAAAAATCGAGGTGGTATATTGCTTAGTTCTGGTTTTAGGACATTTTGTCAACGATTTCTTGTCCGCTTACCTGTTTTTTCCAGTAATTTACGTCCACGCGTTTTTTCGGGAGTTTTGGTCCACGTGCCGGTTGGGACCCAAAGTTAATTGGCCCACATATAAATACAAACGACAATTGCTCACGACGTTTTTGGATGAAAATGTAAAATTTCTTGGAAGAATGAGAGTTTGCTTGTTTTTTTGTTTTGTCTGTTTGGTCCAGCGGAGAATAATATACAGTTGAGAGTTTTGGTAAACATGGGGGAGCGTCAATGCCATGAGACAAAATTCACTAAAACTCTCTACACCTCTTTGGTGTAACAGGACTTAATTATCTTTCAAGATTTTCCCACCTTGTCATACCTGAACCGGATAAACCTCTATATTTGCCTCAGCTAAAGGCTCTTAGATTTTTCCAGTGTGCGATAAGTATCTTGATTTATTTTGCGAGGAAAGATCTGCACTTTTAAAGGATGCCTGTCATTCTTAATACGTTCAATTTCGTATAATACTGTGCAACACCTCTGTTGTGAAACAGTTGCTTCAGGCGCCGCCGCAAGGCGGGCGGGCGGCCAGTCCGGAACGCGCATTGGCGCCTACAAACCTAAGTGGATACTTCAAGCATTGCGCAATGCGTGAAGTATCCACTTAGGTTTGTAGGCGCCAGTGAGCTTCTCGCGCTGGCAGCACGGCGCGGCGCTCCGCTCTGTTAGGCTTTACTATTTATACTCGCATAGTCAGCGTTTTTTAACTCAGGATTTTGAAATGTTTGCACACTCTGCATTGATTATTCTCGTTTAAATTGCTGGGAAAAAAATATAAATTAATTTATCAAAGGAGAATAATAATATAATGTGTGGTTTTTAAATATTGGTGGTTCCGTGTCAAGATTAACGATTTCCAAAGCTTTTTAATTTTTTCTTTTACATTTTGTGCTTTTATTATGCTGCAGCGAGGTGTACGCGCAACCAAACGCTCAAAATTTAACGTATTTGCCTCTAAAAGATCGTTGTACAAATGGCTTAAAACTAAAGATTGCGTGCTTCTTGGTTTTTTTCCTCTTTCATTCATTTTTGCAGTTTCTGTCGGCACAACTGCGGCTTATTGAGATTAATGTCGCTTGGAAAAGGCTTTACAAATACTTGTCACGTTTTAAAAATATAAATTTTTTCAAAATGCAGTAATAATTTCGTAAAGAAAATATTAAAAAATGGTTTAAAAAAGTACCTATACATGTATAAGGTATGTATATTTTACATCAAATATTTTAAGGATGGAAATAAAACCAAATATTCACCAATGACAATTTAAAAAGATGATTCAAAAGGAGAAAGTGAAAACAGTTCATTTTGAAAACGAGCAACCATAACAACAACACCTTCTCTCTCAATTTCTCATTTCCATATTGTCAATATAATTGTACCTACCGACTAAAATATAACGTTTGAACCAAGTCACCGTTGCTTATTTTACGTGTGGGCGTAAACTCCTGGACGAAAAAGGTGCGCGGACAAAGAATCGTCGACAAAATGTCCTGAAACCTTAGTTCTCCGTCGGAAAGATAAAACACGAGAGAAAATTTGGCAACGTGGAATGCAGTTAGGCTGATTTTCTCGAAATCCATCCTATTATTCTGCCGTGCTAAGGAAAAACGCCGTATGAACATTCGAGAGTTGCCAAATTTCCTCCGAAAAAATATGTAATTTTGACTAAATTCATGCACATTTTTCTTTGAAATTTTCATATGTTTTCGATAAAATTGCGCACGAAATCGTCTGAAAATTTTGGAAAATAATATTCACAATTTCCCCAGTAAATTCGGTTTTTATTGGAAGAAACTTGGCAACGTCTGAAGGCTCATACGGCGTTCTTCCTTAGCACGGCAGTATTCCTATTATATCTATTTCTTGTGCTCGGCGACATTATTTCATGAAGATATCCTCATTAGCAACGCGCCTTACGCCCTTTTAGCGGAAAACGCCGTAATTACCACTCGCGGCTCCGAGGAAACTCGAGGATTTTAGGAAGAGATGATAGGCGTTACGCAATGCCAAGTTCAACCGCACCCCCCCCCCCCCCNGGTTTATCAGTATCGCGAGGTTCGATTTAAGTGTCGTGGTATGTCGAGGAAGAACCACGCAACGGCAACGCTATCCCCTTGCGGATGAGAGGTTTTTGCCGCGGGCGGGCGGCGGCAGTGTAACGTGTAACGCCGAGTAGTGATTAAAAAAATGATTGCGAGGAGCTCATCAGTTTCGAGCAAACGAGCTTCCCGTTCGCGATCCGGAGAGAACCGGAGGAGTAGCATCTTGGAAAGCAGGCAGTAATGATTTTCCGCGCTACCCGCCTCGAACGAGAAAAATTAATTTCGGGGATTACATTGACGGCGCCTAATGATGGCCGGTTTTTGTTTTGTTTAGTCGAAGCCAAAGAAAAAAAAAATAAAAAAAAAAAAATAAAATCAAAAGGGGTGCAAAAAACGGTTTACATTAGGTCAGGCATGGGCAATTTGAATCGCCAACCCCCCCTCCCCCCTCTTCGCCCCTCAATTTTTGCGAACACTGATCACGCGAAATAACAGACTGATTTACTGACCACGTCATTTGATTTTGATGTATTCGATGGTTCCATCCAGAACAAATGAGCTGCTTTGATATCGATCGTTTTGATGCCGCGCTTTTTGAGAAGAGTCCAGTTCAACGGCGATTTGTCGAATGTCGTAAACTCTAAAGCTGATTCTATTAAATGATCCAAATAGTATTTACTGTTTACATAATGCAAGCCATTTGTTCTTTGTCGCTGCCAACCTGACCCCTGAATGCGCAGCTCGCAGTCAGTTTCGAGCTGAAAACCAGTCGCATGTGAATTTTCTACCAAGCAGCCAGTAGCCCGGTAACCGGCCGCGATTTTACCGAGTAGAAATCGGTGTTGAACGACCTTGAGAACAAATAGCATTGGTGACGCGACGTTAAAAACAGTGGCAAATTCAATAATATAAGATCAACCCTCGCTAAATTTAGTCGTGGTGCACAGTTTTATATTGTTGAGCCAAGGAAAAACGCTGTATAAATCCTCAGACGTTGCATATCCTTCTGATGAAGTACGAGTTCTCTTAAGAAGAAAATAGTGACCATTTTCTTTTGAATTTTCCTAGGGTATTGTATTCGCAATTTCATCTGGGATGATTCGGAATTTCAAGGAAAGATATCCGTAACTTTTCTCAATATTTAATATTTTATCGGAGGAAATTTGGAAACTTTCAAATTCTCTAACTGCGTTTTTCTAAAGAGTAACAGTACAACTTTTTCCTACCCGTAAATAACTCCTGGTTATGAGGGGAGGGGGTTTAAAACTAGCCGTCTCCGAAATTACTGACCGCTCACGGAGCAAGCTCCTCAGAGATCATGGTGATTAGGACCGGGAAGAATTGGGGAAACTGGGATTCATCAGGGAATGAAAACTTTCAGGGAAAATTAAGGAAAAAATCAGGGAGTCTGCTTCAAAAACCAGGAATTTCTCTTCTTTTACCGCTTAGAGACTATTTTGTTTTCAAACGCCACCATTATTAACATGAATAACACTTTTGAATCTTCAAATCGTCAAAATACTGGAGGAGCTTTCATCGACCAGATAATGAACACATCGGGAACGTGTTTAGAATTGAACATTTGAATGTACGCCAAAGAATCGCCTGAAAAAAAAAGGGGAAAAAATTAGTATTCATGTCTGGAACTCCGTAGGATTCTACAGTTTTCCCCAGGATAATCCCGGGGAAGTGAAAGATAACTTCGGTTTCACACCAGAAAATGAGTTCCATAAAATCAGAGAAAGTTAGGGAAAAATCAGGTAATCAGCATGGTCAAGAATTCTAGACGCCATTATTTTCGGACAGTTCCGCCATCTTGAATTTTTCTAATTTTGAAAATTTGATTTGAAATTCAAGTTTCCCGTCAGTAAATACACTCAGGCGCCAAGTTTCACAAAATTCGATCGAAGAGGTGCCGCCTATCGTAGGCTCAGTTGGTCTCCCTACACACACGGTGGTGAACGACTCACGTTAGTGCGCCTTCATTTTCGTCTGATACTGTGCAATACCTCTGTGGCGGAATAGTTGCTCAGAGCGCCTTCTAAAGTATCGCTTCGATTTGATGGCAGAAGGTCACGATTGCCGCTGATATCGCACTGTAACGCGTGCGCAGTTCCGCATTTTCTTATCATCGTAGGTGCCGTAAAATAGGTTTATTCATACCTCAATTTGTGACGTTACAAGTTTTTACTGCCTATTTACGGGGATAAACCAATAAAAACACTTTGAAATCTGCCGTGATTTTCCGGTATAAGACGATAAGTATAATTTTAATGCTTCATTCAAGTCTTATATGATGAAGCATTTGTATTCAAATGCAAAAGGTTCTCACTGCAGTCATTCTGGATTCTGGAAATTGATTTTTTCATTTCATTATTTTTTTCTTTTTCCTTTTCTATTTTACAGTTCGATATCCGTACAATGTAGACTTGGCAAAGCCTTCACAAGCAGGCATTAAAGGTGGCATGAACTTTTACATTGACACTGAGGATGGTGCTCGGCTTGGCACTTGGTAAGACCATTCCCCCCTTTTTGCATCATTATTTCTTATTTTTTTCCAAAATATCGTCGTGTTATGGAGGTGACACGTAAATCTTGAATACAATTTTCTGCACTCTGGTCATTTATAACGTGATCAATTATAAACAGTTTCTAAGCTTAGAAAGTATAATAGATTCTCCTAAATTATTCACCTTTTTCTGCTGTGTTAGTATCCTTTTTAAATATGAAAACATTTGGCAGCTAAACATTTTATTTTTTGAATCTCTTTGGTATTACGCCCCCCCCCCAAAAAAAAAGAAAAGAAAAAAAAAAATTGGAGTCATTGCTAAAATTGATGAAAGAAAGAAAGAAATGAAAACTCTGGACATTCTGGCACACTGAGGCCTTATTATCAACTAAAAAAAACCACCCAAGGGGGATACAAAATTTCAATCAATGGCAAGGACGTAGTAATTCCTTACAGCCCAATATTGGTACCACCTCTAACCCTCCTCCTCACTAGTCACCTCAATATTAATTGTTTTTTGTTTTTGACAGGCACATTCTTCCGCAGCACTTGGCGGAAGAAGGGGATAAATTATCAAAACTAGAGAAGAAAGACCGTTTTGATGAATGGGTCAGAAACGGGGACCCTGTAGTTCTTTATATGCATGGCAACTCAGGAACACGAGCTGCCTCTCATCGTGTTGATCTCTATGAAGTGTTCCAGAAACTGAATTTCCATGTAGTAGCTGTAGACTATAGAAGTAAGTATGCCACCCAAATCCACTTATTTTCCACTCTGACGCATTTGAGTTTTTTCATGCTTTTAAGTAATGTTTACATTTTCTCCTTCCAAGAATGTTGCCTTGCTGCCGTGTCAGATTTTAAGAGGAAATTTTTCAGTTCCAAAGTTGGTGCAAAGACATGCTATGAAAAATCTGAAAATTTTGTTAAGGAAGAATTTCTCCTGTCGGAACTTCTGAAAGGCTCTAATCTTATTTAAGCATCTCATCAGCAAAGCTCAAATTTTCCTCTAGATTCGGCTTTAAAAAAAAAGATTTGCTAGATCCTCGAAAAGTTATGACATTGTAAACTTACAAGAAACTTGTTACCCCTGTGTAACAACTTTTCCTAAATCTACCCATGAAGTTTGCTCTAAAATAAAATTGGCTCTTAGTCCTGCTGATATTGACACCACACAATGAAAATTTTAAACATTGAATTTATTCATCACCTGAAGGATGCTTGTTTTTGCCCCTCTCTTCTTTATTTTTGTGCAAGGTATTAGGCAATAAGTTCACAAGGCCTTCACAATAGGTATCATACGTTTAGTAAACCATATTTTCCTGTAGTCGTTGTCTTATTTTCTTTTCATTTATTTCGTGCCTTTTTCTTTTTTGTTTACAGCTTACGCAGACTCCATTGGTGAAGAGTTAAGTGAGAATACAACTGTGATAGATGGAAAAGCCGTTTTCAAATACTTCCACCAAAGGGTCCAAAACGACAGGCTGTTTGTTTGGGGTCACTCCTTAGGAACAGGGTGAGTAGCCACAAAATATGATATTTACATTATCTGAGACAAATATATCACAAAATTCCACTTGAACACTAAAAAGCGACATTTATAGGAAAAGAACCTTTGTCCATTAATACTCAACATCGAATTATTGACACCATTGCTCAGAGGAGTCTTTAAACATTCAGGAAATAAGAATACCCAAAAATTTCAAACTAAATCAGAGCTATGGCAATGTGAAGTTTTTAATCCAAAGAATTAGTTCGTGAAAAATATATTTAAAATTCTTTAATCTGTCATGTTCAATGAACTAAACTTCTTGTTCATTGGCGTCACTCACAACTTACTTTTTCGGACACGGGAGAAGGTTCTTGGTTGAAATCGTAAATCCTGATTTCTTGATGTAGGTAACTCAACTAGATCACTCTACTAAATGATTTTCCTCTGTGGTTCATGGTTCCTTTTCCTGTGGAAACGCATAAATTTATGATGGGGATGTTTTTTTGTTATTAAATTTTGGAGTTTTTGTTTACCTTAAAAAATAGACCTGTTCTTTTCAGTTCTATTTCCAATCAGTTTCGAACAGCTAAAACATGGGGTCAAGTCTTTGAATAAGAGAATTCAAAACCAAGTTATTTATTTCAATGAATCAAATTCCTGAACCGAAGAATGTTGCTTTAGTGACTGGAGTTTTCTATATTTTTTGCCCTGTGTTTTTGCAGAGTATCTAGTCATTTTGTATCAGAGTTGGAAGAAGAAGGTATTCTTGCTGCTGGATTGATGTTGGAAGCTCCTTTCAATAATATTCGTGATGAAGTACGGGAGTTCCCACTAACACAGGTATTATTTCTCACATTAGATATCTTCTTCAGAGAGTTCATATGAGCTCATTGTTTTTTGAGAATTTTCAGTGTGTGATCAAACATTTTATGTGGTCTCCAATCTTTTCTTTATGCTTCGGAATGAATTTCTGGATTTTCCAAATGTTCTAAAGTGATAATCTTTTTCTTGTATGTGACTTTCAGAAATTTTCTCTGTTAGCCTATCCTAATTCTACTACCTTTCTTTTTTCACAAGCCTTGATGTAAGGAATGTTTTGCATCTTTGGAGTTAACTAATCCCCATGGAATTGAACCTCAATTGACCCGAGTAATAGTGAGAGTAGCTTTACAGAATCTTGGAAAGATTCCTACTTCTGTGGACACAGTGTCCTAACTTCATTGAGCACCTTGCCCAAAATGCATCTAATAATGAGGCTTTGGAGCCTAAAGACTTGAAGCACTGACTAGACGAGGTGCCTAAATAAAGTCAGATGCAATTTGTAGCAAATTTTTAAAGTTGCGATAGCGCATCATGCCCACATTTGTAATGACTCAGTTTTACCCCAAAAATTTTGTGGATGACTCCCAAAAATTAGGATTGCCAGCCATGGCTCCTAAAAATGTTACCCTAAAGTTGGAATATTAAATGGGCAATCTTGCATATTAACTAAGGACTCACATTTTCAAGCGCATAGAGCATAGCGCAAGCGCTTAATTAGCATCTTCAACGTAGCATTGAGTAATCCAGTATCTTTATCTTCAACCCTATATAATTTTAGAATAGTTATAATCCACTGATTTGAAAGAAATCTATGTGATAGTCATCTTTGTTCTTTTTATTCTCAGATGTTCCGTTTTCTTCCCTACTTTGACTACTGCTTCTTGGACTCCCTCGCTGATCATGGTTTATATTTTGCATCGGATAAAAATTTATTAAAAACTACAGTTCCCATATTGATCCTCCATGCGGAAGATGACACAATTATCCCATTAAAATTAGGAAAACTGGTAAGTTAATGCTTTCCCTGTTTTTAATGTCAGTTTTAACATAAATAGTAATAAATATTCAAAAATTCAAAGTGTAGGTTCGAAATGATAACTAATGTTTCGAAGCCATACCAAGCTCTCACGCCTTAAAGTTGTGCTCATTTCAGAGAAGATGCTCCTCAGCCCTCTCTCATACCATTGTCAGAGTGAAAAATAACTCAAAAAAGAAAAAAAAATCAACATAAATGTTCTTTAATTTTATACATTTTTAACTGAACGTCAACATTCTGAAGTATGCAGTAATAATACTTCAGTAAAATAATTTCCATAGAATTTCAAGTCTAGTTGACTTCTTTAACTTTTCCATCACCTCACTCAAATATTTTCATGTTTCATGACACCAGTGCTGTGAACAATGCCGAGAGTTCTAATTTTGCGCAACTTGTTTATTTTTCCCTATTTCCTCCTCTCGCATTAACTGCAACCATGCGAGCCTCTGTTCACTGCAGCACACTATTCTTAGCTCGGCAAGGAATAAGTTAAGTTGGAGGTCATTTATCCATCAAGTTTATGGGAAACAGAATTTTAATAGAACTCTCAGAATTTCAGAATCATTACGATAATTCGAAGAAAAAACATTTTAACTATCTCTCAACATAATTATACTTGTTATTTTCAATTTTTATAATCTTAAATATTTTTTCAGTTACATGAAGCTGTTCGAAAGAGAGGAGATAAATACATCTCAGAGATGAAGACTTTTCCTGCAAAGCATCATTACGGTCACAAATTCATTTGTCGAGCTCCTGAGCTACCAGAACTCATTGAGTAAGCAAAACTATTATCACCTTTAATGAATAGTTGCTTAGTTGTGCCAAATTAAGTTCCTTAGTTTCATCCTTGTCACTTCGAGACAGAATATAGCTGTGAAAATTGTTTTTAAAGGCTGCAAAAACAGAAAGTGTAATGGCTTTGTAAAATAAGTCATAAACTTCAAATTTTGAAGCCTCTCAATTGTCCTAGAGATGACATTTTCTTTAAAAATTAAATGTTTTACATATTGAGTCAACAATGTCATTGTTGAGACCAAATGTCGATATCCAACCACCGAAGGTGTCATCAAAGAATTTAAATCTCAAGTGAACAATAGAGGTTAGTAACAATTATGTGATTTGGAGCAAGAGGAGTTCTAAAATTGAAAATAAAATGAAGTTTTGCAGCTCCAACAAAGTTCAAAGTGATGTTCCTAGGCTGAAAATTGAAGTTTTGAGTAAATTTTTTGTTGATTCAAGTTTTGTTCAAAATTACCATCACCTAAGTAGCCTTTTTCAACTGGAAAATTTCGAGTTTATTACCCTTTTATCTCATATTCATAATTTCCTGGATCATCAAAATTGAAGAGTTTTGCTCAATTGTATCTCATATTTATAATTTCCTGGAGCATCAAAATTGAAGAGTTTTGCTCTATTGTATCTTGTTGAGATTGCTTTTTGATCTCAATTTATTACATTCTTTCCCTGACATTATTGCCAAAAATAAGTATTGCCAAAGAAGCAATTTTCTTGCAATACATGCCAACTTTTGAATTCTTTCAATTTTACTGAAAATTGCCATCAATAAAAGTGATATTATTCACAAGTGTAGTTGCAACTTTTCATGGTCACTCCTTGCAAAAGGAATATTTATTTACTAAAAGGAGGGGATTTTTAAAGGATTTACTAAATAACTAATTTTTTTTCTCTTCTTTTTTTTCTCAGGAACTTCAAGACAGCATCAATGAATAATTTCAAGAATAGAATCAGCTAATACTCATCAAAAGCTCCAGAGCTTTTGAAGCATTTGTCAAGACTGAGCCGGGAAGACATATTTGATGGATCATCATCCATGCACCTAGTCAAAAATTTTGTTTTGTTGCTAAGTTGTTATGCTCTTCTTTCGGTGTCAATATTTTAGCTGTAAAATTGGCCGTCGTGATCACTCATCCTTGTAAGACATTCATCAGTCTTTGGACTGAAAAATAGATGGCTGTTGGTAATAGTCTCTCCGGCAGCATTGTACTCCCCCTTCTCTTGTCAGGGGAAGTGATATGTCAGCGATTAGAAGCTAAAGCCATCCAAAAGTGCAAATCTGATAATGCGAGGAACGGAAGTCCTTAAGTTACTACCTCCTTTCCCCGGGCCTTGCTCATTTCTTTCTGACATTGATCACATGATTGGAGAGAGTTATTTTGCATTATTAAAAGGGCAGCTTGCTTCTGGAAACCACTTAATTAATGCCTTGATTTAGTTACCCTCAAATAATGAGAAATGAGCATTTCTATTTTAAAATCTTATCAAATTTGCGCATTTGGATAGTTGTCATAAGAAACTGAGAATTATCTCAATTATCATTTTTTGATACGTTTTAGCAGCTGTTATATTTTCTGTTTGATTTCAGTTCGCATTGAATGTGATCATTTGCTCATCCTAGATTTTTTTTTAAAATTTCTAAAGAGCTTCTATTTTTTATTAATTTCATTCATCAGAAATCGACAATAATTGTGGCTGGTAAGATCCTCAAAGAATTTTCTAGAGCCAAAAATGAAAAAAAATATATATTTTGTGAAATTAAGATTTCACATTTCTCTAACATCACTTTGCAACAGATTGGGAGCTGCATAAAAAGTCCTGATCTGGCTCGCCTTCATTTGTTCTCTGTGATTTTTTCGGCGACCGGGGTATGGAGATGGTTTTAGTCCAGTGTTTTTAGTCAGTTATTTAAAAAGGCGGACCTTCTTTGTGTGGTTCAGCTTGATTGCCTCCATTTAAAAAAATGCCCTAAATCTTGCATCACTCTTTCTTTTGAGAGAAACTGTTTTTAACAAAAATTTCACTCTGTTGCAGAATCTTTAAAATGATGCAAAGTACAATAAAATAAATTTTACTAAAATCAGGAAAAAAAAATTATTTTGTCTAAATAGGCTCGCATTAATCTTGTTGGATCATGTTTGATCAACTATGTAGCCAAGCAAACTGAGACAAGTAAGGAGAGAAGTAACAGTACATTCGCTCCTAATGAAATAGGGTAAAAATAAGAAAAACGCATTTCATTTAAGCCCGGCCAAATGCACATTCCTGTTAGATCAGTGGAGTCTGGGCCTCCCTTAAGTCGGCATTTTTTATTTAAGGCGATAGTCAGTCTCTTCTCATGTAAAATGAGATTTTCTGTAATTGTGATGTGAGTACTTTAATTAAACTGGCGTGCGCTTCAAGCCCCAGTGCAGGCCATACTTTTAAATTTTACGGTTTTGAGTTAATTATTTTTGTAATTTTTTGTATCAAATAAACAGCTAGAAAATGTTTTTAACACAGTTCACTTAATATTCTCATGTGCTATATTAGATAATCATGTTTTTTGACTTGTGAGGATTCTTATAGGAAGTTCTGCAAAAATAGACCCGTGTAAGGTGTAGAATGAACCATTTACCTCACGAGTCAAATTAAATCAAAGCAATAATCAATCAAAACTCTCAAGTTTGTTTGAAAAAGAAGATCTACCTGTTACTCGCATGGTTAAAAATTGTTCTAATTTGTAGCATAGGGTCAATAAATTACAGATTTTTTTTATTTAATTCATAAGAAAATTCATAGTGATTCATGAGAATACAGGTTTACACAATTTTCTCCAGAAAACACTTTCCATGTGTTGTACCTACAAATTCTAGAAATTGATAATTCTATGTTTCATTTTCTTTAATTTTTCTGACTGTCGCACTTTAATCCCACCACTCTCACAATGATTTACATTTTTTTGATGATTGTGTCCCGGAAACTGAAATTTAAAAAGCGGGCAACAATTTTCTCTGTTTTCTCTTCCCGCACTGCTTTTCTGCACGCACGAGAAATCCTTTTAATGATATGTTACTAAATTTTTAAACTTAAAAAACAAATGTATCATCATTTCGAGGCTCTTAAAACAACTACTCTCTCTGGGTGTGTTGCAAGATCCCCTTATCTCATTTTAGGATTCACAAAAAAACAAAGAAATCTTTATCGCTACTTGCAGACTTTGGTGCTATGCCTTCCTCCTTTCTAAAGAAAACAGAAATGATTTTCAGACGAACCGTAGGATATGTAAGCCCAATAGAATGTTTGGGTGCATTTAAAAAATAAAAGTTTTCCTATTTAGATACAGCCCATTCTCAAGGGAATGCAGAGAACTATGATGTGAAAATGTAGAATGACCAAAAAATTTAAGAATTAAAATCTTCGTCATTTGCTGCCTTTGATAAAGGTGTGATTACCCATGAAATTAAAGTGAATTTTTATCTAAAGCAATCTCTCATGGCAAGTGAGCTAGTTGGAATTTTCTGCACTCCTTAGTGCAGGAGTTGAATCGTTTGTACACTGAAATGTAGCTTTTATGTTTTTGATTTCCCAACAATCTGTTACTTTGCGTTTACTTGTACCATTTGTTAGTTTAATAAATTTTACATTTTATATAGTTTGGTTTTTTCTCTTCTTTTGAATAAGACCTTTCCTTCATTTTAATATTTATTCTTGAGGAAAAAGATACCTAGTTTTACATGTTTTTTGGAGATAAAAAGATACTTAGATGATTTCATTTTCAAATTTTTTCAAGGATGATGCCCTGAAGAATAAATTATATAGAATTTAAATTATGTCAACAACTTCTTCTTCAAAATGCTAAAAATTCATAAGCCAATCCTCTTCATACAAGTCACTTATATTATTGTGATCAGATTATCCGAAGGACTCATTTTTGCTTCTCTTTCAATCTTAAAGTATTCAGTTTTACTATTTTTTTCTGTTTTAAAATGAGAATACTGTAAATCCATTAGATTTGGTGCTTTATATTATCCCCGAGAAACACTACTGCCAAAGTGTCATTCTTAACTTATGCAACTCAGGGATAGCATGCCCTCAGTGCCTCTAATCGAACAACTTAATTGTCTTCATAATAAGAAATTAAAAAAGAAGGGGTTGTAGTTTTAATTGAAAGTTCTGCCATTCGTCCAATGAACGAAAAACATTTTTTTTTTTTTACCACAATTTTTTGCGCATTTTAGAAATAACATAAACGCCACAAGTTTTCCAATTCAGATAGGTGCCTTTACAGATGAACCAGATAAGATCCTCATCTTGTAATGCAGTGTGTTAAATTCGTCTCTGTTACTCGGCCCAGGGCCGTGCTAAGAAAGATCGCCATTTGAACATTCGAACGTTGCCACATCTCTCCCGATAAAATGTGATCTTTGAAAGAAGTCCCGAACTGCCGAGCTAAGGAATAAACATTCAGATGTTGTCATATCTCCCGCCGAGTAACATTAATTTGTGAAGCAATTTGTGAATATTTTTCCTTTAATTTTTCGGATACTGTAGATTAAATTGCAAATGAACTCATCAGAAAAATCGATGGAAAAACACTCCTAAAGTTCCCTTAAAATTCGTATTTTATCAAGGGAAATTCGGCAACGCATGAGGGTGCACCCGCGTTCTTCCTTAGTACGGCAGCCTAGCAGTAAGTATCCCGTCTTGAAATTTTTAGGTGTGGAAAAAGGAAGAGGGAATAAAAGTCTTTGAAAAAATTAAAAGAAAAATATTTTCAAAGTTTCCGGAAAATTCGTATTTAATCGGATGCAATGTGGCAACGTTCGATTGTCGATACGGCGTTTTTCCTTAGCGCGGCAGCACTGCAGTTGGAAGCTTACGGGAGGAGCAGGAACTTGAGGGTGGATGCGAGGGTGGTGACTGCGGTGCAGGGGGAGCGGGGGAGGGGAAACGCGAGAAGGGATGATCTCAACTTGGAGGGCTCGCGCAGCGCAGCGACTCGCACTCGGAGTCGTCGCGACGCTTCTGAGAAGGGAGAGAACACTGCGTTGCGACGCGCCTCGACGCACAGTGGGACGGCAAGAGAGGCGCAAATATATATGGAAAAAAAATAGCAATCATAAAACGTAATAAATTTAAAATTTATGATTTTTTTTTGTTTTTAAACACTTGTACAATGAACTCAGGATGCCTTAAAACGCATATGGCAGGGCCGGATTAAGGAGGTGGTCACATGGGCCGCGGCCCATGGCGACAAATCTAAGGGGCGGCAAAAATTTGCAAGTTTTTAAAGTGTAGGTATAAAAACAAATCGGATTTATAAAAACAAAATTACCAACGAGAAAAGGTGACAAAATCTCTCATTTCCTGAGAGAATAGCAATTTCTAATTTTGTCGTCTCTTAGTGATACAAGAGACAGCACCCTCAATAAGTCGAGTTACGAGAGAAACCAAACACGCAATTTGGCCTAGAACGGCGCGACTTAAGGAGAAATGATAACGAGGACTTGAGATGAAAAGGAGAAGCCCTCGGCGCGGCGATCGGCATGTAACATATATTAGCGCCTACAAGACTGCGCGAATACTTCACGCATTGCGCCAAACACAGTGCGGTCAGCGTGAGCGCCTACAAGACTGCTTGAATACTTCACGCATTGCGTCCAACACGGTGTAGTCCGCGCGGCGCGGCGGCGGAAGTTAAAATCATTGAACCACATTTATGTTTGTTCTTTCGTAATTTTTTCGTTCATTTCTTATGAGTGGAAGGACTTGTCCACACAGAGATAGGTTTACGGAACTTAACTTCCGCGCAAAGTTTCGTGAACTATTGCTAGTAGTGTTGACCGGGCTTTTCCAAAAAAATGTGTTCAACACGAGTAAATGCACCCGTCCCCCGCTGGCACGTTCATTTGATGGTTTTTATCGAGTGCCGAGACGGACTCCAGGGGCCCCACCGTGCGGCCGCTACGGACGGGCGCGCGGCCCACGAAATTGTGCGCAATCGCGCCCCCCCCCCCCTCCCCTCTCTCGCCGTCCCTTCGCGGGTGAGTGACGTGGAGTCACCATGAGCGCAGCTCGTGAAATTAGGTGTGCGTCCTGGTGCGTCAGTGTGTGCGCGTCCACGTGTTGTTGTGGTTTCCGAGCCCTCGGCTCCCATCACGCGTTCCTGTTCCTGTCGCAGAATATAAACACCCGATCGCAACATCTGGAAACGCAAGGATAGGACTCGATTCGACAGCATCTTCGTGTTACGGTACGTCTTTTTCCGGTAAACTTTCGCGTGGGTCCTTATCATCGGAGGTTGAGTGATAACAGACGTCAGTTTGGCATGGCGTGCGCTCACGCATCGTGAGTTCGTGAGTCATGACAACGACAAGCGTCCGATCCCTCAGGGTTACGGGTTCACGCAGGTTATCATCCCTGTCATTCGTCCCTTCACCTCCTCTCCGTTTATCGTGATTTTGAAAGTAGGTGGATTTCGTACCTGTTTGAATTCTTATGAGGAAAGCCTTTTTAATACTTGTAAAATCGATATTATGTTGGGTGATAAGGTCGCTCTTATGAGTCTCGTTCCGTATAAAAGTTTTTTCAATATAAGGCGAATGGAATGGAAAAATCAGACATTCATCTGACTAAACATTTGTAAGAAAAAAAGTCGATAGCTGTTTTCAAAAAATGTTTTTGCCTCCGATTGCTGCGGTGCAAGTCTCCCCTTTATGTTTTACTATTTATATTATTTAGAAAAGTAATAACCAATATTAATAACTCATTTAAAAAAAAAAAAAAAAAAAAAAAAAAAAAAAAAAAACATTTTCCGCGGCGATCATTTTTTTCCCTCTAAAAAATAAAACATTCATAGATTAGAGGTAAGCCCCCAGACAGCTTCGCGGTCCGTCCTCCCGAAGCAGTGCTTTGAACCTCAAATGTTATGCGTTATGCGTTATACGTTATGCATTTCTCTTATGATTTTATACTATGGAGTATGATCTTTAAACGTTGCATCGTAGATACGCTTTTTCCGACTTGGCTATCGATATGAAATGAAGTCAAAGATACCAAAAATTTTGCATCAGGTCAAGCTCGTTAAAAAAAGGTTGAATCTTCTGAAGCAACACAATATATACTTCAATCCTGAAAAAGGGCAAAATTTTACCTGAAAAAAGAAAAAAGTAAAAAATTAAATAAGTAATAGAAAAATAATTTTTTCATGTTTGATTTTTGGGCTCCATTTACTTTAATTTATTTATTTAATCTTTCGTTTTTCCGTAACCAATGTCCTTTTTTCACTAGTACCGTGGTTTTAAAAACACATTTTGACATACTGATTTGACCGAGCTATTATTGCCACAAAACAAAAATTGAACGCAAATTTTTCCGCATATAAAAACAATTTAACAGTAACACGATGTCTACCATTTTCATTGAAGAAATTGAATTGTAAGGTATAGGAATAGGTATGAAAACCTTGTCGCTACCAGAAGCTCAACATAACTCTTGTTCGAAGTTTTGAAAATCTGCCCTTTGGATGTTTCCGCAAAACTCTCTATCGATGAGAGATATCTTGCCTGTGGTCCATGGCTGCAGCGAAAGCGAAACCCAGCATGAATGAAACACGTGCGCAGCGCGCGTGTTTTGAAATCTTTAATGACCTTGAGCTATTTACGTCATTCATCCGATCGCGCGCGGCCCGCGGCACAGCCGTCCAATCGCAATCTCTCCTCTCCATTGTTTATTCTCTTTACTCCATAGTATTGGCTGATACCGTGATAACTTTCCCTCCATTTCTGCATCCGTTATATGGGATCTTATATTCTTTAACCCTGCTTAAGTATTGAATGGATTCATTCTACGAGAATAAGCCTAACTGAATTTCACGTCGTCTAAATTCTTTTAACATCTTATTTTGTCAATAGAAATCCAAGTAACACGGTGCTTTGACAAACCTTTCTGTGAACCCCCCCCCCCTTTCCAGAATGAACTCACAAAATGTCAAATCGGTATATTACTTAATTTTCTGCTAAAAGAATGGAACGCGAAGGAAAAGTAGACAACGTGAAATGCAGTCAGACTGATTCCGGATGAATGTGTTCCAATATCGGTCTTTCCAAATATTCGAGCATGAGCGTATGCAGTATGCACAAACTTATACAGAGATAGAGCCATATCGCCGCACGGTGGATCGAGTCAATGAGAGAGGTCGCACATGAAAACATCGACTAAAACTGCAAATTTTGATGTTTATTTCGTCACATTTTAAGCTTTCAGGGGTGCTTTTTGAAGAAAATTTTACGAGGAAAACATTGAGACTACTTTTAGAATCTCTAAGTTTTGTATAAAGGGAGTTATGAGCGTTTAAAGTTTCCAAATTCTGTCCGACCTCTCCTATTGACTCGACCCATTGTGCGACGGTGCGAAACCACGTATCTCCATTTACAATGTTGCAGCGACTTCCTGTCATACTTTATTTTTTCTTCGGAGAACTAGTCAACGTAAATTCACGAAACTTCCATAATTTGAACGTATTTATGCTAAAACGTATTATGTGCACAAGATTTGCGTGCAACATAGTTCCTTTCAGCAAAAATACGTCTATTTTTCTACTCTGTCGGTAGAACGTCCTGTCTAAATTTCAAGCTGCGAAGTAGACTTGTTTCTCCTCGCAAAAATAAACTGGGAGCGGAAATTTTAAAACATCACAATGGAGATACGTGGTTTTGCACTATGACCGTCGGTATACTGCCATGCTAAGGGAAAACGCCGTATGAGCCCTCAGACGTTGCCAAATCTCCTTATTTCTCTTCCAATTTTACAGAGGATTTTGCTCGTAATTTGATCTAAAAAATCTAAAAATTGCAAGGTCAAATATTCATAATTTTCTTCAAAATTAAACCTTTTCTGAGAGGAAATGTAAAACTCTCGAATGTTCATACGGCGTTCCTCCTTAGCACGGCAGTATACATGTGAGGAGCGACCAGCAGCGTTCCCTTACCGATATTATTTTACAGAGAACAGAATGGACACAAGGAGTGCATAAAGAATCCGCACATGACTATTTCGCCTTCGATTCCGAGGTAGGCCAAAGAACATACCTCTAGTCCGTGCTCAACAAAATCGAGGCCCTGGAAGCAAAAAGGGCATTTCTTGGTTGCGGTGTTTCAGAATCTCCACTGC
The DNA here is from genome assembly GCF_001854935.1 of Bemisia tabaci. Lineage (NCBI taxonomy): Eukaryota > Metazoa > Arthropoda > Insecta > Hemiptera > Aleyrodidae > Bemisia > Bemisia tabaci. Next base: position 618,082 of record NW_017566833.1, read on the forward strand.
TATTAATTTACATTTTAGAGAAGAAACTATTGGTGCGATTTTCTGAAATTTTAGTTTTCAGCATTGTAAAATTACATAGAAAAATTACCTAACAGTTAAAACGAATTCCATGTATTCGCTTCAGTTATAGTGGATGAAACGTTAAAGGTCGAGATCCTGAGATACCGCAACCTAGAATTGCCCTATCCGCACCCAGCGTGACGGTCACAAAGGTCGAAAAATATTTTCACTATCGCATTAAGTAGATGTGTTTCAATCAGGTCTCAAACTGAAATATTTTAGAGGTGAATTTGTTTAGGCTGTGTTTTAAGTTATAATCTTAAACTATGATCGTTGTCGACAGGTGATGGTGGCGTAGACAATCACGGAACTCTCCAACAACCGTAATCCAGCGTGAGACTCCCTCGGCTTAGGAAGCCCCCCCTCCCCCTCCTCCTCCAACGCCAGTGACGATCGAGGCTGATTGCTAGTAATTTGGTGACGGGCAGAAACACTGATGGGCCAACGTGCTGCGTCCGCTGGTATCACCGCCTCATCAGTCATGAGACACTGTCACAGTCAAGTCATATGGAACAGGAACGAGAGCAACTTTGAATCGGTATCCTATCATGAGTTACCGTCGTCTTTTTGACTCGGAGAATGGGCTCGTTCAAGGTAATTATGGATAATTTTATGATAATTGAGGGGCTGAAGGGCAAGGAGCATAAGTGCAGTTTTTGCTATTTCGAAAAATACGTGTTTGCAGTTCGAGAATTACACGGATTCTTATGGCAGAAAGGAGGTGCTAACTACCTTTTTGATGCTTAAAAATTGGAATTTGGGAGCGAAGTTTTCACAGAATATGCATTACGACTAGGATTACGTGAAATCATTGATACACAATTTTCTAAAAAACTGCACAATATGTGCCTTGTCTTCCAAACCCCTCAATTATTCCCATGAATCGTACAATTTCCAGATATTCCATGAATGGGGCTCAGGGCCGGATCAAGGGGGTGGCCACTTGGGCCGCGGCCCATGGCGGCGAAATTTAGGGGGCGGCAAATTTTGCAATCTTCTTGAATGTAGGTATCAAAAAAAAGAGAGAAAAAAAATCGGATTCAGAAAATAAATTACAAACGAGAAAAGGCGACAAAATCTCTCATTTCCTTAGAGTAAAAGTATAGTAATTTCTAATTTTGTCGTCTTTCGGTGATACAAGAGACAACACCTTTAGGGTCATTGCCAGAGATCCTACAATCGGCCCTTAGTCGAGTTAAAAGAGAAACCAAACACGCAATTTGACCTGGAACGGAGCGGCGTGGCGGTCGGCATGAAACACATAGCGCCTACAAGACTGCATGAATACTTCACGCATTGCGTCAAACACACTGCGGTCAGCAGCAGTCGGCTTGAAACGCATAGCGCCTACAAGACTGCATGAATACCTCACGCATTGCGCAAACACAGTGCGGTCGGCGCGGCGGTAGAAGTTAAAAGTTTTAACCACATTATATTTGTTCTTTCATAATTTTTTCGTTCTTTTTTATAAATGGAAGGCATTTTCCAAACAGGGATGGGTTTTCGAAACTGAACTTTTGTCAGTGTTGAAAGGGCTTTCCCAAAAAATGTGCCCAACACGAGGAAACGCGTCTTATACACCCCTCCCCCACCGGCACGTTCACTGGATGGTTTTTATAGATCGTATTCGATAGATCACACAGGTGAGATTATATTGATATCGATTGGTTCAATATGTAACCAAAGCCTCAAAAGTCAATTTAGAAGTCTGAGGTAACGGGTCTTATGTGATCGAATTTTTATTTTCTCGAGTACCAAATGGCGATGAAAAGTGAAATTGTCAGGAATTTTCTCATTTTCAGATTTTCCAAATTAAATCCTAAAATTTTCGTTTGAGGCTATGTTCTATTGTTTTGAACCAAACGACACATCGAACCACTGTCGAATACGATCTTTTGATGTTTCAAAACAAATAAGAAGGGAGCGGAATAACACAGGCGGCCCATGGGCGGCATGTAGGTAAATCCGGCCCTGATGGGACTTACTATTTTTAAGCCAAATCGGCCATAACACGGAATTCTTAAAATTTCTCAAGGGTACGCCAAAAATCATGAAAATCCTGTACATTCTAAAGCTTTTTCTCCATGTAAAAATCTTGTCAATGCAAATTTGCGATGATGTTTTAGTCCTTTCCAAGACTTCCGTGAGGAAACAGTTAGATAAAGACAGAGTCAAATAATATCAACAAAATGTCAGTACCAGATAGAGTACTCAAACCCGTGTAGACTTACTAACCTAAATTTTTTTTCAACCTAAATTTTACTTTCTTTCTCTGTTCCAGGTCTCCTTTTTCGTTCACATCCAATCGGGTTCTCTCCAGCCTTCGAGGCCAGCTTTCAAATATCGCCTAGGAACCAAATAGTCCACATTTGATGCTACATCGCCTGATGAACCCTGCAACATTTCCGCTTCGGTATCAACAAGCGAACTATAACCTTCAAGAACCTGACGCTAGAGGAAATCACTCGGTTCCGGTGTGAACAACTGGAGGAACCCCGACGACCCGGGACCCCGGTGGCGCTCGCGGTGAGTGACGCGCGGTGGATGAGGGTAGCCGATCCGGGCGTGGGTGTGGGCCGGCGATGGTCATCCCGCTGTCACCGTGCCGTGGAGGGGTTGGGACCGGGGCCCGGGCTTGGCCCCCCATCCCCGGGGCGGAGGCCCCCCTGACGGCCAGCGTCACCCTGTCCGGGGGCAGCGGCTCCCGCTCGCAAGACCGCGTCACGACGGGCACCCTCTCCCTCTCGCCGGCCAAGACCCTGGCCGCCCACTCGCTCGACTCACCGCCGCCGGACTACGAGAACAGCTCCGACGACGAGGACCTCAAGAGAGCCATCCTCTATGACGTAAGATTTTCAATATTTAATATAACCAGAGGCCGCGAATGAGTGTACCTACACTTGGATTGCATTTTGCAAAAAGGAACCACTAACATTGCAATGATGCTACGATTGTGCAACTTCATCTTTTGCAATAAAATTGCGGAAATCGTGAAAAACTTATGAAATTTAGATGGTAATTTTTGTCTTAAATTTACAGTTTTTAGCGAGTAAAATAGAAACTATTAATGGATAATCGGGTTTTTCCTCCAGGACAAAAGAAGTTGCACAATCTTAGCAACATTGCAATGCTATTGGTTCCTTTTTGCAAAATGCAATCCACTTCTAAAACGATTAATTGTTATATAACAACGTCGTCTTCGAATCCGATACGAACTGGCGATTGGATTCGGCGGCTGTCGGTGATCCAATGCCAGCGGGCTGATTATTGAAATTAATATACAAAGCGATAGACAAAGCAGGAGGCAATGAGAAAATGGAGCGATCCTATTGGTGGAAGCAGGTGGTTGCAATACATAAAGTATGTAAGTGACACACTATAACTGATGGCAACCCACGAGTGATCCTATAGGTAGTCCATAATTTCCCACTTTAGTATGTGACAACCACCCGTTTCAACCAATGGGATCGCTCCATTTCCCCTTTGTTTTCTATGTCTACGGCTCTGTACATCAATTTCAATAATCAGACCGCAGTAGGTCGATCCGATCGCCAGAAGTTGTCGATCAGATCACCAACTCCTGACGGATACAATATCTACCAAAGACCACTCTGTTGACAAACATTTTCTCGATATATACGTCATCGGGAGAGAATTGCCATTCCAGTCCTTCCATTGGCTCCTTCTTTTGTACCTAGGTAGACAGATGACGTCAGAATTCTACACATGACAAGGATTTTTTTAATCTCAACTGCTATAAAAAAGTTTTTTTTTTAAAAAAACTCGATAAATATTTTTGCAAAGGATTACACTTTTTTCGTGTGTTTGCTGATGTCCACGTACAGCGGAAGCATTAGTTTTAAATAAGGGTGTGCTTCATTGTCTGGAGTAAGTTTTTACCATCAAAGTTCAAATGTACATATAGCAAATCGTTATTTCACCACCCTTCCTCCATAAAGGCTTATGTATGCACATTAAACATGATAAAATCGTCGACATTTGTCGCAGCTCTGCCTTTCTTCTCTGATGCTTGTCAGATATATAGCTTTTTCATAAAGTCGAATTAGTTTTTTTTTTTAAATTCAAAACTAATGACCATCATTTGTATGTTTCTCTTCTTTTTTGTTCACAGAAATGGAGGCAACTTTTTGATAAGGTATGTACTAAGTTAACCCTGTTGAACTTTACAACGCACTATTTCTTTGATCAAAGCAAAATGTTTGTGTAAAAACGATGCAAAAGATTTGCAACGACCTTTCTCCCAAAGAGGAGGGCAAAAAAGTAAGATGCCTCCCAATTCTGGGTCAATATCTAGCGTCAGAAAATTCTTCATGGATCACCATAGAAAATAATGTTTCGTCTCCCATAAGAAGACGGTACAGGGAGACGGTAGACGGTGGTTTGACGTACATGTCGGCCCATCCTGGCCTGCATGTACGTCAAACCATATCGTTTTCCTCACGAAAATATATGTCAATTTTGCAACATTTCCCAACGCAAATTACATTTTTACCGGGAGAATCTTGAAAATTTCTAATACTGTCGATTTTCCTGATTTTTCTTTTGACCTCATGCAAAAATCGGAAAACATTTGGACAAAAATTGCACAGGCTGCATGTTCTTGTTAAAATTAAATTCTAGTCAATTTTGCAACCTTAGTATATAATTACGTTCCTTCGAGAGGAACTGAAAGTGCTAGTCCAACGGAGAGCAGCGACATTCCCACTTGACGGCGGCGTGCGCCTTCATTTTTGCCAAATATGCAATACGCGCTCCCAAGAGTCGAAATAGTGGTAGCGTGGCCAGGCGCTGAGAAGCTGAAATGTACATGTCAAGAATGAAGCCCGCTTGGCGAACTGCGGCGACACACATTACGGTTGCTATTGATACGCCCCAGTTCTGAATCTGACACTAAGAGACTTTCCATTGTCTCGATTAAGAACATTTTCCGGAAAAGAAAAATAAGACATTTTTCCTAGCATCAAAAGCAAGATGGGTTTGTTTTTCTTTCATGAATAGAAAAACGAAGTAAGAGCAATAATCTAAAGGCAATTCGTCCCAGATTTTGGCGTGGTCGAACTGGCGTGCGATATAAGTAAGTCGCACCCGTGAAGTAAATCAGCTCGGCGGATTTTGAATTTTTGTCCAAGGGGATTTTTTCAAAATGACGATAGCCTCTTGCGCACGAGCCGAAAAAATCGTTCTCAACCAACAAAGTAGCAACATTCAGAGCAATGAAAGCAGGATTATTTTTAGAAAACAACCTCGCATTCCATACAGTCATCGACTTCTGTTCCAAATGCGAGTTTTTTATCCGTAAAGGCTCTTGCCTTCATTTCTCTGAATTTTTCAATTTTGCTGGTTGAAAATGATTTCTTGAGCTCATGCGTAGGGGCTGTCGCCTTTTTTTTTTTGGGGGGGGGGGCTAAAAATTCAAAATATGCCAAGATTTTTACGTAATCAATGCGATTTATCGCTCGCCGGTTCGACCACGGCAGAAACCGGGACGAACCACCTCAAAACATCATTATTTTTCAATGTCTCATGGTTGGTTTGTTTTTTTGCTATTGGTAGTACGATGTGGAGGGCTACGGCGAGATCCCGTGGGACGATCTGCTGCGCGCACTGGTCATGCCGGATTTCATCGCCCAAGTTTGCCCGAACAAGAGGGAGATGCTCGCTGAGAAGGCTTACGAAAGGAAGACCACCGCTATTACCTTCCAGGACTTCGTTAACGTCGTAAGTAGAACACATTGTTTATGAATTATCGGACCACGTTTAGCAGAAAGGAACCGCAAGCCGCATCAGCTTCCGTCAAATTTAACTGGGCAATTTAACTTTTTACGAAAGAGCAAGTGTGATGTAATGTTTAAAATTTTAAGTAATTTGTTTCTTATTATGCAGAAAATTCACTGACGTTTGCACACAAATCCGAACAACCGTTTTCACGTAAAAAATTAGATTGCCCAATAGCATTTGGCAACTGCTGATATGGCTTGGTTCCTTTTCGCTCAGCGCGGTTCTATTCCTGCTGCATTATAACCCCATGAGTCGAATGGTTCCGGCCCAGTGGCGATTCTCGCAAGTTGGCAATACTGTTTTTCTCCATTTAAACCCATGTTAAACAATCGATTCTAGGTTACCGAGAATCGATGTATTCAATAGATTTAAATAGAACAGTATTAATAGTGTTGTTAACTTGCTGGAATCGCCACTCCACTGCCCAGCCCAAAAACACGTAGTGTGCCATGTTCACACGCAAATGTAGAGTAGTGTATAGTGACAGTATGGACACCAGAGGATATTTGGTCATTTAGTGCCTTAGGAGGCCTTTCATTAGGAATATAAAACAAATGACGGGCTAGGCATTCGGGAGATTCAAAGTGCCAGAAAATGAGTTATTATACTCGTTTGTTTTACCATGAACGTCATTCTTGTCACATAATAAAGTCGTAGAAAAAACCCCTCGAATTTACGAAAAAGAACTGTGTCAATTAACCAGGGATCCCCCCCCTTCCCTATTTCAGTTCACATTTGAAGCGAGTGGACTTGGTTTATACTAAAGCGACGTAGCAAAAAAATTGAGAGGAAGTCGCATTTCAGGGCAATAAAATCGCAATTTTTTATCCTAAGATTGCAACATTATCAAATCTCGGGGTCCATAAATGCATGTCGATTTTCAAGATCGATAAAATGAGTTCCATAAATTAGAAATATAGCCGCTTTGCCATGCTGAGAAAAATACTACTATTTTCAATCGTTTGATTATCGCAATAATTGTCGATGCGAGGAGCTCCTTCAATTGGTAGATAGGCAGCATGCTCAACACACCGATGCAGCAGCTATGCAACTCCTCCAATCTATGTAAGTTCAAGCTCTGCACTACTTGATGTCTTAAATTATATACCTTCTTTGTGGCATCGGCATCGTGCGTATTTTTTAAAGTTTCGTTGGAAATTTTTTGAAATTTTATTCTAACTTTATTGAGAAAATCAAATCACTCGAACTAACGAAATTGCAGGCCGAAAAGTTTTCGCTCGTCTAAATTACGAAATTGTAATGATCAGTCGGTAGCTTTTACTTTCGTTTATACTTGTTGTATTTGATAGATTCATTCTAATAATTCTGCCAACACGGGGAAGGGGCCTTAGTTCAAACCATACGGCCCCGGCCCCTCCTCCTGCGGATGATAATATATTAGTACTTCTCGCTAATGGTGGAAAATATCATATATCGTTCCTGAGAAATTTTATGTGTAAAATTCCATATTATTTTTGGGTTAGCGAAATTTCATCCAACCCCTCTAGAGCAGTGTATTATGGTTGATCTAGGTAGTTAGACAACGTAAAATATAGACGGCATGGGCTAATTTTGCTTGAAAACGTCCAGTTTAACCCTTTTTTTTTTCAATGCACCGATGCTGTCGCTGACTGAAAGAAAGAAAGATAGAAAGGCGAGGAACTTGGAGGACAAGGCACATTAGTGCAGTTTCTGAAAAAAATTGAGTATACAATGATTTCAAGTAAAATTAGTCTTATTGCATATTCTGAAAAAAATTCGCTCCCAAATTCCAATTTTTACCGGTTTAAAGGCCGTTTGAACTTTCTTTCCGCCCTAGGGATCCAGGTAATTTCGATGCTTCGAACACGCATTTCTCGAAATAGCAGAAACTGCCCTTATGCGCCTTGTCCTGCAAGCCCCTCAATTATGAATCACAAATAACGAATATATGTGACTGTGAAGTGGCAAAGAAAGAATTTTCACTTTCGTTTTCGATACTTATCCAATCCGTGATCAGCGCAGCCGACCCATCGGCCAGCCCCCCGTCCCCTTCAGCTATTTAGCTCCAGGACTACAAGGAGTGGCCTTGAGATGTAGTTATTGAGGAGTGCAGGAGCAGGACATGACGCATTTGGGCATTTCCGTTCCTGCACGGTGCGGCGGCGGCGGCGGGCTGTATAGGTCGTAAGACCCGGGAATCCACTTGGATCACGTCGATCCGGCTGACTCATTCATTCTCCCCGGTAGGATCTACCTACGCAGCGCCAGCGCCAGCGAGCTCGCACATTTTGCCACCCGAGAATGGAATGCATTCACCGCCGGCACCCCTTCCTTCAGTCTCCCTTTTAGTGCTAACCCTCCTCCGGAAGCTCCATCCACGCTGGCCAGGCTACATCGCGAATGCCATTGTTCACGTGGGCAACGTTTAGCCAAAGCTGAGGTGGGTTCCCTCGGGAACCCACTCGGAGGGGTCCGCTCATGAAAGTAAATGCGATTGTCCACGGGAGAAAGGGTCTTTTAGTCGAAAGGGGTATTCACAAGGGCGTAATCGCCAAAAGTCAAGTTTCGAGGAAACATCGAAAACTTGAATTCTCCGAGAATATTTCAATATAGAGCTATATAGAGCAATAGCGAGATATTCAATTTTTGTAAATTTAACGAATTTCGTCAATGGGAGGTACTGAAAAAGTGCTGAATTTTTTTGTCGAGGAGGTACTGAATTTTTTGGGAGTTTACTGAAAAAGCACTGTGAGAGTACTGATTTTTGGCCAGCCTGTCTTAGTGGACACCTTGCTTTATTTTATTCCCTGATTTTTGCCTGCATTCATTCTCTCCCACGAATATAACAGAAGAAGCTAAAAACTGAGGTTTATCCGCTACTTTTCTATATGCGGGAAACATGCGTTAGGTGTGCGTTACGGGGGAGGAGGGATCGAAAAGTCCGACTTAAGTATTTTATGAACGCCTCTCGATCGATCATTGAATCGCATTTTAAGTGCTGAAGATCTACCTAAATTTTACAAAGTTTGACCGTAATTCTACGTAACAACGTCTCGAGCCAACATCAAAGACATTGGCCAACATACGCGTTCTTCGAATTCAACTCCGTTACAGTTGTGTCAAAGGCCACGCTAAACGGTAGCCGAATGAAGCGAAAGTGGCTACCAGTGGCGAAGCGCGAATGATCGATTATCAATATTTCCCCATTAGAAGCTACGGCTAAGAATCGATTATTAAGGTGTTCGTTGCGAACACCCTGTTTATCGACCTTTTTCCATAGGTTCAAATGGCGGATCAATCGAAATATTGCAAAGCACACCACGCCACTGGTGGCTACCATCCAATCCATGCCCGCTCGTTTTTTCCCCAGATCGATACAAAATTGACAACAGAACGTCGTCGCCACTGCCACGGCCGCCCCTCTTCCCTCCCCCCGCCCATACTACTGCGGCGCTGAGTATGAACCGCGGATCCGCGAGGGGTGAGCGTTGCAGTTGCGCGGTTTCATCCGGGAGGGTGAAGCCGCGATCGCGGGGGCGGGGAAATGGTGCAGTGCGTGAGCGTGTCGTGGTCGTCGCACTTTGCAAATTTCATTCTTGCCAAAGTCACGCTTTAAATACGTCATTTATGGGGCAAAGAGGAGCCCGCATTGAGGAATGGAGACCCGTATTTCGTCTCTCATAGGAGAGAGTAAGGACTATCTACACACTGGAAAAAAACACACATTGGATCTATAGTCCAGACTCTTGAAAACATTGACAAGAAAAAATACTCTCGATTCAATCAGATTTAAGCTGAAATCAAAAGGAAATCCGCTCAAATTAAGAGGCTTGATTCTTGATTTAAGCTTAAATCTGATTGAATCAATAGTATTTTTTCTTGTCGATGTTTTTAAGAGTCTAGACCCCAGATCCAATGCGGTTTTTTCCAGTGCACCCTGGTAGTATTGACTGTTTTGGGATTTAAAAAAAGAAGAAAAAAGAAGAAAAAAAGTAAATTGTTTTTAAAATTTACAAGTCAGGAAACACTTTCCTGTTTCCTTTTAAGTAAGCGAGCGAATTTTTCGTTGAGAAAAGGGTTATGAAAATGATTAGCGGCAATGTATTTCGTTAAAATATAAAAATCATTCATATTTACACTTGACACAAAATAAACTGGAAAATATGCAACATAAAACAAAGAAAATTTGTGTTGACGATTACTAAAATTAATTTAAAAACCCTCGAAGGTGCAAGGTGGCATTTTAACGTATAAAAGAATAGCAAGAGTCTCTTAATCAGATATTTTAATAATTTTTTTTAGTTTTTCCCATGTTCGAAAACCATTTTTTTTTAAAAAAAATAATCAGTGTTACACGAGCCTACTAGGAAGTTCCGTCGGTGCATTTTGTCAAAAGTTGTTTATGCATTAGTGCGTAGCTCCTTAAAGCTTTTGAACTTCAAACTTTTACTCCGTATTTCCGTACCAAAACTCTTTAGTGAAAATTTTCAATCCAAGATTGAAGAAAAGTGAAAATTCAAAAATCAAGATTTTATAGTTGAATTTTTTAAAATTTCAGAATAGAAAATCTTCGAGAGACTTTAACGCAGAGGTAGGAAAGCAAAATCTTTTGTGTACCTATTAGTAAGCGTGTTTTCCTTTGCAAATGGTTTCAAATTTTGATTTTTATCAGCAGGCTGATAATTAAATTTGATGGACAAAGCGATATGCAAAGGGGACAAAGAGAAAATTGAGCATTCCAATATTGGAGGTTCTAAGAAAGTGATTGAAATGTACAAAGGGGGTGAGTTTTAGACTATCTAACGGCGGCGACCCACGAGATCCCCCACTGTAAATCTATCATTTCCCCCTTAGTCATAAAATAGACATAGCTATAGACAGAAACGACAGAAAACTTACGAAGACATCTTATTGGTGGAAGCAGGTGGTAGCAATGGACAAAGGCGATAAGTATTGGATTAACGAAGGGCAACCCACGAGAGACCCTTTGGTTAGTCCATTATTTTCGCCCTCAGTCTATAAGAACCACCCATTTTAACCAACAGGATCTCTTCATTTTACCTTTGACGTCCTCGTGGTCTGTGGCTTTGTCTATCAATTTCAATAATCAGCCCTGAACGCGGGAAACTCGGGGTGTCACGGTCCCTTGTTCAACATGGGCTCTTATTTTCTTTTCTGGTTAATTACGAAGAGGCAGGTGGCAGGTGACAGGTGGTGAGTGGGCAACGCGGGACAGTCAATTTTCGGCGGATTATTAAGTTCCGTCACGTTGAGCAGTCACGCTTCTGGTCGCTCCTGCTCTTGCCCCTCGTTTTAAATTTCCTGATCCGTCAAGAGAAGAACAGCTCCCTAAGCCATGGTGTCAAGTTGGGTCATTTCTCCACAAATAAAGCACAAGAATGTCATTATAATTAACACGAGAGGAGCAAATAAGTTAAAATGTAAAGTGCATAAAACACTCAAATGCGCCTTAAAATTTTTAGTCGGACGGACGTTGGATGTTTTACTATTAAACGGACTAGGTAACAAGGCTCCGTACATTGCTGGTTCGCCTTCAATTTTTGGGATAGGCCAAACGCCGGACAACATATTCAATGTAATATAATACTTATCCGTTAATCTGTTCGAGGATTTTTGCAGTGTGTCGGCATCAAATCTTGTCTCGTGGTATATTTTGTCAAACCTATTTTTCTTACTTAAGTCTGATTGGTGATTATTTAGACATTACAATGTAAATAATAAATTCCAATATATCTTCATTTTTTCAAAAAAATTTCAATGAACTCAGTATGCCATGGTAATTATAGGAACGGACCTTAAATCTTATTTTTGAAATTTTTAAGAAAATATGAGTAAATTCTCATAGTTTACTAACGAATGTTCTAATAACTATCACGGGTTGCATACGCAGCGCCACAAAGAGCGTTGTTTCATAGAAAATGAAATCTTATTTTTCAGCAAAATATCTCACAAAATTTCACTTATCGGGAAATTTAAATTCACTGTGAAATCTAATTTCGCATCCCTGGGCTAGAGTCCCTTTACCTTGGGCAGGGTCGTTATTTTTCCGTATTTTCCAACGGCTGACAACAGCGCTTCAAAGATAGGACAGCAGAGCGGCAACAGCGCGTAGAAATTCCCAGTCGCAAAGGGACTCGTCAACCGCCTCGGTTCCTGTTCATTCAGAATTCAGTCGTCGGCGAGAAACCGAAGCGTGCGCACTTCACGTCCTCTCTGTGTTATCACACGTGGTATCAGCAGTAACTACTCACCGATTCCTATGCAATTTGTGTTTTTCGCATAATTTTACCCTCATTTTTGTGATGCCGCGGCGAATTGATCCCACCAGACGTCGCGGAATTCCTAGTGACGAGGTTTCATCTCCTAGCAACTGCACCATCACAGCTCGACTTATGCTCAAAATTCCAATCCGTGTTTACGCTCTTTCGCGTGCTGCAAGTTGTCCTAATCGTAGAATTTGAATCGCAGAGTAATAGTATGCGTGGTATAGTGTTATAGCAAATCCATTGTGTGTCGCTTTAACGAATTCAAGCGCGTTTAGTCGCCGAATCTGATTCCTTGTTCTGTTGTGTATTACTGTAAACAAAGTGTTCGGTCTTGTTCATCTCTTGCTCCTTCGTTGTATTTGGATAATCAAATAATGCTGTTCTGTAGATATCGGATGTTACTTTTATTCGCTTGCATTGGTGAGTCTGCGTTTCCATTCATTCCTCTCTAATTTAAGAAGTGGGCCAGGTTTATCGTCAACAGAGACCTTGATGATTTTGCAGCATGAACTAGTTGAATTTTTCCACAGCATTTATGCAGAACGGTGCTATGATTGTCTGCCAGCAATCGTACATACTCAGAAAACTAGCTGCAATCGGTTTTCTAGTAATTTTACATCGAAATCGGTAGTTCTATCGACGTAGAAGCAGTACGTAGGAAGCTATATCCCAATGCTCCACATTTTGATCGTGATAGATGCTCAGTTGTATGTGCTTATCCCCAAATTTTGATCTCTAGAATGCCTGCAGTACTTAATTCTAGCTCTCTTCATCATGGTTTACTTCTGTAAGTTATGTACTTCATTGTGAGATAAGTAATCATTGAGATTAACTTTCACTTTTAGGTTATGTTTATTGTACGTAAACATATCAAAGTTTACGCAAATATTCACACTTACGCTGCTGGTTTGTCAATATTTTCAATGCATATTGCAACTTCATGTACGTACAATGAATGCGTACGACATTAATGCTGCAAAAAATCTGGTATACGCATCGAAGAGATATTCCGACGTTGACTGTGTCAGGATAAAAATTCTGTAAGGTTAGGATACATCCTTCTTCTTCTTAATGCTGCTCTAAAGATGGTAACTTAATGTCCTTTGGCAATATTGCTAGAGTGTGCGGTTAGATTAGTCGAGATCTAAATTGTGAGGGACAAAGCTCAGAACATGGAAATTCTAAAGAGTCTAACGTGACCAGTCATATCCTTCCATTACACCCGTTGAAACTCTGCCCACCTAAGGAGGTGCAACAGAGCTCTAGCAGGGAGCGTGCAGTTAAATTAGAGGACATTCTGTAAATATATACCCATTAATTTTATTAATTGAGGCTTTTTCTCATCATGGAGGTCTTAGAGGTGCAGATTGTTTTGAATCTTGCAATCACTCAACTTTATTTTTTATTTTTTCAAGAGTTTAAAATATTTGAAGGTCAGATTAATAAAATACTGATGCGGAGAAACTGCTCCAAAATAGGTGGCTTGGTAGTGTGAGGATGATGAGCTTTTCTTTCCATCTTAAACCAATGCAAGCTGCATCGAAATATTTAGATCATAGCAACTGGACTCTAATACCAAGCTAGTTTGTAGTAAAAATAGCTAGATCCATCAGTCGATCATTTTTAAATTTTTTCTTTGATAGATTATCACCTCCATAGGTGAGTTGAGACATTTTGAATTTGGTTTAAACCAGGAGTTTATAATCTTCCAAGCTTTCCCAGGAATGCTTGATCAGGGTTCAGCACCTCAAAAAGAAAGTGATGACTTTGTTTTTGTGAAATGATTTTGAAAACCCTCTAATAAACTTGGATGCCTCCCTTTCCTGAGGGCACGAAGACAAAATTCTGTACGATTTGGCGAAATGTGCGAGGGACCAAATTATAATTGCACTGGAATGTTTTGGCGATTTTTTTTTTTTGTGGGGGGGGGCAACTTTTCGAGATTTTTCGGGGTTTCCAAGCTTTTGCGCGATCTGGAAGATTATTGACCCCTGGTTCAGACACCAATCGGACTTTATTTTGCAATTTGGAGCAACAATTTCTGGCTCAAGATTAGAAACAACATGCAGGATGTAGGGGCAGTCTGGCTGAAGGTGCTTGGGCACCCCATAAGTTCTGACGTATGGCGCAGAGAAAACTCAATAATCCCATATAAAGATGGACTTTTCGTCAGTTTTAGGGGGCCCCTATCGAGAGGAGGGCCCCAGAAAGCTTATCAGCACCTCAACAATTTTTGAGCCAGACCGACACTCAATCATTAGTTTCCCTATGCGCATAAAAGTTTTTACGGATTAGTCGGAAATTGTAGTTCCTAATCAGACGTATTTCTGCCAAACGGAACTATGTACATCATGACGTGAGCCCTGTCATGCATATATCCGTATGGATCTCAGGGCTCAGGGCTTAATGCACATAGTTCCGTTGGGCAGAAATACGTCCAATTGCAATATGAAGTTAAATTATTGCTGGCGAACTCAACAGACTAATATATTTGGTTGAAAAAAAATGTCCGGTTCAAGGATTTGATCCCCAAAGCGAACCAAAACCAATCGCTGAAATTCGCCTCTGAAACCCGTTGATCGGACGTTAAAATTTCGGATGGGGCTCGGCGAACGAGCGGCGCTGCATCGTCGGGAAGTGAATCGGGCTTGCATCTTGATACGGCGAGTCGGGAGTGGAATCGGAGTATGGAGGAGCCGCGGAATGATGGCTCAATTAGGTGGAGAATGATGGGCGGATTAGTATTAGTCGACCGGAGTCCGGAGCCCCGGCTTAGGCGGGGGAGGAGGGGGGGGGGGGGAGGCAGCCAGGCCCCCCAACTTCTCGGCCGGTGGTCCGTCGGGGCCTCTACCAGGGCCCGTCCAGGACCCCGCCGGCCAACCTACGGCTCCCACGGCCGCCCGCCTCGGCCTAATCGGACCAGCGCCGAGATCCGTGGATCGACCTTGATCGATAGATAACATTGCTGAGATGGGGCTTTTTCGATCGATATCGATTGGACCAACGCATCGATCCGTGGATCGACTTTGATCGATAGATAACATTGCTGAGATGGGGCTTTGTCGATCGATCGATTGGACCAACGCATCGATCCGTGGATCGACTTTGATCGATAGATAACATTGCTGAGATGGGGCTTTGTCGATCGATCGATCGGACCAACGCATCGATCCGTGATTCGACTTTGATCGATAGATAACATTGCTGAGATGGGGCTTTGTCGATCGATCGATTGGACCAACGCATCGATCCGTGAATCGACTTTGATCGATAGATAACATTGCTGAGATGGGGCTTTGTCGATCGATCGATTGGACCAACGCATCGATCCGTGAATCGACCTTGATCGATAGATAACATTGCTGAGATGGGGCTTTGTCGATCGATCGATTGGACCGACGACCCGCTGGACTCCGTAACGAGGGGGAGGGCGTATCGGCGCTCGGATCTTGCCAAATTATTCCCCGAGATCGAGTATATTTATCCAAGAGGAAAGGTATGAAAATATTTATGCTCCATCCAACACTTTTCATCACATTCGACTTGAGGAAAGTTATGGAAATATTTATACCTTTCCTCCAAAATAAACAGTGCTTTGTTGATTGGCCAGGGGCAGCCAATAAATCACGTACGTTACCTCGTCTAATTTTTAGGCCCCCTCCCTCTCCGTAAAGCACCCACAAGGCAAGTTTGCCCCCCCCCTCCCTTTAGAGAGAAACGGATACCCTATCGAGGAATAATGCTGAAACGAATAACTCTGTTTTAAACAACATGAATGTATTTTGGTGAATGTTACATCACATCAATCATCAATCATCAATCAATCCTCATCATAGAAAAAAAACAAACCAAAAACAATATAGATACTCAACGAAAGTGAGTAACAAGTGCATTGAGAAAATTAGCAGTTTTATGATCAAGTTATTGGACTAAGTAGCTGTAAAGTTAGTCACCAAATGAGAATTTGAACTCAAAGAGCTTTCGGAAGTTTATCATAAGCAACAAATATTGAATAGTTGTATACTTACGTCAGTGCCTGACGTCTCCCCAGCCCAGCCTCCCCCTCATTTAGACATCTCCTCCACAGGATTCATGGATGTTTACCATTCAGTAGATCGAACTGCGAATATAATTCTGTGCCGAATTCCAAGGGAATAAATGGTCAAAAAATGCGAATTTCATTGAAATTTGGCAACGCGAGAATGTTGATTTTCCCTGAGGACGTCAGAGCACAAAGCTTGGATCGGGACGAGCCGGCTAGTCGCCAGTGCCAATTAATAAATGAACCGAGAGAGTTCAAAAACAAACACGTCCAATATCCAATGATCTCTAAAATACAGTAGTTCTTATGGAGTCCAAGGCTCATAAAAAATAGGGTTGATAGGTCTTGACATCGAATGGGAGGAGGTGGAGGTTCCGTGCGTTGGGAAAGTGGCGAGAACGTGCCATTTCCACGGCAACTTCTGCGTCATGCATACTTCAGGTTGACTCGTCACTCGTCAGCAAGTGGCTTTTCCATCTTGAAATCTTGTGTTGGAAAAACGAAGCGCGCAACTCACTTTTGAATCAAGAGGGACATCGCCAGGCTGCTGTGCGTGTGCAGATTTTTCCTCACAGAAAGAGTAGCTATGTTTATGCGAGCCTCTTAACCTAACTTCAATCAAAACCTGAGTTTGAAACCAAGGTTTAAATCACGGCATAAACGATACGGAACTAACGAAATGTAGGTTTCCGAAATTTGTGTTTGAAACCTTATTTTACACTAAAGACTAGGTTTTCGCACTCCGCATAAACGAACCGGAGGTTGAAATTAGTTGAAATTCGACTTCAAATGCGATTTTCAGGTGCGCGATCGGCAATATGGCGGATTTATTATCATAACGTTCGTAAACAACTGGTGCTTATCCCACGATTTAGCTTTAATTTCGCCATTATTCAACATTTTTTACAATCATAATTTTACTACAATTGTTGCACTTTTACGTGATTCCTTCAGTTATATGTGGCTTACTTATCCTTATTTAGCTAAACGTAGGACGTTATTTTCTAGTGAAGGTGTTTAGTGTCAGATGGAATCCAGGCTTATTACTGCTTTTTCAGATTATTCTTGCAACTCTAATCAACATTTTATGACTGCAGAAGCAAAGCAAGCAAAGAGCTTTACAGGCTACAATTGAGTAATAGCCTTACCCACCAGTTCATCATCTGCGGAGAATTTTTTTACTGCATCCGCACGATTTGCCTAGGATTTCAAGATAAGGCACCCTGCTTCCCTTTAAGTAGTGCATCGAATTTTTTCATTTCAATCTACCGATTAAATCTAAAATCTGATCCAATCAGAGCTGCATAGCTCTTGAATTTGTGTGTTATCCGTGTACGTATTTCCTGATTGTCCTACTTGAAGTGTGACTCCAGCCACAACCGTGACCTGCTGACTTATTTCTTTGATCCAATCTCTAGTAAATGATGACTCAAATTCTGAAGCCATCATTTATTGAAACTAGTTCAAAGTTATTGCTCCAAAGTATCGTCACTCTTCTCATACTGATGCAGAAGGAAGGAGATTCTTCGGTGAGTGCTCTGTGATCCAAGATTTTCAATTTGAGATAAGAATAAGGTTTTTATTGAGGCGTGTAACAATTTTTGGTCGTTGAACCACTTGTCATAATT